>CM032450.1:13775458-13788874 GCA_019049505.1 Pachyrhynchus sulphureomaculatus
AAGATCGTATTCTTAACATCGAGATACGAAGAAGATCAAAAGTGACAAATATAATACAACGAATATGTATATTAAGGTGGAATAGAGCTGGGTATATTGCAAGGATGAATAACAGATGGACACGCCGTATGGTTGAATGGAGGCCTAGAGAACATAAAAGATGCAGAGGTAGACCACAGACAAGATGGACGGACGACATGTAAAGATTAGCGGGACACGATTGGATACAAAAAGCAAACAACAGAGCTTATTAGAGACAACTTGGAAAGGCTTACATCCGACTATGGATGGAATAAGCTAATCATGATGGTGATAAAGTATCTATCAGTTAAAACATCGACTCCTGCAGTGCATGAATTAAGTTAATCTTTAAAGTGAGAAAGTTAAATTCAATACTTATTTTAGAATCATGTGTTTGCAAGGTAAGTACTAATGTGTACTGCTTAAGATAAAAAAAGAAGCTAGAAAAGAGCTTATTATATGCAAGACAAATTTTTACGCCAGATGAATTATTTTGTTATTTTTTTCCTGCTTATTGTTTAAAACATATAGTTCTGACAGAACTTCTAGGTAGATGGTTTTTATTTACTTCACGGGGAAGATTCCGCAAATTACCAGAAAAATGTTAGTCAAAATTACTTAGACATTAAAATTTAATAAAAATCGATTCCACATTTTACGAGTGTGTTTTGGCCTATCTTTGTCCTGAAATTGCATTTTTTATATTTTTAATATTAGTCTTCTTCAAAACCGGAGAAGATTCACACTCTCGCGAAATCGCGCCACCGCATAGACTCAAATAGTAATCGGTGTCGATATAAGAGCTCTTTTAGATAAATACGCCTACAACAAATAGATAAAATGCCAGCCTGAATTACCACAAAAAAAGATTTAAGAAAAACTAGCAAATAATCAGTAATTTGCCGTTTTTTGAAAAAATTTTTTAGTAATTTCTCTATAAAACTTAAATCTCAACCGTAATTTTAAATCCCTCTCAGGATTAAGTCACCAATCGTCTTTTCGTTAAAAAGGTAAAATATATCCTACTGTATCATTCACCAAAATTTCTAATACCATACTGGAATTGCGCCACGGATAGTAGATTCACTGTTACAAAAAAAGAACAAAATAAAAAATAATCAGAACTGATCTACCTGGTCCTCTATCGTTCCGTGATCGGTTTCTTGCAACCAAGTTCCTAAAAGGACAGCATCATCTGCGTGACATACAGCTTTTAACTGTGAGGTAGTCGTGTTGGCTGGATTTTCCGTCAGAGTGAACTCTGCGACTAGCATTCTTAATAAATGAGTATAGGAACCTATAAAATAGTACATTTATTACAATAAGTCTCAATATATAACAGACATATAAAAAGCAAAAGCAAAGTCTGAGCAGTGCTTCAGTGCATGAAAGACATGTACTTCAAGCCCATTTTTAATATTTCCTACATCCAGTAAGGGTTTTGTAACTGAATTACTTGGCTGAAATGCTTAGTAACGGGTAGTTAGAAAGGATACTAGCGTGTAAAAGGGTTTTATCTGTCAAAAAATTTAAGCTTATTATACGGACTTAAAGTCCCACTGAAAAGTCTTTAAAATGCTCAGATTTTTGTAAGCCTCTAAACAGTCTTACATGCCATACCAACATGAAAGGCCCATATATTAAAGTTTCATGCATTTTTCAAGCACTGCAAGCTCTTTCCAAAAGCTTTAAAGCATTTTAAAAGAGCTTCCAATTCTTAATATTACTTCAAGCACTTTTCAAATACTTAAGGCCTTTCTAAGAACTTCAAGCGATTTAGAAGGTAATCTTTAACCACTTTACAAGACTTCAAGTACTTTTGTGGCCCTTTAGACATCTTGAAAGGACTGTCTATGTGATTAAATGCCAATTAAAAGCAATTATTAATTAATAGTCCTTTATTAACATAAAGCAATTGGGGCTTGAAAAGTCAAAGTGCTTTGAATAAAGGCTTATGGTTTTGTTCTTTGAGCCTTTTGCTGAGAACTTTGGCCAACTGTGAAAAAAGCCAAATGTATGCAAAAACTAATTAAACTCTGCTTACTTTCATATGAGTGAGGCGAGAGTAACAACAAAGTTTCACAAAGACGAAGTCTGACCATTGCCGTCGGTGCCTTCAACTGCTGTCCATATGACTTCAAAACACCTGAAATACTAAGAGATATTGCGGTTAAATAAACGAATCATAAAATGATAATAAAATACGTATGTTTTTTTAAATCTTTAGAGTAGCTCCCATCCATCCAATCCAATCTACAGCCTTGTGGATGACACAGTCCGGTAATTTCTTCATTCGCTTTGAAAGCTCAAACATCGGCTATTCACGCAAATATCCGCAGACAGCAGGACATCGCTCAACTGAACAAAGACATGAAAGAAAGTGGACAAAAACCAAGGCGCAGTTTTTTCGGTAGCAGTTTTTTCTTTAAGTTAACGTTCCTGAACCCGACACAGTTATGTCGGGGCACGCCACTCCTCTTTCATTGTGTGCGTTAATTTGGGAGCAAATACTTCTTGACACTGAACTTGTTGCAAGCATAGCAAAGAGAGATTCTCAAAAACTGGGAATATTATTTCGAACTAGAAACCTTTACACTCCACAACGCGGCTACTATGGAAGGACCAGGTTACCATCTCTGCCAAGAAAGCCAACCAAATCCTCGGCAAGCTGTACTCAGTCCTTAACAAGACCAGTAAACTGTCACCTCGCAACAAGTTGACAATTTACAAGGTGATCATCAGAGCCGGAGTGACCTACTCCAGCCCAGCATGATGCCAAATGTCAGGTACATATAGATCTACTCTCCAGACCGTCCTAAACAACGCCCTCCACATCATCGCCAAAGCTCCATGGTTCGTATGGAACACACAGCTTCACAGAGATCTTCAGATGCTGACAATCCGGGAACGCTCAGCTCAAATTCCTGGACAAAGCCACATACCACCCTAATCCCACAGTCAGAGACGCTTACCGCCCCCCACGCCATGCCCGACGTCGACTTCTAAGACCCTCGGACCCCCTACCACAGGATTAGCTTAATGAAGCCTTAATTAATTTTAATTTTAATCTTAAGTTCTCTCAGTGCATTTATATAAATTCAATCATTGTATAATAGTCACAGCTTAGGGCTAGCTAATAGCCAATAAATGATATTAGACTCCACAACTGTTAATTTTGTACAAAGCTCAAATTCGACCAACGATGGAATACTGCTCCCAAACATACCCTGCATTTACACGTCGCGCTATTACTTCACGTATGAAGTTCAGCTTTTCACTCCTCATACAACCGTTTTCAAGTAGTCTTTTATATGGAGAACCTCATCCCTTTCGAATAATTTGACTGTGTTTCCCACCGAGTACAATTTACAGCGATTCAAGACCAACGTGAATCATTTTTTTCCGCATAGGGTCCGCTCCTATAACGTTTTAGGGATTTCCTGCAGCACGTGTGCCATGCCCATAAAAAAAAATCAGAACGGTTTCTTTCAGTTATGTGAAATTGAACTGGATGATTTGTATATTAAATATCTCCAGCATTATAGAGACATAAATAAATTACTAGATTTGCATTTGTGTTAGTGATAAAAAAATCATATTTAAAAAAAAAAGTATTTTACCTAGTAAGCATGGCAAGTGCAGCTTCAACTGGTTGCAAAAGACGTCTTCCAGCATCTTCACCAGTAGCTAAAGACGGGCAGTGGAAAAGAAGACTGTGCATGGCAGCTAACGCACCTGCTCGTCCTTCCAATGCCACTTGCCAAGTAAATATATCTCCTCGCGCTTTTTCGGATTCTAATTCTTTGGCAGAACGAGGGAATGCGTTGCGCCATAACAGAAGCATCCTGGGTAAAAGAGGCCGTGATGCTGCCGGACCTAACGCTGCAACGGCACCCACTAACAACCAACCGGCACTGGTACGTGCTAAAGAAAGACGGCTATTTTGACTGGCACTGCGTAGCAATTCCTCAGCGGTATTAAATATAACTTTTCCTTTGGTGTGTGGTACACCAAGAGGTGATAATTTGACACCACCTAAAACTGCAGCAAGTGCGGAACTATAGCCTGATATTGCTTCTGGAGAAGTACGGTATTGTTCTATCCCAGCCACACAACGATCTGAAAGATAAAACAATGTATTATTCGCTACCGAGAATGTTTTTAGTGCATTCTCAGAAATATATCTAATTCTCTAATAAAACACTATTCATAAGGGATGTTTTATATAAAACAATTCGCCTCAAATAACTCGAAAACAAAACGTTTTTGTAAATAATTAGGTTATAAAATAATGTTAGGTTTTACCTTCCTTGCAAGAAGGAAGTATTATATTTGTGACAATAAATCATCCTCCGAGATATCTGCACTTCCCTAGATCATCCAAATTACTCTCGGTTTGTCTCTCTATTGGCACGACTCTTCAAATTTGGACTTCATAATTTTGAAACACATATGATATTTGGGGTTAGAAAGAAACCTATAGTTTTAAGCGAGGACTGCTTCGAGGAGAGAAAGTGAAAGGTGGAGGAAAGTTCAATTTTGTATAGTTTCCAAACTATTTACGCTAAATTTTTGTAGTTTTTTTGTAATAATGAACAAATATTCGGAGTAATTATTTATAGTCATACATATTTTAAAGAGTTAAAGGGAGGCGAAAGGATGTTGAAGGGGTTGCTTTGAATATACAGTGTTATACTTTCTGTTATTGGAGTCAAAAAATTTGAAAATGATGTTATTTTCCTGCAATTTTCACAGAAATACTATGCAGAGATGTCAGATTTCAATGCTCAACTGCGATTAACATCTCATTATAAAGCAGTTATCGTTTAAACTATTGCCTGTAATACTTAGACTATGTTATTCTTGAGTACAAGAAAGTCAATTTTAGTATTTATTTTAGAACTATGTTTTTATACGCAGGAGGTACTGAGTATATTGTGGCTTATCAGACGAAGATCATTAGTAAGTTTTGTCCTTCCATTAAAAGTACTCAAGACCGCCTATGTGGGACAAAGTAGTATGGTTTTCCCGCCCATGGGCAATGCTCTTAGATAGTTGTATTTCAGATGGCACTGGGATGTGTTAGCTGCTAATATCTTTTGAGATATATTCTTAAATTCTTGTTGCTTTGGTAATTGTGTTGCAAGAGATGAAGATTATCACGTTCGTCTCAAGCTAGGTGACAAGTTCTGAATAAAGCAAAACATGTCATGTACCAGTTTGGCAAATGGTAGATAAAACGCCCTGGTTGTCCTAAACCTTCCATACATTTAACGTAAGACAAAACTAGCTCACAATTTTTGTCCGATTAGCTACCATACATTTATTTCAGAATTATTCACGGAGGGCAAACACATATTTCGGTAATAACAACATATTTTTTTTTTTTTATAAAGTTGTCAAACTCTTCGAGGCATAGTTCCTTCAATTTTGGGAAGTATTTATATCTGAATAAAATTTAATTGTATTCTTCATAAATTGTGAATTGTAATGTAAATTATCGATAATTTCATCAATTCTTCTTAAATCTGTAATAATTTAATTGTCAACCGAAGATTTACAGTCTGTCAAGTAAGAACGTGTCTGCGATAATTCATTTTTGGTAGATTTGCGCGTCGGTTCGGGGCAGTCTTTCTTTGTTCCCATCGGGCCTAAAATGACACATTTCGCGGCCGTTAAATATATTAAAAAGTCGGTAACGTTTGTGAAGAAGTGGGCAAATCATTTTAACGGGACGAAAAATGTCGACGACTTGCCAAAACGTGGCTCGGTAGGCAAAGTCACTCCGAAAGTCGATCGTGTCTTTGTTTTCACGAGACCCGAAATTGACGTTGCGTCAAAAAGAGGCAAAATTAAGAAAATCGGGTTTGAATGTGTCCCGTGAGACCATTCGATAATATCTTCGTGCTTATGATGTAAAATTCCGAAGCACGTTGAAGAAACTTTGCTGGGCGAAAATCACGTCGCGAAGCAACTCGCTTGGGCCCATGATAAGATACTAGATTGGCCCTCACAAGGCCGGACGCCAACCCTATTGAAAACGTTTGGTCCCATGTAAAAAGAAAGCTCAGAGGACTTTAACTCAGTTGAGATTCGAGAAATTTGCAGAGTACGCAGGAAAACCATCGTCGACAGCACGCCTGTTGATGCCTATTGATGTAGGAGGCGATTGGGTAACTTACTAAGGTAATTACACCGTTGTCAGCACACCAAAGAATACTTTGATGGCAAAAAATGTTCTTGAAACACATTTTTTCAAGAATACGAGCGGTCACGTTCTCACTTGACAGACTGTGATAATAATGCGGTGATATTATGAGAATGAGGTTGTCGCTATGCTTCTATTTCGACATTACGATTTGAAAGTGTGCCGAGTCCTTTCTTCGGCCCCCCCGCGCGATCTAGCAGCAAGATTGTGAATCTTCTCCAGACAAATTATAAATTTCAATAAGAAGACATATTTAAAACCATGAGCAATTAATTCAGGAATAAAATTAAGAGAAAGTGCATTTCTTACCCATCCTGAGCAATTTGAAAGAGTAATTTTTCCGGAACCCTACCGGGCAAAATTTTTAACCGCCTTATAAAGCCCTGTACATAAGATTTAAAGAGAGTAGTAAAACCTACCAACCTACCTATAAGAGGTGAAATCTGACTAGGGACTGCTATACAAATACAACGAAGGCACCATGCTGCTGCAAGTCTTGCCGCTTGACAGGGATGTATTAACACACTCATAGTTGACATCGATGAGATCTAAAAATAATTAAAATTTAATTTTCATAAGTACAATTTTCCTTGTATAAAGTGTAATTTATATTTGAAAATTCCATTTAAAAAAGTGACTCGTTAGACAGTGGGAAGAGCGACGTTTCAGCAATGATTTTAGGCATCAACAGATGCATGTTTGAAATTTCCAAAATAAGACAATAGGTTGTTTCAAAAAGGGGAATTTATTTATTTGTAAAATAAATAAATCTAATATTCAAAACTTTGAACTACAATAAAGCCTGAAAATTTCTATAATGCGGTATGAGATGTCGCTATTTTTGTTGTTTTGGAATCATTGGTTGGCAAAATCATGCTTGAAAACCATATGAGCGATTTCTTTGCAATACTCAACCACCTAAATAGAGATTAACTATATCTTGGAGATATTTGTCTTTCACGGCACTTTTTAACACAGCGCTGCCACGGGCATTATTGTATTTCTACAACTAGTACCTGTACACACACAATACCCAGCCGCTGGCCGGAATCGAAAGGGCAGAACTAATGGATGTAGAAAAAAGTATTTTATTTAGTAATGCCAAAAATTTAATTTTACTGATATCATTTTCGCTTATTTCCTTTTACCTGTCAAAGATCGAAAATAATAGGTTGTGGAAAAAATATCGGGCCTTATTTGTGCCAGATGAGTTTAAAGTCGCCTATGTTTGGTAATACTAACCAGTCTGATCATAATGACGAGCATTTAAAAGGTGACACTTCATAAAACGAATAAAAAAAGTTGTATTTATTCGTTCACTCCAAAGTTACAATGTCTTGAAAAATAGTAAAACTGTTTTGACTTAAAAAGGCCCAATACTTTTTCGATAACCCAATATATTTAATTTACTGTTTATCAAAAAATATTCAAATAAAATGTCCATACTTAGAGACTGGTCTGTAATTAAATCATGTGCTGTAGTGCCCAAACTTAAAATCAGGCTTCCGATTTCTTGCAAGGCGCACACCAATAAATGTTGACTAAAAAGCGTCTCCTGATTATGTTCCTTGGCATTTTCTGGATTAAAATCGATACTATTCATTTCCTTAACTATAATTTGAGCTATTTGTTTGCATGCGGTAATCTGTGCCTTTTCGCCAAACATCTTTCCAAATACACTTCTTAGAATGAAATTTATACATTTTCTGGAATACACCGCATCTACATGTGATGATGCAGCCTTTGGATTTGCTACCAAATACAGTACATGGGAGAGAAATGTCTTCATGTTCTTCTCTAGCCAGGAACTTCCCAATATTTGTACGAAGGTAACATAGGCCTAAAAAGTGTTATGTTTTATAAGAATCTTTATTCTTGGAGCATCTAAAAATAGGTTATTATACAGGTTCTCGGAAAAATGATCGAGACTTTTTTCGTTAGGTAGGTTTAGTGTCGTATATCTCAGGTAATATAAGTCGAAACGGGTCATACTTAGCGTCAGTTGAAAGCTGAAATTTGACAGTAGTAAACGTGCAAAAACCGTTGGAATTCGTTTATTCAGACTTAATTTAAAGCCCCTTGAAGATGTGTGAGGTTTCTGAAAAAGTGGGCTACATTTTACAATTTAGTTTTGATAAAGGCGTTGCGTAGGCTTATGAAGAAATTGGTGCTGTTTATGGTCAAGATGGGGTATCAAAAGGAACAGCCAAAAGATGGTTCAAGCGCTTTCGAACTGAAAATTTCGATGTCAAAAACGCTGAAATTTGGCAAAAGTTGACCAAACCGGCATGTAAGTAGCCATGGCATCGTCAAGGAACTAAACGTCCATCACGAAACAGTTTTAAATCATTTGGAGAAAGCTGGCTATAAAAAGAAACTCAATGTTTGGGTGCTACATGATTTGACACTAAAAAAAATTTACTTGATCGAATTTCCATCTGCGAATCCTGCAGAAACTTAACGAAATCGAATCATTTCAGAAGTGGTTGATCACGGGCGATGAAACGTGGATCACGTACGACACTAATGTATGAAATAGATCGTGGTCGAAAAAATATGAAGCACCACAAACGATGGCAAAGCCCGCATTAACGCCAAAAAAGATGATGTGACCGTGTGTTTACTGAGGTTGGAAAGGAATCGTCCATCATGAACTGCTGCAGCCTGGCCAAATGATTGATTCTATACTCTACTATCAGAAATTGACAAGAGTGAAGCAAGCGATTGAAAAGAATCGGCTGGAACTAGTAAAAAAAAAGGGTGTTGTCTTCCACCATGACAACGGGAGACCACACAGATCTTTGATGACTGCAAAAATTGAGAGAGTTTTAATTTTAATTAATCCACCGTTATAGCCAAACCTTATACCGTTAGAATACCATTTGTATTTGATTATGGTGCTGCCAAAAAATGGCGAAAGGTCATAGAATAAAATGACACATACTTAGTTTAATAAAGTTCTTTCAAAAATATAAAAAAAATGGTCTCAATTTTGACTTTAAAAGGCTCAGTACTTTTTTGATAACTTAATATTTTATGGGGAAATTTTTCTTCTTGTAAACTGTGTTTCAAAAAACTTGGTGTTCTTTAAGTTTCCATGTAATTTGAAAAACACACTTTGTAAATATGTGAGATAAGATATAAATCAAATTATTCTCTTTAAAAATATAAACAAAATGACCAGCACTGTGATTTTTTTAGTAAACATATGAAAGTTGCAATCAAATTTAACTTTAAAAAAATTAAAATTATTAATTTACAACTCTTGTCACACCCCAGTAAAAATACTATCTTCAAATATAATAGCTAATAACTTACATGAGTAACACCAAACTCTGATTTCCCTGTTCACACCGGAGCTGCCTTTTATTATTTCTCCGGTGCCTTTTAAAAATCCTACTCCACCCCTTAAAAATCCAGACATCAATATGCCCATTGCTTCATCTAGTGAAAACGTTTTTGCATTCTTATTATTTGTTTGTTGAACTACTAAAAAATTCATGAGAAAAGTCAGTGGCAAAAAAGACTTTATAAGGTAAATTTAGTGGTAAAAAGAGTATCATTTAATAATGATTCTTATAAATATTATAATTTTAGTCAAAAATATCTTACCGTTTTTTCCTGCAACTTCTTTCTGTCCCTGCTGAGTAGTGGCAACCAAAGTCCCCAACAACCGAGCTACTGAACATCTAACTTCATAGTTCGATCCATCAAATGCTCGGAAGCATAAGGTGGCTAAACTTTCAAGTTCAGGACCATGTAGAAAAGGAGCATGTTTCAATAATTCCAAAATACATTTTGCAGCAGCACATCTTACGCCATATTCCGATCTACAAGGCAGGGTTTTGCTGCTTTATAAATGTCTTTATGAATATTACAGGCTGCACTTCCCATACCAGCACAAACTGGAAAAAAACAATAATCACTAAAAAAAAATTTATCAAAACTAAGTATTCAATATGAAAAAGGTTTTTATAATCATAAAATAACCACATCAAAAAGTATTTACATTAAATCTTACTTTCATAAAAAATGGCCACCTTTATTTTTCCTCACAAATGTTAGGCATCCCATTTATTAATTCATTAACATACTCACTTCAAATGTTTCCAATTATTTTTTAGGTATTCTTAAAGCTGCACAGAACTTAATGGGCTATGATTTTTAACTCTCCCATCTGACTCATAACATATTATTCTATAGTTGGGAGGAAGAGGGAATCAAGAGATTGACATGGCCAAATAATATATATATATATATATAAATATATATATATATATAAATATTTCATATATCTATATATATTATATTCATTAGTTTGTTCTTTCTAAGATACCCGTGACATTGTTTTTAAAAAGTGTTTAGGGTTGTTATCTTGTTGGAAGATAAAATGGCTACCAATATTTAGCACAGATGGTATGACGTACTCTTGTAGGGTTTACTTAATTTCCTGTATATGTTTACCAAACTCCCTGCCACTAAAACATCCCCTAACTATAAGACTGCCACGTTTCTGCTTAACAGTCAGTACAACGCAAATTTCTGAAGCTTTTTCGTTAATTAAGGGTGTGCTAAAATATTAGATCAGAAAATTTGAAATGTTGAATTATCTGTTCAAAGAACTTATTTTCATCGGTCTAGCGGCCGGTTTCATGTACTTAATCCATTGCAATCTGTTTTGGCTTGTGTCTCAATGTTAATTTTTGTTT
Source organism: Pachyrhynchus sulphureomaculatus (assembly GCA_019049505.1). Taxonomy (NCBI): domain Eukaryota; kingdom Metazoa; phylum Arthropoda; class Insecta; order Coleoptera; family Curculionidae; genus Pachyrhynchus; species Pachyrhynchus sulphureomaculatus. The sequence goes on from CM032450.1 coordinate 13,786,397, forward strand.
CCTGACCCGCTATATATCCTCCTAGGCTTGCAGATGCAATCGCCTCTCAACAGTGGCAGTCGTGACTTGTTCAACACGAGTTTGATTTAAAGCAGTGGTAATTTGAGGAGACGTTAAGCGTCGATTTCGTTTGGACATCACAGTGATAAACTGACCTTCGCCAAACGTTTTGTCTCTCAATATAACCTTCCTCATGTAGACTTCAGATGATACTTCGCTGCTCGATGTTGAGCTATTGTCTCAACGCCATTTTAAAAACGAAGTGTCGGACTAAGCAACCGCACGAAAACCCTTTTAAAATTACAATAAAAAGTCAGAATATTTGAGCTCTGAATGTGTGAGTGTAAATGCTGATATAGACTAATTGTGAAAAGTTATTTATTAAACCCATCAATTGTAAGAAATAAACAACCCTTTTTTAGATAGAGTAACACAAAGGTAATAAAACACCTAGGCAGTCTGAAATTGAAAAAAAATAATTCTAAGAAACAAGTCTAAAACTTTATTTAACTACGTCAGTACCTGAGGTAGTCAATAAAGTTTTATTTTTCAAATAAAATTAGTCACTGCTTTCAACCTTTTGAATGATATTATAACCTAAAATAAGTACAAAAGTATTGTTGGGACAATTTTTTTTTTCAAATAAATATTAATTAGTTCTTTCCTATTTAACATTACCTTTTTCTAAGGTGAGCATTATCTCTATTCTAGATCTGTGATTCTGCACTTCTAAAGATCTTACAAGATTTGAAACTGTTTCATCATAGGAACGGCCATCATTCTACTAGTTTTTCATACATAGTGCTACTACACAACATATGGCGGCTCTAAAAATAACAAAAATGAAAATCCTTAAATAGATAATACACATAGTACAATTTATAGGTACAAATACAAAAGTTCCCCGCCAGTAACCTATGAGGTTACACACTATTTGGTTTTGCGAATGCATTTTTAAGCATATAGTTAAGAAATTAAGACCAGATTGGTTAATCGCATATGTATTTTTCAAACTTTACCAGTAAAAAACCGATCTCGGTGATGCGGTCAAAGGTCTATCTTTTGAAAGGGATATTTATGAGGCTGTTCAATTTTTAAAAAAACAAAAAATTAAGGGGTAGTTCTATAGCAAAGGAGGAGGGATAAAAACAACTCCTGACAATGATTATGGCAAAAGATGAAGTTTTTTTTCCCATGTATTTCCATTTTCTGCGAATATAATGTGCTTTCAGAGCAATCACATCATTTCAATTTACTTAAAAATCCTGAAAAAGTTGTATAACATGATATATTTAAAGCTACCCCCAATAACTCCATTCCACGTCTTTACTCCTTATATGTCTGACTAACATAACTGTGCTTAAACCCATCTTGTTCAAGAGTTTTAGCCTAACAGCAGACAGACCGACAGAAATCTTAAACGAATCTCTTTTGTGATCAAGGGACCCTGAAACTTGAAGAAACCCAAGTATTTCGGGGAATGGACTGTTTCATGAATACCATACTTGTTGTTTAACCAAATAATGTAAAAAGGAAATACCTCCACGCTTTATCGAAAATGAGTTATCCATAAAGTCATATTTTTATGCATTATGTAAAGGCCGGTTGATTATTGCCACATATCTCAATAAAATGATTACTTGTTCACTGCGGAAAAAAAAAAAAACATTTCAATTATGCAAAAGTGTGGTGTTAGCTCTAAGATCTAAAAACTAATAAATGAATATTTGTCAGAATGTTTGATTGTATTATTTCTTGGCATTGATTTTTAGGTCAAAAATGTTATCAAATCATTCTCATTAACGGCTTTTTCAACTAATAGGTCACGTCGGCAGTCGCGGTTGCAACATTGGTTAATTATTAATTTTGATTTTTTTACCAGTAAAAATTTTCCTTATAAAACTGTGACCACTGTTATCGATATCATTCATTTCCTGTCGTTTAATTTTAATAAAAGGTGAACTAAAAATTCAAAATGTAAGTACCTATGTATTATCGAACACTTCAACAGAATTTAGTAAATAGATTTTAAAATTTATTAAAAGCAGGTCACAGTGACCCCAATTTGAGCTTTTTCAGTGGAATTTATTCGTCTATTATGTATCAAACTATAGGTTCATAACTCAAGAGCATTTTTATGTTTTTCGCTTATAAAAATTAAATAACCAATCTTTTAAATTTTGTGTTTGTCACATCCAACTATGGAATTTGTTTTCATAATTACATTAGAAGTTTTTCTCTTTTTTTATGATGCTTATAATACAGTTGTGTTACTAGTTTACAAATTTGTCTAATAATTGTATGAAACACAATACTATATTGTGTTTTTGTTGTAATATTTTACTTGCATTTTTTCCATTGTGTAATTTTGGGACCAAATTTTATTAGCATGTTCAAAGTTTTCAACGCTGTTGGTCAAGAAACCATAGTAGATTACCCCTTGTCCTCAAACCCGTCAACGAATTTTCGCTAAGATGT
>CM032450.1:13788974-13806474 GCA_019049505.1 Pachyrhynchus sulphureomaculatus
ATATATACATATATATATATATATATATATATATTATATATATATATATATATATATATATATATATATATATACATATATATATATATATATATATATATATATATATATATATCTATATATATATATTATATATATTATATATATATAGATTTTAATAACATACACACATTGTATTGATTTTATCAAATATTTATTGAAAAGGAATTCTAAAAAGTAAAAAGCTGTATTTGTAGTGCGAAAAACATATTTACTCAAGATTTAAAACCAAATTTTACAAGCATAATTTGAATTTTTAATTAGTTTTATTAAAATAAACATACAGTACAAACTGCCTTTTTAGTGTTCCATACGGAACACTTATAAGATCACTTCGGTGTCTTCAGTCTGTCACACCTGATTTGCTTCGAAACTATTTGACGTAGAAAGTTGAAATTTGGCACTAATATAGAAATTGACGGCCTCATCAGAGCCGTGTAGTTTTGAAAGTTAAATTTTGACTTAAGGGGTTAGTTTTGGGGGGTAAAATCGGAAGTGAAAAAAAATTTTTTTACTAGGTCATCGAGTGCGGTGTCAAATGAAAGCTTGTAAAAACATGAGTTGAAAAATTATATATATAATGTCTTACATGCGCACACGTTTCTTTGTGTTATTTTAAAAAAATCGCGAAAAATCGCTGTCCCCCGCTATCTTGAAAAGTACTGATCAAAAAATTTTGAAAAAATTCTGGAATATTCTCCACGGAATGTAGATTGAACGAAAATTATCACGAGTGCCTTTATAATTTATCTGGTATATAAAAAAAAAAAAAAAAATTCAAGGTCATCAGTTTTCAGTAAAGATCAGAAACAAACTTTCTTGAAAACTCATTTGGGTGTGTTCTGTGAACTCACTAATCATTTTATACCTCCGTAACAATAATTTTTATTTCAGAAGCAATCAACATACGGTACACCAACTGCACAAGTTCAACTTGCACTTACCTTAGGATCTTCAAATTAATAATTTTATAAAAAGAAGTTAGTATTAATCTTTAAAATACTTATAATGAATTGTGCAATTTAAATAAACACCACGAACTTGAGATATCAAATAAGAGCCTTGAAAACATTTGTAATAGAGTAGTTTTACAAAATAAAATAAATTTTAAATTGGTCATGTCTAAAATTATGTTAAGTGTAAAGAATTATGCCCAATATAAGCTCTAAAATCTTTCTACTAGAAATAGAGCCGACATAGAACTAATATTTCTTAAAAAGTCCATTGACTTATCACAAACAATACAGATTATTTTATACGAAAAATTAAGTGAATGCTTTTCTGCAACTTACAGTCTTGTAGGTAGAAAACTAGGGCTGTCATCTTTATTTTTAAGTATATCATTGCATTGGTTAACTGTATCAAAAAGTAGAAATGCATCACCAACAGAAAATAAAGTTGCAAGGCATCTGGCAATTAGCTGACGAGTTGGAGGGCCAGGAGACTCTTGAATGTGGTTCATTAATTGCTGTACTAACTGCTTCTGGCACCCTTTAATGTCATTCTGAAAAAAAAATATGACATTATGGAAATCAACATATGTATTATTTATTACCTTTTGGGCAGCAACAAGAACTTTATCTAGATATCTAAGCCATTCAAAAATAAAAACAGGTTTTTTAGCATCTGGAATTTGGGCCAAAGCTTCTTCATTTAAAGTAAGGCTATGTGACAACTCCATTTTTGTGTTATCTAGGACACCCACACTATAAAACTGGCTTTTAATTTATTTATTATTAAAAAATTGTCTCACTAGTAACTTAATAATAATTGGTTTTTTCATATGATTAATAAGACGTAAACCACATTTTAAAATAGAAATTGTGGTATTTCTTGTTTATTTTTTGAGTAATGATATGTTATGTCAATGATTCAAATGACATGAACAATGACAGCACCATATGACAATTGACTAACCCACATCAAACAACTTTCTTTTTGAAAATAACTTTTAAAGAATACAACAGATGGCACAAGCAGTTACAAACATGTTAAGGTGTTATTAAAGAAATAGAGCTGTTAGGTTGTTCCTTGTGATGTTCTCTCAGCTGTAGACTATTAGGAACATAGGACCGAGATTCTCATCTGACCCCTTACTATCTATGCATCTCGAAAGTAAAAGGTGTACGCTTCAAGTATCGTTTTTCTGTCGTGACGACTAGTGGTACCTTGCCATCGTCCACCACGACTGCAGCAACAATGGTCGTGACAGAGTGCTAATAAACATCAAGACATGAGAACCGTCAACAAGTTTTTAGGTCAAATTGCCGAAAAAGCTGTCACGTAAACCACTGGATGAAGTGGGAATTTTGGAAACAGTGAACTTAGGAAAATATGGTTCCATATTACTAGTAATTGGAGATAATTTATTTTAGATGTGCTTGAAACAAGATGAAGTCTCCTCATAGTGAATTAATAGACTCTTTGCCTAAAAAATATACATATAAACTCCGTCGCAATCTAATTTCGTCAAATATCGAATTTTAAGACCTCTTGTCAGACATTTTAGGGGAGTCCGTCGGGGCGTCTTGAGACGAACGCAACCAGTAACCAAATAAAAATAAAAATGTCGACCCTATACGGATGGAGCAAACCAAAGGAACACTCTTATGCAACTATTTATACATTTTCAGATTTTTGCACATCGGGAACAGACCAATTAATTTTTGTTTACATAATTGTCTAATAAAATTTATTTTAGGTTTCGATAATTTTTCATCATTTTTATAGGCTATCATCATTATTTTCAAGATTTTTCTCTTTCTTAGTAAATTCTAATCTGCTTTATTTTCATCGGAGTTAATTTATATTCTGATTATTTTTGCTCTCGGTATTCTTTTGACACAAAACCGCTCGAATGATTTTACAAGGATTTTGCTGTCGGATTTTTCACATGGATCTCTAATTTACTGCCAACTTGTTTGACCAATGGGAATAGGGAGATGTTTTTATTTAAGATAGTACGAATGTAAATAGATTTATGTAAATATTTAGGTTCAGAACTTTTATATTTTTAAATTTAACTACTTTTCTGCTGAATTTTATTGCTCAAAATAAAATTGAACCTAGAAAATTTGAAACAGTGTAATGAAAAGTAAGTTCTGTTTAATGTAAAAATCGGCCTATTTTAATAGGTTAGCTTTGCTTTTTGGACCCTTTTCTTGCGCTTCAAGAATGTTATTTAATTTAATAATAATTAGAAATTTACAGGAGGGATGAAGCTGCTTTTATGTACTAATGGTATGTTGTTTTTAATTTCCTTGGCTCTAACCATCTAATGCTATTAGTTTGCAATTTCTAACACCACACTCTAGGAAGGTAGAAGACTCTAAAATCACTTAATTTTCAGTATGCATACAAAGGAAACTGTGATGAATTTTGTATTATTTTACTTTGTATCTGTTGTGGCAACAGTATTTTCGCGAAATGATCCCAAAAACGATCCAAAGAATAGTGGGGACTTAACTTTGTGGATTGATGAAAAACAAGTTAAAATGTTCAGTGGTAAGCTATCTATCAATTTTTTTATAGATGTCTTTATATATTAAAAAATATGTATAGAATGTGCAGCAGAGATAGTTGTTATGGTTTAAATGTATGTTTAAATTTCTTTATTGAAAGTTAGTCTTTATAGCATTTTTTTCTTAAATGTCTATGTAGTAAAAAAAAGTTCAAAATCTCTGATTAGAGAGCACCAAGGATCAAGTTTAAAAGATTTAATTATAGTAGACCCCAGTACTACTTAATATTTTTTCTTTCAATGTGCACTATTTCCCCATTGCCCTGCTTTTTGGAGGATCTGGGGTAAATTGAAAGTATTTTTTTAAAAAGATTAAGGTAAAATTTTGGTACGTGGCCTAAAATGGCCTAATTTTGAAAGATTTACGAGAAAAAATCGGAAGGGGCTGTTTTTGCTAACCTAAACTAACCTCAACTAACTTAGTCTCCAGTCACTAATATAGCACTTACATCATTTTTTTACATTAAGGTAGGACGTTTTTTTTCATTATTTAATGTATTTTATACTTACTGATTATTTAGTTCAGGTTAGTTTCGATTAGTTCAGGTTAGCAAAAAAGGCCTCCCCCTGATTTTTTCTCGTAAGTTTTTCAAAATTTTATTTTAAGCCTATTTTAAAAAAAAACTCCCTTTTTCTCAAAAGCCCGCTTACTTAAATTTTACCAATATTAAATATTAAACTATAAATCTAGAATATTTGCTATTATTATGATATCCAGCATGCTAAATTCTTTTTAGATTAGGAGAAAATAAGATATATAAAAAATTATGATGAATAATTCGGTAGCACCAGTAAAAATTGCTGAAGTGATTTACCCAGTGCAACTATGCAGATCTTAAATAAATACTAAATTTGACCTTCTCATACTAAAGCATTATTTAATCAAACTATTACAACTCCATCTTTGATATAAATGGTTCTTTGTAACAAGATACTAATCACAAACTTTAAAAAGGCCATATTACACAATATATATGATGCAGCACCTCTAACCTCATCCCCTTCCTCATTAACCCCCTATAGTTTGGACAATAACTGGTTAAAAATAATAAAAAAATGGCTCAGTTTTCAGATTTCCCTATTTTAAGAATCTCTAAAAAGTACATATAACACAATATTTATGAACTAACTCTTTTGGCCCCTCGTCCACTTTATTAGTTGCTTATATGCTTGAACATAAATAATGAAGAAATACCATAATCTTCAAGTTTCTCGTCCCCAAGAACCTTAAAAAAAATGTATAACACTATATATATATATATATGAAGCGGCCCCTCTCACTCAACCCCCTCCCTTTAACCTCTTATATGTCTGACTATAAATGCTTAAAATTTGTTTATTACCAGGTGTACAAGTATGAAATGCGGATTTCAGACAACAGATGGTGCATCAGTGCAGTTTATGCTATAAAGATTTGACACTGCGCCATTTTGTTGTGTCATCAACAAGTGTCAGACGCGCACGAGTGATAAATTGGAAAAGTGTGTGCATAGTGTTGTGTTGTTGTGTTCAATATGTCAAAATTTATACCGAACAAAGAGCATTCGCGGACAGGCGTACCATCCACATTGACCGCAGAAAGACGATGCTCTGTGTTTGGTGGGACCAGCGGGACGTGGTCTATTATGAGCTGTTATAACCTGGGGGAGACGATTAATACTAAACGTTACCAACAACAATTGACCAATTTGAACCGTCTGCTGCTTGAAAAAAAGGCCAAAATACCGAAAGAGGCAACACAAAGTCATTTTTCTTCATGGCAATGCTCCATCACATACGGCAAAACCAGTTCGCGACACCTTGGAAGCACTCAGCTGGAAGTTCTACCCCATGCGGCTTACTCACCAGACTTGGCTCCTTCCGATTACCACTTGTTTGCATGGATGGGTCACATACTTGCCGAGCAGCGCTTTGGTTCGTACGAAGATGTGAAAAATGGCTCGATGAATGGTTCGCAGCAAAAGGGGAAGATTTTTACTGGCGTAGTATTCACAAATTGCCCGAAAGATAGGAAAAATGTATAACAAGCGATGGAGCATTCTTTGAATAAAGCACTTTTTATCATTCTTCCAAATTTAACATGTTTTTTTAGAACAAAGAATCCGCATTTCATACTTGTACACCTGGTATATCAACAATAAATGCAGAAAATTTCTCATAGTATTGAAAATATGATTATAGATTTTTTTACCCTCACCCTTTCAACCCTTTGCTCTAAAATGATATCGCTCAAAATATCTATGATATAAGACATACCTGTTCATTTTGGAATTATCGTTCCGACGAACTAATAGACCGACAGACACAAAACGATGGAAATTGGAGACGGGTTTTTTTGATTTTAAGGACTCTGAAACATAGAAAAAAGCAAACATCTTTGAGGGTAGTTTTCTTCACAAATACAATATTTCTTTTTAGCAATGGTGTAAAAGCGACTTTTAACATGAAATATATTTGAAACAACCATCTTCTTACTCCTTGCCATAGCCCTTTAACCCCATATACATACATTATAGCAGCCAAGAACCAGGAAAAGTTCTGATAATACACCACCCCTTTCACTCCCCTCATCTGCAGCGACATTGCTCAAAAACTATAGGATCCCCTCCTACTTCTAGTATTATATCCAAATTTGAAATCAATATCTCATTAGATCAGAGAGTAATCGTGCTGATAGACTGACCAACAGAAACTGACTCTTTTGTCAGTGATCTAGGGACCCAAAAACGTGAAGAAATGCAGAAATTTGAAAAAATGTGAATTTTTTTTCGAATTTAATATGAGAATTAAAAATCGTTCCAAATATATAGAAAATAAAAACCAAAACTCAGTTTGCCCCCAGACTACTAGGGTGAGTAGGCACTACAGGTATAAAACAACAAAAATATTTGTTTCTAATATACCCCTAAAATTAGCTACAATTATGAACATATTACATTTCCTATAACAATTTTGTCGTTATACCTCAGTTTTCCATTAAGTTATGTAGATTAAAACATAAATTTGTGTTTTTAGTTCCCACTTGCCCCATGTCCCCTTAATCATATTTGCTAGGCAGTTCTATAGAACATCAGTTCTATAGTTAATTATCAGTTTTACAATAAAGAGAAGTTATAATAGGCTTCATAAAAAAATGGATAGATGTGAAACGAGTTTTGCAGCTATTTTCATTTTAGGAGTTTCAATGGAAATATACGCTATAGTCAATGGAAATGTTTTACCTTACATATTGGATCCAAATTTTGAAAATTATTTACCAGTAATTCCATCAGAAGTGAGCTACGTAAACTTTACTTGGAAAGCGGGAAACAAAAAATATAACTATCATTTTGACAGGTTACAGTCTTATGATGAAAGCATTTTAGAAGCACCGGTAATTTCTATTAAAACCAAAGGTCGTGTTCCAAAGCGTCCAAAAGAATTTAGTATATTTCTGCCGTGTTTGGGAAATAGTTCTGGTATAGCAAGGTTTGGTATAGGTTTGCTTATAGAAACTAGAAAAGGTAAACCTCTAAATGGTACACCCTTAAGATTGAAACTTAAAAAGGAATGTTCATTCTCACAAAGAAGTAAGTGTTTTTTTTTTATTATTTTAACTTATAAAAAGTGATGTAAATCATTTTATATAATCAACATTGGCATTTCTAAGGGGGGTGTCCAAGAAGGGATTTTAACCAACCTTTGAGAATAATTTTCTCCTTCTGTAGTAAAATAAATGAATATTTTCATAAAATTTATTTATTTAACATTAATTTGTTTAACATTTTTATTAATGATCTGGGTACTTACTAGTGTCCTTTCTTACTTTTTGCAGATAACTGCAAGATTTATAAAATTGTGAGCTCTTTAACGGATTGTCGCCTTTTGCCTTTTGATTCCTTCACTGTGTGGTATAAGTCCAATGGCCTGGACCTCAATGTTGACAAGTGTCAGGTGATGTCTTTTTGTAGAACCAGCGCTGCTGTTGCATTCCTCTGTAGTATCGATAGACGGGTTTTGCAGACTGTGAATAAGGTTAAAGATCTGAGTGTAATCCTTGACCCAAAGTTATCACTTGCATTATGACTACATGGCCAATAGGGCCTTTAGAATGGTCGGCTTTTTCTGCAGAGCCGGTAGGGATTTCTCCAGCATTGACACATTGAGATTATTATATGAATCCTTGGTGAGTTCATTATTGGAATATTGTTTTCTTGTATGGTCACCGTATTATGAATGCCATATTCACTCAATTGAATCGCCGAACTGGTTCTTGCATTTTGTTTCTAGGAAGCTTAATATCCACCATTCAAATTTTTCTGCAACACCCATGAGGTCAGTGACCTGACTCCCTAGGCTATCTGGGAGAAGGACTAATGCAGAACTATTGTTTCTATATAAGACTGTTATTATCAGCTGCACTATCCTAATCTCTTGGTTGTAATTGATTTTTTTTGTTCAACCCAGAAATACAAGGAGTCTTTGCACCTTTTCACAGTCTGTTCATAGATCCAACTATGCCTTACATTCCCCCATCGCACGGTTTCACGCCAGAGGCAATATGGCTGATGTTGATTTTTTTAATGTGTCATTTGGCGGCCTCAGGCGAATATTATGGGATGACTTTTTGAGGCAGCTATGACACTTATAAATGTTTGTGCGTTGTGTTTTGTGCCTTGGTCTCTTGTTTGTTATCTTTCGGTTGTTGCTTTCTAAGCTTTCATTTATATTCATTTATATTTACTCTAAGTTTTACTTCTTTACTGTTGGTTTAATTTTGTTTTGTTTTTATTACCTTAGTTAAGTTAGTTAGTTGGTTAGTATAGGTAATAATTTTTTTTGTTGATTTTTTATTTGTCAAATTTTTATTATACTGGGTTAGCCGTAAATAAATAAATAAAAATTAATAATAAATTAAATATTGTATGTAAAAAATGTGCAGAAAATCTAAGCCTCTGATCCACCTCAAGTTAGTAGCTACCACCAGCAAATATAGGCGAAACTAGCCTACTTTTAACCAATAAAAATAATTCCTTTTCAGTTGTTCCAAGTTAAAATAACGTACATATAGCTGAAATAATATTTTAGGTCCTGATCCTGAATGTGATAAAAAATGTGCTAATCAAGGATGGTGCAACCATGAAAAGATATGCCAATGTCCGGAAGGTTACATGGGTCAATATTGTAAAACAGCTTTATGTTATCCACAGTGTATGAATGGAGGTAACTGTACTTCTCCAGGAGTTTGTAGTTGTCCACCTGGTTTTCAGGTATGAGTTGTTTTAGAAAGTTAAAGTAGTATTTTTCTATTTATGACGATCGTTCGATAATTATGATAGTAGTAGTAATTGTGGGAAGGCTAAGCATCTAGCAAACACACCAAAGGAATCTTTTTTTGCCAAATCTAAAGAAATTTTCCCCAGAACAACCTAACAGCCAGGTTTTTTTTTTATGAGCATATCACAAGTGTGCAGGGAAATTCCTAAAGCGCTACTGGAGCGACATGTGTGCGGAAAAAGCGATTCACGTTGGTCTTGAATCGCTGTGAATTGTACTCGGTGGGAAACAATCCTGGGTAAATTATTTCAGAGGGGGGTGAGGTTCTCCATATTAAAAACTGCTTGAAAAGGGTTGTATGAGTAGTGACGAGCTAAACCTCATATGGATGTGAAGTATTAGCGCGACGTGTATTCCCAGCATGCACCGCTTTGGGAGGAATTAAGTGGGCTACGTTTAGCGAAGACTTTCCATGAAAATACTTGTAGAATAGATTCAAGTCGCCAACCGTTCTCTAATGTTCCAAGGAATCAAAGTTTCTGATGAGTTCTGGGTCTCCAATCAGGTGAACAGCCCACTTCTGCATAGAATCCAACAAATGCAGTGTGTGTTTGGGGGCATATCCCCAAACATGAGATGAATATTCTAACGGTCGAATTTGAGCTTTATATAGAATTAACAGTTGTTGTGGAGTGTAAAGCTTTTTAGTTCGAAATAATAGCCTCAGTTTTTAAGTGTGTTTTAATGAAGCTAGATACAAAAGAAGCTTCTAGCACTGATAAAATACTTGCCATAGTGCTTAAAAAAATGGGCTAACGAATTAACACCAGTTTTCTGTAGACTTTTCAACCTACCCTACAGAAAAGGAATATTTCCTTTCTGCTGGAAAGGCGCTACAATTCAACCGAACGTGTTTGGAACTATACAGTTGAACATTATGGAGAATCTCGAGCGATTGCACTTGATATATCTAAGGCATTCGACCGTGTTTGGCACGATGAACTGTTAAATAACCTACGCTCTTATGGTATGTCTAAAAAGTTTTGTTTATGGCTCTCCTGTTTCTTCAGAAAGCGTTTTCTATAAGTGACAGTCGGCGGATTTCTTTCTAATACCTTCTCTAGCAACGCCAGAGTGCCCTAAGGCTCTACATTTTCTCCTGCTCTCTTTCTCATTCACATTAATGACCTTCTGGAAAGAACTAGAAATCTAATTTACAGCTTTGCAGATGACAGCACGCTTATCTCCTCATTCACTTTAAACGTTCGAACATCGGGTACTCATGCAAATATCGCAGACAGCAAGAAGTCGTTCAACTTAACAAAGACCTGGAAGAAATTCTAGCTTGGGGTGACGGAAACCCAGTAGAATTTAATGCTACAAAAACCTAGACAGCCGTTTTTTCGAAAAAAGTTAACGTTGCTGAACCCGACATAGTTATGTCGGGACATTCCATTCCCCTAGCGTCGTCACTCAATTTGCTGGCCACTAATTTGTGAGCAAATATGTTTTGGCATGAACATGTTGCATGCATAGCAAAGAGAGGTTTTCAGAAGCTTCTTTTTTCTTTATGGGCATATAGGATAGGTTGAAAAGTCTACAGAAAACTGTGAGTTCACCCGCGCATTTTTTGTGTACTATGGCAGATATTCCATCAGCGCCAACAGCTTTTTTGGCGTGTCTGCTCTTTTGAAATTTTCTTAGGAGACGATTCAACAAATAGCCTTAGGCCACAGATCATTACTGTTAAAAATTTCACTGTCCCAAATGTCGATTTTTTAATTTATTAAAAATATATTTGTATGTACACTATATTTTATAATAATTAATTCCTATTTTTTATGCTAACAAAATAGAAACCTACCTTAATATGTTAGTATATAAAAAAGTACATTTTAGACATAATGATCAGGTTAAACTGATTAACTCTGTCCTTTTCAGGGCACTCATTGTGAAGGAGGTATTTGCAGTCAAAAATGCCTGAACGGCGGTAAATGTGTGCAGAAAGACACTTGCGAGTGTTCACGTGGTTATTATGGTCCACGTTGCGAATTTTCACGGTGTATCATACCTTGCCTCAATGGTGGGCGTTGTAGGAGTGTAAATAAGTGTAAATGCCCCCGTGGATTTAAGGGAGATCACTGTGAAATAGGCCGGGCTAAACCGGCAAGGGCAGCTTGTAGTTTGAACTGCCGCCATGGTTCGTGTGCTCCGGATGGCGAACAAGCATGCGTATGTGAAGAAGGATGGCATGGGCGGTTGTGTCAACATGACAAAGATGATTTTGTTTGAAAACTTGTAAGTTTTACTCATGAATGTAATATTCTGTGATTAAATATTGGTATTAAAATTTTGCTGTTGATTCAGAATAAAGCCCCGATGTTATTTCATATACAAAAGCTTTTCTCTCTGTATTTATATATGAATTTTCGTTTGTTTTAGTGACGTCGATGTAAATATAACATATGAAAAAAAATATGTTGTCTTTTTATCTTAATGTGATGTATACAATAAACTGTATTTTTAAATAAAACTTGTCGTTTTTCTTTTGAGAACTACTTACTGCTATATATTATAAGAGTACGAATCTTTTATGAAAGGCCTCCAGAATGAGATACACCAAAAAGTTCCTGGACTGATTTTTTCCCCGATCTTTAAGCATCTCGTAAGCAACAGTAAGAGCTTGAACTCGCATCTGTAACCAACACATTTACATCCGATTAGCGAGTTGTGATCAGTCGGTGCTGAGTAGCAGACGTGCGAACTGTACGTGTCGTAGTCGTTATGTCACGGAAGTATGATAGAGCTACGAGCAGTGATCAAATTTCACGTGCAACTAGTTAAACAATTACGGAGACATTTGAATCTTTGAAAAAAGCTTACGATGATGGTCATTTATCGCCTTCACAAGTGTTTGAGTGGTTTAAACGCTTTAAGGAAAGACAGAGTCACTCGAGGATGATGCAAGGTCAGAGCGACTCGGCATAAGTTCGGCCGACGCAAACGTGAAAATTCGTCATCTTCTGCAAACCGACCGTTATCTTTTATGCAGTGGCAGAGTCTCTAAATTAAGTGTTCAAGACATTGAAATGTTTTGAACAAGAGTTAAGTATGTGCGAAGCTTTTTTCCCACAGCCTGACACCCGAACAACTTGATCGAAACGAAAAATGCTGACGATTCCAATGACAGGCGATGAGACATGGTATTACCAATACGAGCCTATTACGAAAAGGCGTAGTAATGGCACAGTAGTGGTAAAGTCAAGAACAAAGACAATGGTCTTCGCATTTTTTGACGCTTAAGCACGAGGACACTACAGTGAGCGACTTTGCAAGCGGAATCAGCGGGTTTGACTCGAACAATGCAAGCAAGGGATTTATTCTTGCTTCATGACAACCCACCTGCTGAGATTATGGTACAGTTTTTGGCTCGAGAACAAGTGTCTGTACTCCACCACCACTCCCTATTCGCCTAATTTAGCGCCTATTGACTTTTTTTATTCCCAATAATCAAGCTTCTCATGAAGGCTCTACGCTATGATGATTTATTTGGATGACATTAAAGCTACTGTGACGCCACGCGAGTTAAACGTGATCTTAAAAGAAGATTTTTCTAACAGTTTCACAGGGTTGTATGAACGTTCTAATCGTTGTATTGAGGTCTGAGGGGACTGTGTAAAACATATGAAGTAATAAAATATCCACTTTTAATTTTTCTATTTTCTTATTAAGGCAGTCCAGGGATTTTTTGGACAGAGGGTGTATAGCACTAGTTAAGTTTTTTAGAAACCTTCGAGGCAGAGTTGTAAGTTTGCAGTTTATACATACCGTACGACGATGCACGGCCGCGAATCACAGAGGATCTGGAATGAGCCACTGCGTTCGCGAGGAATAAGGATTTGCCATTTGGGATAGTGTGTAATGCCAACGCAAACAATGAGATCTGGGGCAGCACTAAAGGCAATACCCGGGGCGAAGCCTTTGTTGAATATCTGGCATGCACGTCCCCTAAAGATGCTTAGTAGAAACGAGTGTCGTCAACAGAATTCGGAAAGAGTTAACTGCCATCACGGTGGTCACAGGAGGTTGGTGATAGTGGACTAACATTTCGAAATTTGGTCCTTTGATCAGATTGGAGCTTGCGTCCGACAAAAAAGGTGAGACTTTGAGGTGAAACCCCAGGGTCACAGAGTAGGAGAATGATCCCTCAGTCCAGTGGTGAGTATTAACAAATCCTTAAGGTCAACTAGACAGCTCTGGTTGAGGAATTTAACAGCATCAGTGTATGTATTATCTCAGCTTATGAACGAGCGTGTCCGCTTGTGTCGACGGCCTGTAGAAGGGTGCGCTAGTGGAGCATCTACCTTGGCGAGCTTCACGGGATGATCCGACGTGCTCTGAATCGTGCTGGAAGAAGCGGAACAACTGAGGGGGTCTGGGGTTTCTATGGAACTGCCCAATTAGAAACGTAAAAATTTATGCAAGGACTAAAATTAACAGAGAAAAGGTGTAACGAATAATGTAAAAAAATAGATTCAACCTGATAAACCCAAGCCAAGATTAAATATGAATAAACTCAAAATTAACCATCGGATATTCCTTATGTTCATAGACCTTCATCAAACCTCTGACATGGTTTCTGTTAAGGAGTTCTAGGAGTTCTGGAAAATGTTAAAGGGAACCCATATTAGCGACACTCTAGTGCTCATAAACATTTGCATGACGGGTCAACATCAAAAATAAACATATCCAACTGAATTGACGCGATTTCTGGTTAATATGGATTTAGGGGTATTCCCCACTCTAAAATATATGTTGCAAAAGTATTAAATCTATGGGAAAGAAAATGTATGGGCATGAATCTTGAGTAGAAACTCATTAAATACCCAATGGCGCAGCCAGTTTCGAGGCCCGAAGGGGAGGGCATAAGAATACAATGGGAAAAAAGGTAAAAAAAACCTCTAAAAACTTGCACTTAATTTAAAAATCGATGACAGAAGGGCGAGTATTTTTCACAAAAAAGAAAAAATAGTTCCGTTTCTAAGGAGCCTGTACACTCGTAGGGGACAGAGGCATATGCTTCTCCTAGGCTACACCACACTATATGTCTTCTAGTTCGCCCATAACCCCAGTTATCATAGCAAGTAATAAAGACAATCAGGAATATTTGTCGGATAACTTACGGAAGGAATACAAAAAAGTAGAGGTTAGAACTTAATCCGCAAGAAACAAAGCCCCTGCCCGTAGGGACGGAATCAACAAACATCCTATTTTCCAATTTTATAGAATAACTTGTACTAATTACTCCTTTTTGAACACGATGTGTAGATAGATAGAAGTCACCATTCAGTAGTAAGTAAAACGAAAAACCGATTTGATCATATTTTTATAGATTTCATTACTAAAAGGGATGCGGGTAAAACCTGATTATGAAATCTTCAGTTTTGTAGCTGCAATTATATTTAAAATTATTTAAAAGATGCGTTATTTGCCTCTCTCTTGCGAAGATGTTCGCTTCGATGCCGCTATTCTATCTTCTTCTTGATTCTGTATCTCTCGCTTGTGAGCTGTCTCTGCGGATTCAGAATAGTAAGAGAAACATCACGACACTGTATTATACCCCCCTTAGTTCCAGCCTCAATTCGTTTTCTGATATAGTTATTTATCTGGGAAGCCACATTTTTTTTATCCTTCACCTCCTTGCCCACCTCAATAGCGTTTACCTCTTCCATATTCGTCACTTTTGTTTAAGTGTCAGAGCATATATTTGTGTTTCACAGCATTTTTTAGATAGTGGGGTAATGATGTCAACGGGCGTTATTATATTTCTACAAAAACTAATATCTTTATATAAGCAGTTTGTCTTTTCAACGATTTTCCAAGCAAAGGCTATATTTTCTAACATTAGCAGTTACCCTAAGTAATTTTGATTTTTAATTTCATATAATGCAGTTAGAGGCTACGTTGTCGACAATTTCTAGTTGTATTGTTATTATTCGTTTATTATTACAACCTCGTTAGAATCATACAATTGGAATTTTTTATGATAAGACCATTTCTAGGATCTTAGAGAGATTTTGCAACCCTAAATTTGAAAGGCCGCTGTCTTTATCTCTATTTGTCCGTCTGCGTTCATTATTTGGAGCTTGCGCAGTATTGAAACAAAATAAGAGAAACCTTTATTAAGGATGACGATTTCTCTTAGTTAGGAACTTATAGGAGAGGTTGTGTGAAGTTCGTTATTCTTATTGCTATTATGATAGGGCCTGTTTTTTTTTTCCACTTAGGTATGCAAACCACTAAGAAAATACAGTAAAATTGAAATGATAACCCTTTATTGCAAATAACACTGACACCAGTTAATTAGTGTTCAGATTATGGTGGGCTCTTGCAATCTTTGGCACATTGGCATTACAGTGTGTGTAGTGGTAATTTCAAATGAAATTTTATTTATCGCACATTCATATTACCTTGGAAATATTGAAGAAAATGACAGGAACCTGCTAGACACAGCTTTAATTTAGAAACTTGTGTTGACCCATCTAATTCTAATAACCGGTATGCTCAACCATGAAGTGAACGAAAAAAAAGTTTATAGAAAATGAATATCATAGGCATGGAGGATGGACTGAGCTTTCCGTATTCTGCTGTGAAGTAAATACGGACACAAAAATGTGAGAGAGATAAAGCGAATGTACGGGTACTGCGCCTTGGTTAATAAGCCTACAGAAAAGGGTCAGGTATCGGCCACACAGTCGCTTAGTCTCTCTTTAGAGAGTGGTCAATTTTGTGAGGATAATGCTCAGTCCATCCTTCATGTCTATGATGAATACTAACCTAACTTTGCAATTCCTTCGCGTTAATACTGCGCATGCTTGAGATAACGATAAGGACAAAGCAATGTGAAATAAGCGTTGCAAAATCTCTCCATTTGCCGGTAGAGTTAAAGAAAAGCTCTGTGGTTGTTGCTGCTAACGTTTCGATTTATATCAAATCTTTTTCAGAGTTCTACAGAATGAAAGAAAAAACAAAATGTTAATTTTTTTTTGTACAATATATAGAGCTGTTAAAATTGAAGACCGGCATTGTCACAATACTCGAATATTAATAATATTTGAAATAAATCTGCTCATCAAAAAGAAGAATGTTTTATTTCGAATAATAATTTTAATAATTACAATAAAAGAAGGTAAAATTTTAAATATTAAAATAAAGAACACTTAAAATAAAACACTAAGTGTAGCTTACCAAGAACAGACGGGTTTTTCAGTCAAAATTATTTATTTAATTTTTTTATGTTAATTAAACGGAAGGAAAACTGTCTTTTTGATAGGTAAGCAGTGTGTTATTATATAAGTGCTTATTTGTGTTTTTTTGTGTTCTTTTTATTTCAAATATTAATCATAATAATTAAAAGAAAATAATCACAATAATAAAAGAATGGAGTTATATATTGTGACAGAAAATTCTCTTGTTGCATTTTTACCATTATGCTTTGTATTTGGCGGAGAACTTAATGTAGATTCATTCAACAATAATTCGGATGCAAATAGGGCATTAATTTGTTTTTAATAAGTAAACAATCTAACCCAACTGGTTCTTACTACTACGCGCGTATCTTCTAACTCGCAGACTCTTATAGATGTAATTGGTTCATCACTAGTCTTCTCTCTAGATACCTATATAAATGTAATAGAAGGAATTTCTGATATCAACTTAGTGTACACTGTAAAAATACAAAGGTCTCGTCCTTCAATCTCATTTAGGGTGTATCGTGACTACTCCCGTTTTAATTAATTAATTTTTTAAAATGACACCTTTTGTATTACTGGATTGGATACTTTAGATCAGGGTTATCCAAACAACGGCCTGCGGGCCACATGCAGCCCGCGACTCATATTTGTGCCGCCCGGGAAGCGATTTTTAATCTTTAGTTTTATAGATTAAAAATCACGTCGCAATAAAATAACCGTGGAGAATATTCCAGAATTTTTTCAAAATTTTTTGATCAGTACTTTTCGAGATAAGGGGGCGACAGCGATTATTCGCTATTTTTTAAAAATAATAAGCCCTTTCATTGTCATTTTAGCATTTGTTTTGGGATTCGATCTTCGTCCATTCTTTGGATGTGTCCAAACCATATAAGTTGTTTGGTTAGGATGTCGCCTGTAATACTGTGTTTGATTCCCATGATTTCTTTAATTCGTTCGTTGATGACTCTTCTGGATATTCCTGCTCTCCAGAAGTCCATTTCCAATGTTCTCAGCGTGGTTAATGCTTTGTGATACTTTTCACTATAGTTTCATATATCCTCTTTTTGTTGGTTTTATTTATAGGTTTATCCCATAGAATGCTGTTTAGTATGGCTTTTCTTATTATTACTCCTGTTTTAACAAGCTTTCATTTGACACCACACTCGATGACCTAGTAAATTTTTTTTTTCACTTCCGATTTCACCCCCCCAAAACTAACCCTTTAAGTCAAAATTTAACTTTCAAAACTATACGGCTCTGATGAGGCCATCAATTCCTATTTTATTACCAAATTTCAACTGTCTATGACAAATAGTTTCGGAGAAAATCGGGGTGTGACAGACAGACGGACAGACAGACACCGAAGTCATCTTATAAGTGTTCCGTACGGAACACTAAAAAGAAACTCAAATTCACAAAATATTTGGTATAA
>CM032450.1:13811474-13888974 GCA_019049505.1 Pachyrhynchus sulphureomaculatus
ACGATGCTCTGTGTTTGGTGGGACCAGAGGGGCATGGTCTATTATGAGCTGTTAAAACCTGGGAAAACGGTTAATACTAAACGTTACCAACAACAATTGACCAATTTGAACCGTTCGCTGTATGTATATATATATATATATATATATATATATATATATATATATATATATATATATATATATATATATATATATATATATATATATATATATATATATATATATATATATATATATATATATATATATATATATATATATATGTTATATATATATATATATATATATATATATATATATATATATATATATATATATATATATATGTTATATATATATATATATATATATATATATATATATATATATATATTATATATATATATATATATATATATATATATACGTAGGCATCCTTCTAACCCCTTTCGCTTATCTCTTATATATTTTAGTATTGTATAATTATGCTTCAAATTCAAGTCAAAATTATTCCGACCAAAAAATAGAATAAATTCTCAGAATGCTAAACTACTCGTATATAGTTAACAACCCCGCTTCTTTTACTTTCTTCCCATGTTAAAATTGAAAATAATGAAAAAAATCATATATATGGGGTAACCCTTCTAGCCTCCTCCTCCAGCCCTTTAACCCCCTAAATGTTTTACTATAAATAATTAGGCATAAAATTTATTTATCTTAACAAAAATCCAGGAAGAATTCCCATATCACTATTAAAACTACACAAAATTTATCGAAATCTATCACTTTCACCTTCTTTCCCTTAAACGACTTCGCCCCTACTTCAAAGAAAATATAATAATAATAAATGTCTTTATTTAAAGACATAATCGGTACTACAGAAAAATATTTGAAGAGATCTAGCAAAAGCTGTTTATCTATCCGTCCTAACAATTATGTGACTTCTAACTCATGGGAGGAGTATAGGAATGTTAGAAAAGCGTTCGACTGATTGTATCGCTCTTGAAGGAGACTATATTGCTATACCAAAAACTTTTTAGCCTAGGTGTTACGTCCAGTTTAAGGCTCTCGAAGTCGAATAATCTGAAAATTATATTACTATTTATTATTTCCAACTGTATCCAAAGTTATTTTTCTGCTTAATTTTGTTTATTAACATCTCACCCCGCCCCTGTTGTGTAAAATACGGAATTGTGATGCTCGGATTAAATTATTCTTTAGTTTAATTTAGGGTTTATTTTAGGTTTATGTATTTTCTAGGGAAGTACTGGGTAACGAAACTTTTCGTCTCGGCTATTACAAAAATAAGCAATTTGCTTAGGATGCGGTTTTGCCTCATCTTCCTCTATTTGGAAAGTTCCCTGCTTTGGAAACAACCCTAAAAGAAATTCTTGTGGGACTATTCTACTACTCTGTATTCTTATCAGAGTTTTATCAAAACGGAAAACATAAAATTAGTTGTTTTGTTCTACAAAGTGTCGTTAATGTTTTTTATTGTTCACAAATATTCGAATTGTTTATTGTTCGGTGTAATAATTTTTATCTTATTACTGTTATTGCTCATTCTTAGTACTCGTACATTGCTTTTATCAATGTACGTTTTGGATTGATCAATTAACATGATTTAAATACAGAATATCTTTTAAATTGTTGAAATGCTAGTTTTCCGAGTTATAAACGGCCAAGTGCAAGTTGGACTTATGCAATTAGTGTTTCGTGCCGTGATTACCTTCATTCAATTCAAATTAGCTACCTAATAGCCAATAAATGAATCTAGCTCGATCTAGAATCTAGTAGAAACAGTTTGAAACAAATATTTACTACCTAAATATTTGTTTAAACATAAACAAATTAAATAAAATTATTTTGTCTTCAGTGCTTATCCGTTGGTCGCTAGTCATCATAATATTTCGGATTGCCCTGAATAGGTATTGATATTTCGTAGCACTTAGACCCCGTTGAGTTACCAACTTTCCAAACCGTCACCATTCTGTCATGCCACATAGTTTTTTCTTTATATCAGAAAAATTATCAAACGTGCACTCATGATAATTTTCGCTCAATCTACCCTTAATTTAGACTATTCTAGAATTTTTTTCAAGATATTTACAGAGATTTTGGCCATTTTTTAAAAATAATACAAAGAAAAGTGCGCATAAGTATTACATCATATATATTTTTGAACTCGTGATTGGTAAACATTTTTTTTTCACTTCCTATTTCACCCCCCAAAACTAAACCGATTCTGATTGGGGTCATCAATTCCTATATTTGTACAAATTACAACTTTCTATGTCAAATAGTTTCGGAGAAAATCGGGTGTGACAGACAGACGGACACCGAAGTATTCTGTACGGAAAACTAAAAAGATGCAGTCTTTTAAGGTTTTTTAGAATTTTAAATTTAAATCTATACGGTTTCAGGACGATTATCTTTTTTTTGTAGAATATGCCCTTTACATTAATAAGTAATTCTATCAACCTGAATAAATGCTTTCTTTCTTTTTCTTCGTCGTGGAAGTATTCATTCCAATACTTTTTTGGACTATCTAGTTTAGTCTGTACGTTTGATATGTTCGAATTACGTCAATTGGTTCTATTCAACCACATCTAGGATATCTTTTTTAGTGTTCCATACGGAACACTTATAAGATCACTTCGGTGTCTGTCTGTCTGTCTGTCTGTCACACCCGATTTTCTCCGAAACTATTTGACATAGAAAGGTGAAATTTGGTAATAATATAGGAATTGATGGCCTCATCAGAGCCATGTAGTTTTGAGAATTAAATTTTGACTTAAGGGGTTAGTTTTGGGGGGTGAAGTGAAAAAAAAATTTTTTTACTATGTCATCGAGTGTGGTGTCAAATGAAAGCTTGTGAAAACACGAGTAAAAAATATACATATAATATTATACTTCCGCGCACTTTTCTTTGTATTATTTTTAAAAAATTCGCGAAAAAAATCGCTGTCCCGGGCCTTATCTCGAAAAGTACTTATCAAAAAATTTCGAAAAAAATTCTGGAATATTCTCCACGTGGTGTAGATTGAACGAAAATTATCACGAGTGCATTACCTTTAATAATTTATATAGTATATAAAAAAAACAAAAATTTCAAGGTCATCAGATTTCAATAAAGATTGGAAACAAACTTTGTTAAAAACTCATTTGAGGTGTGTTTTGTGAAGTCACTGATCATTTTATACCACCGTAACATAAATTTTGACTTAAGGGGTTCGTTTTGAGGGGTGAAATCGGAAGTAAAAAAAAAATTTTTTTTACTAGGTCATCGAGTGTGGTGTCAAATGAAAACTTGTGAAAACACGAGTAAAAAATATATATATATATAATGTAATACTTGGGCACACTTTTCTTCGTATTACTTTTAAAAAATCGCTGTCCCCTACCTTATCTCGAAAAGTACTGATCAAAAAATTTTGAAAAAATTCTGGAATATCCTCCACGGGGTATAGATTGAACGAAAATTATCACGAGTGCATTACCTTTAATAATTTATTTGGTATATAAAGAAAAACAAAATTTCAAGGTCACCAGTTTTCAGTAAAGATTGGAAACAAACTTTGTTGAAAACTCATTTGGGGTGTGTTTTGTGAAGTCACTGATCATTTTATACCACCCTAACAAAAATTGTTATTTTAAAAACAATCACTAATTGTGCAAGTTCAACTTGCACTTGACCGGTTTTTTTTGACTTATAGACTCACATGAGGCCTATTTTGGTAAATACTTGATTAAGTCTCCTGCTATATTTTGAATTATATCGTCTTATTTTTCTCACGTGAAATTTTGAATATTTAACCTAAACTTATGTCTATTTATTAACTTGCTTATTAAATTTTCTTCATAAACATTAATACCATCTATATTCTTGATATGGGTCCTTTCGTTTTGGAATTGGGCCTTATACAAGGAATCCAGAAAATAATGCGGCAAATTTATGTTGTATACAATGAATGATTGACAATATAACAATCAGTGTTTTGATATATATACTCATATATATATATATATATATATATATATATATATATATATATATATATATATATATATATATATATATATATATATATAATAATATATATAATATATATATATATATATATATATATATATATATATATATATACACCAGGTGTACAAGTATGAAATGCGGATTTCAGACAACAGATGGTGCACCAATGCAGTTTGTGCTATAAAGATTTGACACTGCGTCATTTTGTTGTGTGATCAACAAGTGTTAGGTCGTAGGGATTTAAGGATGGACAAGTATGTAGAATTGCTGGTCAGGGATGACATCCGTTCTTTTGTTATATTCCGAGTGGAATTCTGCAGATGTTTCGCAAATATCTCATTTGGCATTTTGTCAAAGTATGGTATATATATATATATATATATATATATATATATATATATATATATATATATATATATATATATATATAATATCTGAAACAGTATGTAGAGAAAGCTCAGTCACGATTTTTAATTCAACATATAATTAAACGATATCATAGGTTTATGAGGGATTGGTAAATTTTAGCTTAAATTATTCACAGAAAGTTTTCGAAATATGGTACATTGATCGACACTTCTCATTCATCGCACACAGAAAATTTACATTTTAGCTGCTCTGAATGCTGTAAGGACGTCAGATTTTTTACTTGTAAATACGAGGCATGTTTTTTAAGTAAGTACCGTTTTGCGATTCCGCCGCCGCAGCGATACGGTCGGCGTTCCGCGCATGCGCGCTGGTAACCTACATCTCATGTCTACGCACTGACGCCATTACAGTCTGATTCTTCATTGTATACGTTGTTTACTGAGTGTTTAAGATGCCTCCGACAATCGTGAGTCCCGCCGATTGTGAAGTACGGGCTGTTATACGATTTCTTAGTGCTAAAGGCGTAAAACCGATCGATATTCATCGTGAGATCTGTGAAATTTACGGACAAAACATTATGAGTGATGGAATGGTAAGGAAATGGGTGAGAGCATTTAAAGATGGCCGCACAAATGTGCATGATGAAGAACGGAGTGGGCGTCCTTCGGTCGTTAATGAAGATTTGGTGCAGAAAGTGGACGAAAAGGTGAGAGAAAACAGACGCTTTACAATTTCATCATTGTGCGACTGCTTTCCTCAATATTCTCGTAGTGTTTTGTATCGCATTGTGACCGAGAACTTGAATTACCGGAAATTGTGTTCACGTTGGGTTCCAAAAATGTTGACGGATTTGCACAAAACCCAACGTTTAGGCAGTGCATTGGCTTTCCTTGAGCGGTACCACAATGAAGGTGAACATTTTTTAGACCAAATTGTTACTGGTGACGAAACATGGGTGGCCTACGTCACACCAGAATCGAAACAACAATCCATGGAATGGCGACATTCATCATCACCCAAAAAAGTGAAGTTTAAGCAAACAATTTCTGCCCGCAAAATCATGTGCACAGTTTTTTGGGACAGAAAAGGAGTATTGCTAGTGGAGTTTCTGCCTCGTAATGAGACAATCAATGCAGCGTCTTATTGTGAGACATTGAACAATCTGCGTCGTGCAATCCAGAACAAAAGACGTGGCAAGTTGAGTAAGGGTATCGTTTTGCTGCATGACAATGCCCGTCCACATGTGGCTAATCGGACCAAAGATCTCATCAAATCTTTTAAATGGGAAACTCTAGATCATCCTCCATACAGCCCTGATCTGGCGCCCAGCGACTACCATTTGTTCCTGCACTTGAAGAAGCACCTGGGTGGTCAGCGTCTTCAAGACGATAACGAAGTCAAAACATTTGTGATACAGTGGTTAACAAGTCAGGCGGCAGAATTTTATGAGGAGGGTATTCAAAAACTGGTGCCACGTTATGACAAGTGCCTCAATATTCACGGAAATTATGTAGAAAAGTAGATTAAGGTACAGGCTTTCATGTAAAAATAAAATTATAGCGATATCTTTGCACGTCTTTTTTTAATTCCAAAACGGTACTTACTTAAAAAAACATGCCTCGTATCTCTGGACCCTTTTCTGTGCTTATCTTTTTTGTTAATATCTTATCATACAGTGTAGCTTTTAAATGATAGGATATGTTGAGTTGGAATGCATGGATTAAGTTATACTTTAATGTAAAGTTCATATGCAAAATTGTTTTAAAATTTGAAGTTGCAAGGAAATTGTTAGATAAATAATTGTACCTTTTTTTACTTTCCTTGCCAAAGTGAAATGTTGTATTTTAAATTATATTTCTTTATATTTCAGGGTTCCTAGATCACAAAAAATATAGTTTTCGGTTTCCGTTAGTCTGTTGGCGCGAGAGCTCTCGAACGAAATAAGTTTTAAAATTGTGTATACGAAAATACGTACATATCGTTTTATACGTTCTTTTCGCAGTTCTTGGAGTCGAGGAACCTGAAAATGTTTCAATTTAGAAGAAAGAGGTTTTCGCTGGAAATGTCTCTGACGTCTCTTCTTTCACCCAACTTTTTTTGTGATTAATCTCACCGTAAAGTACTTATTATTTAAAATATGGAGTATTTATTTTAGAAACCGTAAGTCATATTATTTTTTGTCGAACGAATATAAGTTAAACTTTGACTATATGAGTCCTTTAAATCTAAACAGATGCTTTTACAGTTTTTATTAGATAAGAAATCGTGGTTCTTGGGATTAAATCATGTTAATTTGGGGCAACTTGCCGTCGACGTTTCGCCTAAGATTGCACTATAGGGGTCGTTACTCTTCGATATTTGAACAAATAATGACCATGAAGGAGCACAAGCTCTGACCATCTAGTGGATGTCCGAATTTGTGCTCCTTTGAGCATAATGTCAAAACGTGACATGACGTGTGATTCAGATAGTAACTCGAATCTCCATTAATGTTGTTAGGATGTTTGTAAATTTCATTGGATTTCCTCAACTTTCGTTTATAGAAATTGGAGACAGAAACAAGAACATTGGTTTTTCCTACATTGATGGTATCACCTGTAGAGTGTTGATGTTCAGCTGTAGCTTCGTGTTCCTTAATTCTAGTTGATATTGCGCTCTCAGGTTCTACTGCATACACGGAGAATTTTATGGACACCTTCAGTGTGTAAAATAAAATATGTCTTTTGGTGATCTTAATTCTTCTTGCACGTACTAGTCAGTTGATGACAGAGAGTTTTTGAGAGGTAGGATGGGGTGAAATAGTATTCAGATATCTATTTTTTTTATGGGTTTAGCAGAAGTGCTACAGGGAAGTCCATAAAGCGCTCCAGGAGCGGTACGTGTGCGGAAAAAGCGATTCACGTTGTTTTTGAATCGCTGTAAATTGTACTCGGTGGGAAACACAGCCCTGGGCAAATTATTTCAAAGGGATGATGTTCTCCATATAAAAGACTGCTTGAAAAACGTTGTACGCGGAGTAACAAGGTGAACCTCATACGGATGTGAAGTGTTAGCGTGACGTGTATTTTTAACACTTTCCATGAAAATACTTGTAGAACAGACTCAAGTCGCCAACCTTTCTTCGATGTTCCATCAAGGCCGCCGGTCGGTTCCGGGTCTCCAATTAGACGAACAGCTCTTCTCTGAACAGAATCCAACAAATGCAGTGTGTGTTTAGGAGCGAAACCCCAAACATGGGAGCAGTATCCCATAGTTAGCCGAATTTGAGCTTTGTAAAGAATTAACAGCTGCTGCGGAGTGTAAAGCTTTCTGGTTCGAAATAATA
The DNA here is from genome assembly GCA_019049505.1 of Pachyrhynchus sulphureomaculatus. Lineage (NCBI taxonomy): Eukaryota > Metazoa > Arthropoda > Insecta > Coleoptera > Curculionidae > Pachyrhynchus > Pachyrhynchus sulphureomaculatus. The sequence goes on from CM032450.1 coordinate 13,819,181, forward strand.
GTTCCAACTTTTGAGAAGCTCTCCTTGCTATGCCTGCAACATGTTCATGCCAGGACATATTTAATTCCAAATTAACGCCCAACGAATTGAGTGACGATGCTAGGGGAATGGAGTGCCCCGACATGACTATGTGGGGTTCAGCAACGTTAAATTTTTTAGAAAAAACTGCCGCTTGGGTTTTTGTAGCGTTAAATTCCACTTGGTTACTGTCACCTCAAGATAAAATTTCTTCCAGGTCTTTGTTAAGTTGAACGACCTCCTGCTGCCTGCGGATATTCGCCTGAGTAGCCGATGTCCAAGCGTTCAAAGTGAATGAAGAAATAAGTGTACTGTTATCTGCAAAGCTGTAGATTGGATTCCCAGTCTTTTCCAGCAGATCGTTAATGTAAATGAGAAAGAGAGTAGTAGACAGTATGGAGTCTTGGGGCACACTGGCGTTGATAGTGAAGGTGTTAGAAAGAAATCCGTCGACCGCCACTTGTAAAGAACGCCCTTTGAGGAAACATGAGAGCCACAAACAGAACTTTTTAGACTTACCATAAGAACGTAGCTTAGCCAACAGTCCATCGTGCCAAACAAGGTCGAATGCCTTGGACATGTCAAGAGCAACCGCTCTAGATTCTCCAAAGTCTTCAATGTTTCATTGGTATAAGCTGACTTTTAAAAGCCGAAGGTTCCAGGCTATATTCAACCAGTACATTTAGGAAATGAAGAGTGCCATGTAATTCAGTTTCTGTTGTATTTTATATTAGGATGTTGTTGATTAAAGTGATTTAAAAAGCTTTTCATTATTTCGATTTAAAAAAAAAATAGGATGTGAAGGGATGCGAATATAGAGCGACCTCAAGAAAAAATTTACAATAATTACTCTAGCTAGTCAATAGATTGTAAAATGTTTTAGGCTAATGCAATTTTTTATACCTAACGTTTAGTATACGAGGTACGATATGTAGTGATAACATAAAAGTAAAGAAAAATATTGCTAAGAGTTATTTTGTTAGGCCTAATTTTATTTGAATTAAAATTTTCCTATTTTTTTTTTTGAAAAGATCTTTCCAATGAATTTAAAACATTCCCGTCGGCATTTCGAAACAATACAACGATTTCTGCGGTTAAACGAGCAGTGTCAATGGTCCTTCACATTTTATCGTTTTTCATTAATAAACGCGCGCATAGTTAAAGGTCATCTCAGAAGACAAACCCTCAATACAAAGGAAGTTATTGATAAGAGCTTTTTTTTCTCCTTTATTTTTGCTCGGTAGAGTTATTTAACATTCAGCAGGTATGTAATATTGTTGAAGGAAAAAGTGACAATTATTAATGAGTTATGGGAGCATTTGTTATTTAATGTAAAAGACGCTTCATGCGATTGTGCGATTCTAAAATTTATGTAGTCGGGTGCTATTTTTGATGCTGGATTTGGCAAAAACACTGGATAAGAGGAGCGCGTGTGCGTTATCGGCTCCTAAAGGGCTCGGCAAGGTGCGCATGTGGCGACGCGACAGCTAGAAACTGCGTTCTAGCATACTCACGTAATACCAATAGGTTTTTCTGTCCTTTTTTAAACCATCGGTTAAAATAGAATCAACGTATGTGAAAGGTATTAGTCACTATCCGCGAACAATGTTTAGGTAGGCTGCTGGGAAGCAAGGCGACGGCTGCCTGCAATGAAGCACACCTAGTCTTTATAGTGAGACAAAAATAAAAATTGGTTATGTCGTAAAACACGTGCGAAAATTAAATTAAATGATGCTTTTGAGGTTTCTAAACGTTAAACTTATTTTCATTGCCGTTTTATGTTATTTTACTTGTGTTTCCATTGGAAATCCGGAATTAAATATCAAAAAGGGTGAGTTTGTTTCTTTCATATTGACATTTGTTAACTTAGTATGTCTTTATTTATTTTTTTTAAGCAATGGGCCATTTAATTTTTTTTTTGTGAAATAATGAATCTTCAATTATTTTAATTTATTACTTTTTATTTTTATTTTTTATTTTGGTTTATTTGGTTTTTCGAAAAAAACACAGCGTCATTAACATCAGGTGATGTTCAGGCTATTTATTTACATTTATATGTAACCTATCAAAAACGCGTACGTTTGGTGGCATGATAGTTGTATTCAGTAGTAATAGTAAAATTACATCGTCATCTTCTCGATAATGATTTTCCCGAAATTTGCTTAAATGCACCTCTGTCTTCTAATACTATTTAATTTTTATTTGTTGTACAAAAAATCTTAAAACTCCCTAATATTTATTTTGCAAAAAAAGAATTGTTTCATTCATATTCATGTAAAAAGTTTTGCATTCTCAAAATCAACCGCCTTTTTCAGGACAGTCTTTTTATCTATGAACAACTTCTTTTTTAAATTAATTAGTGTTTCTGTAATAAAACATTACCACCAACTTTTTAGTTAGGTGTTCTCTTATAGTTGTAGGATATGGGTGAACTAGAAATTTATGTTTAAAACAGTCAGTTATTTTGATTTTCTAAATTTTTCTTTGGCAGACTTTGTTCGTGAATTTTTGCGAGAAAACCTTCTTTTAAAACAGAGGGAATGAAAGCCAAAATTAAATATTTATTTTTTGAGGCTTCATGATCATATTCGTAATTGGGATAATTTCTTACAATAAATTTTAAAAATATTTTTATTTAGTAAAATAACTAACTTTTCACATGGTCGCTGTGAGGGGAATGTCTTTGAGGGTAGGGGGTTGTTTTGATGCCCTTACTGAATCCACTTTGCTCGTTGAGGGGATCACTTTGTTCGCGAAAATATCATCCTCTGATATTATTATATGTCTTCATATTTCAGGTTCCTTAGATCGAAATAACCGGTCAAGTGCAAGTTGAACTTGCACAATTAGTATTCGGTACGTTGATTGCTTTTGAAATAAAAATGTTTGTTACGAAGGTATAAAATGATCCAGTGACTTTACAAAACACACACCAAATAAGTTTTCAACAAAGTTTGGTTCCGATCTTTACGGAAAACTGATGACCTTGATTTTTTTTTTATATATATACCAGATACATTATTAAAGATAACGCACTCGTGATAATTTTCGTTCAATCTACACCCTGTGGAGAATATTCCAGAATTTTTTCAAAATTTTTGGATCAGTACTTTGCGAGATAAAGGCGACAACGATTTTTCGCAATTGTTTAAAAATAATATAAATACATTGTTGAACTCGTGTTTTTACAATTTTTTTTTTACTTCCGATTTCACCCCCCAAAACTAACCCCTTAAGTCCAAATTTAACTTTCACAACTACATGGCTTCGATGAGGCCATCAGTTCCTATATTAATATATCTATTTCAAAATTGGTACGCATAAAGTACTCGAAAGTGGGAAAGGAACCTGTAACGACATCGCTTAAAGGAGGGGGTAAAAGGGATGAGGGCCCATAATTTTATCGGCTCTTCCATAGTAGTATGAGAATTTTTCATTGTTTTTTTGTTAAAATATTTTTAGTATAATTATTAAGAGTCACGCATATAGGAGGCTTAAATGGTAGGGCAGGAGTTTTCTTTGCATGTATCATAGGTTATAGATATTGGTGTAGGTAGGTTAAAGGGACAGGGGGCATATGGATACCAAGAACGTTTCTTTAAATAAAAAAAAAGAAACCGTAAAGCCGGAGTTGCTTGTAGAGAGAGAGAGAGAGAGCGATAATTGACTAACAGGGAATTGTCAAACGATAATCGGGGGCGAAATCTAAGATGAAAAAAACCCTCTTGCACTGGAACCTTAAAAGCATAGACCTCAAAATAATAAACGAAAAATTGATACCTTGGGGAGTTGAATTTTTTTAACAAAAAAGAATCTTTAGCTACAGTAGATCGCTAAAAACTTAACCCTCTGGGTGCATATGTTCCCTTTGGTCTCCGTGGGTCTTGTTATTTTGGAACTTAATTATTAGACTGACCTACTCTCTGTCTCCTTTATGTTACCGATCTGCTGGAAAAGAACCAGGAATCCATCTACAGCTTTGCAGATGACACTAGGCTTATTTCTTTATTCACTTTGAATACAACCGAACATCATGCACATATCCGATCCGTAGACAGCAAGAAGTCGTTCCACATAACAAAAACCTGGAAAAAGTTCTATCATGGGGTGACTGTAACTAAGTAGATTTTAAGACTACATAGACCCAAGGGGGCAGTTGTTTCTAAAAAAGTTAGCGTTGCTGAACCCTACATAGTTATATCGGGGCACTCCATTCTTCTAGCATCACTCAATTTAATTTGGTTGGCGTTAATTTGAGAGCAAATATATCTTGGTATGAACATGTTGCATGCATAGCAAAGAGAGCTTCTCAAAAGCTGGGAATATTATTTCACAACAGCTGGTAATTCTGTACAAAGTTCAAATTCGACCAACGATGGAATACTGTTCCCACGTTTGTGGCTTAGCTCCCAAACATACACTGCAATTGTGGGACTCTAGTCAGTATTCGAAAATTGCATTGATTTTTTTTACTCTATCTCCAATAAACCATTTAGTAGTACGATCTCAAATTTGACCACAAGAGGTTTTTTCGTTGATTATAAGCAAATTTTTACAAATATAATCAATTTAATAGATTAAAACCTACTCACTTATGCCAGAAGTACATTCATAATTTTTTCTTCACTTCTGATTTCCTCAAAGAATTAGTATGCAAAATATATTCCAGCTTAGATTTGCAAGGGAGGAGTCACGACTAAATGCCTTTGTTTTTTTTTACTGGTACCTAAAACAATGTTATTAATTACTTCACCAATCAAGATAATCAGAATTATATTAATCAAATCAGTATTTTCATTCAGATTGTCACTATGGACAGAAAAAATAAAGGCAAATTGATTGTTACAAAAATAATTAAAGAAGTAAAAAATAATAAAATATCATGAGTACCTGTAAATGTTAATTAAAAGTCATAATATTTGTATATAATACTTTATACTAATTAACGCATGAACAATGGCTCGTTATGTGTTATGAGTATTTGTTTATTGTACTGTTATTACCGAGGATTTTTTCATAACTTCAGGTGCTTTTTCTTGTTGAAACGGCTGATTTAGCCTTTTGAAGTTACTTCAACCAGGAAAAACATTAATTAAATTTGTAAAATCCAGGAGAAAAAAACAAACAAAATAGTAGCTCAGGGCTTTTTTTTCTTTATTAGTGTTTTTAACTGCTGTCATAATAAATATACGGAACCTCTGAATCCAGAAAAAATGCAGTGCTAAAATACATATTGAATTTGACTTTCTCACGCTAAAAAATAACTTAATCCTGTCATTATAGGCTGACATTTTGAATGATGGGTACTTTGTGGTAAGTCATTAATCCAACTGAACTGAAGGCTTCAGAGATATTTATAACTGAAACCAGGCATTACACAAACAAAGAAAGAATAATAAAATCTTCGAATCTAACCTCCTCTCCACCTCTTTAACCCCTTATCTGTTTGACTATAAATAATTATGCTTATTTGAAAACCAGGAAAAAATTTCGTAATACTCTTAAAAATAGACAGAACTTATCGACCGTCAACCTTTTCACCCCGTTCCTCTCAAGCGATATTATTTTAAAACTATAGGTTCCTTTCCTAATAATACTAAATTTAAAACCCACCTGTCAACAGACAGACAAACCCACGTAAATTGGAGACTGTAGTAATCTAGGGATCCTGAAACGTGAAGAAATGAAAAAAATATTGGAGGGCGTATTTTTTAGAGAATAAAATACCTCACTTAATAAGAAAAGTAAAACGGCGACGAAAGCAGAAATAATTCAGAAAATATGTTCTTATATTTATTATTTTTTTATAATAGGCGCCCTGGTACTCTTAAGGGCCGGGGAGGTTCACTCGTCCCTTATAGTTTCCGCCATGTGTACAATAGTAATATATTGTTATTGAGAACAGTAATAATAGAAAATAGAGCTGGTAATCTCCGGTTTGGCAGATCTCATAAAAGTTGATCACAGGGGGTTGTAACCACAAGATTTGGAGATATTTGAGTTTTCGACAAACAAAACCTTAAAACTATTTTCGTCATTTAGAGGCGTGCCAGCCATTTAGATACGTAACGCCCTAACATAAAGATGTATGCCTCTACTGTACATTATGATAATTTATTTATGGATTTCTAACATTAACGAAGGTCTTCTTCTGCTAAAAAATTACAACTCTACTCACTTATGGATCGTTATGTGGTTTGACGTTACTTAACTTTATGTTACCTTTGCGGTACTTTATCTGTTTTAATTATAATAAAAGCGTAATCCTTTCTTTTGTGACAATAACTTTTATACAGTGCCCCTAAGAGGTGAGAGCACTCAAGATCCCAGGAACTAATTTCGGGAATTTTTTTCACGAGTGTAATGAAAGCAGTAAAAAATTTATTTGAATTATTTTATTAAAGAAATATTTAAGTGCACAAAATTATTTTTTCTCTCTTTTTAATTCAAAATAGCCGCCAGAGTCCAAGACAAGGCATCTTTTATGTGAGGCCTGAAACGGGCGAAACAATTGTTCCCGTAGATTTCAGCGTAGAAAAAAAAAAATAAAAAATTTTCATTAATATATGTTAAAAACTAGTGCATAACGTACGAAAATTTGAAAATATCATTTTTTAGAAGAATGGTACACATTTGAAAAAAAAATTCATGAAAAATTAAAAAAAAAAATAATAAAAAGAAATAAAAAGGAAGTTTATCACTTATCGCAAAAGTCGTACGTTATCCACTAGTTTTTAACATGTATTAATGAACATTTTTTGGTCTAGGTTGAAATCTACGGGTGAAATCGTTTCCCTCATTTTAGGTCTCGCGTAAAAGGCGCCTTGTCGTTTTGGATTCTGAAGCGACCATTTTTGTACAGTTAAATATTTGTTTAATAAAGTACTTCAAATAAATTTTATTATACTCTTGAGAAAAATTCCCCAAATTAGCCTTTTTCCTTGGGAAGTGGAGTGCCCTTACCCCTTGATTATTGCATCCCACCAACACAATGGAAACAGTAATTATCAATTAAAAAAATCAAAAAATAATAATTTCCTGCATATTTCGGGAATAAGCTCTTCTGTGATGTTATCCTCGATATTTAACTGGCTTTGAAGGTTAGTCATGGCTTAGTCATTTTGAGAATATCATTAATATTATGTAAGTAAAAATATAAATTAGTATCTAGTAATGGCAAAGCATCATCATTTTTAAAATAACAAACATGACTTTCAAATGAATTAGCAAATATATGCATAAAATGACACTTAGAAGTAATTTTTGTGATGGTAAAAAATCTGTAAAGAATTGAATTTGACTTTCTCGCACTACAGGAAAACTTAATTTAGACACTACAGATATTTTTAATCATCGAAAAAGTTAAGTTCATAGATTTTTACTACTGAGACCTGATATTTACCTCTATAATGCATAGTATGTCTATTAAATTTAAAAACAAGGAAAAAATGACACAGTTTTCAGATTTGTCAACTCGGAAGAATCCTAAAAATGACCCGAAGCAACTCTGTAACCTCCCCTGAAAGTTGATTAATCCCGTTTATGTTTGATTGAAATAATTATGCTAGAACATTCCTTTAGGATGGGCCACTAACTTGGTATGGACCAAATAAAAGCCTTCTACCTAGTGTTTTTTGATTGCAACACCATCTTTTTTTATTAGTGTTCCGTCCGGAACACTTATAAGATCACTTCGGTGTCTGTCTGTCTGTCTGTCTGTCTGTCTGTCACACCCGATTTTCTCCGAAACTATTTGACATAGAAAGGTGAAATTTGGTAATAATATAGGAATTCATGGCCTCATCAGAGCCATGTAGTTTTGAGAATTAAATTTTGACTTAAGGGGTTAGTTTTGGGGGGTGAAGTCGGAAGTGAAAAAAAAATTTTTTTACTAGGTCATCGAGTGTGGTGTCAAATGAAAGCTTGGGAAAACACGAGTAAAAAATATATATATAATATTATACTTGCGCGCACTTTTCTTTGTATTATTTTTAAAAATTCGCGAAAAATCGCTGTCCCGGGCCTTATCTCGAAAAGTACTTATCAAAAAATTTCGAAAAAATTCTGGAATATTCTCCACGGGGTGTAGATTGAACGAAAATTATCACGAGTGCATTACCTTTAATAATTTATATGGTATATAAAAAAAAACAAAAATTTCAAGGTCATCAGATTTCAGTAAAGATTGGAAACAAACTTTGTTGAAAACTCATTTGGGGTGTGTTTTGTGAAGTCACTGATCATTTTATACCACCGTAACATAAATTTTGAAAGGGGTTCGTTTTGAGGGGTGAAATCGGAAGTGAAAAAAATTTTTTTTTACTAGGTCATCGAGTGTGGTGTCAAATGAAAGCTTGTGAAAACACGAGTAAAAAATATATATATAATGTAATACTTGCGCACACTTTTCTTCGTATTACTTTTAAAAAATCGCTGTCCCCTACCTTATCTCGAAAAGTACTGATCAAAAAAATTTTGAAAAAATTCTGGAATATTCTTCACGGGGTATAGATTGAACGAAAATTATCACGAGTGCATTAAATTTATTTGGTATATAAAAAAAAACAAAATTTCAAGGTCACCAGTTTTCAGTAAAGATTGGAAACAAACTCTGTTGAAAACTCATTTGGGGCGTGTTTTGTGAAGTCACCCCTAACAAAAATTTTTATTTTAAAAACAATCAACTTACGGAACACTAATTGTGCAAGTTCAACTTGCACTTGACCGGTTTTTATTTATACATGTATTCTTAAATTTTTAGCAAATCTAGGTGGGCACCACCTAGAATGAGAAAGGCCAATCGACCAAGGCGAATGCGTTTAAGTTTGGCCTTCGGCCTCGCTAAAACCCTGAACTTAAGACGGTCTTCATTGGTCTTTACTAAATAACTATCATACCCCTTTTTCTTGTTCAAGAACATTTTAAACCCAGCTTTTTTAATGTTCCACGCCAAACTGGAAACAGCGAAATAGTTATTTTTAATAATTTAAAATTTATTGCCTCTATTACAGTTTTCGTTATTAGGCACTTAATAATTTTTTTATAATAAATTAAAATTTCATGGCTTATTTACAATTCTGGAAACACACCAAACATCAGGTGATTATATATATATTTGCACTTTGTAAACTCGGCAGAAATGTTTGTGTCAGTTGAATGGGAGAGATTTATTTTTCGGTAACGTGATTTTTTTTTGCAAAATTCGACTTTATTCATCAATATAGTCTCCTTCAAGAGCGATACAATCAGTCCAACGCTTTTCAACCATTTCTATACCTTTTTTGTAGCAGAATTTGTCTTTGCCTTCAAAATAGGCCTCAGTTTCGGCGAAAACTTCTTAATTGGAGCCAAATCTCTTTCCCGCTGGAGCCAAATTTGGAGAATACGGTGGATGAGGAAGCAATTCGAACTTCAGTTCATGAATTTTTGCCATAGTAACTATTCTGATTGATGAAAAAGCGCTTTTTTTCCTGTTCATTTAGGGCTGTTTCTTTGCGATTTTTGGCTTCAGATGCACCATTAATTTTATATAATATTCGTTATTGATGGTTGTCCCCTTCTCAGCATAGTCGATGAAAATTATTCCATGCGCATCCCAAAATACAGAGACCAAAACCTTTCCAGCCGACTGTTGTGTCTTTGGTCGCTTCGGGTGCCTTTCTGCCTGCTGACTGCCGATTTGATTCCGGTGTGTAGTGGTGGATTCATGTTTCATCCATTGGGACATATCGCGTGAAAAAATCCTTTTTATTGCGCTTAAACAGGCCCAAACAGCGCTCAGAATCATCAACACGTTGTTTTGGTCCACTGAGCAAACGCGGTACCCACTTCGAACAGAGTTTTCCCATGCCCAAATGCTCTTGCAAAATATGATCAACACGTTCTTTTGATATCTTTAGGATGTCAGCTATCTCATGCAATATCACTTTACAGTCATCCAAAACAATTTTGTGGATTTTTCTGATGTTTTCCGGTGTAACCACCTCATTTGAGCATCCAGAGCGTTCAGCATCATTTGTATCTGTACGACTGCGTTTAAATTCAGCATACCAGTAAATGATGAGTGATTTTTTAGGGGCAGAGTCCCCGTAACACTTATCAAGCCATTGCTTTGCTTGAACGGTATTTTTTCCCATCAAAAAACAGTGTTGTTTAATCAACACGAAATTCGATTTTTTTCCATTGTTTTGAAAATATCAAAAGTCTATCACTAAAACCACTGTAATTTGAAACTAATCGTTGAAATGTCATGAAATTTTGACACGTATCGTTTGAAGTTTGGTACTTCCTAAAAATCATACTGATTTTTTGGAAAGGACGACATCTATGTGTCAGACCAAAAACTTTTTAGCTTACGTGTGTATATATATATATATATATATATATATATATATATATATATATATATATATATATATATGTATATATATATATATATATATATATATATATATATATATATATATATATATATATATATATATATATATATAATTATTCTACATTACGCATTTTCATGACATTCTTACAAGGCAATTTGATTGCTTACTGGTAAATAGTTGACTATCATGACTGGAGGTTGTAGTGTATTTAAAAATTTTTCTGTAAAAACCAATTTTCCTAATCGTCCAAGCTACTATGAGGAATATAGTGAAAGTTTATGTGAAGAATTTTGTGTCCCTTCTTTTATTCTTGCCTTCGTTTTTTTTCCTTCCCGCTCATAAAAAACGTTGGAAATAAAGAAAACTGGTTGAAATTAGGTTAAGAGAAAAAAGTTTCCTTGCTTACTTTTCGATCAATCTCTATCATTACTAAGGCTTAAAGATCTGCTTTTCTTTCGTCATTGAAAAACAATAAAAAAGGGATATCAGAATAAGAGTTTGTGACAAATACAGGGTGAAGTAAGAAACACGTAAAGTTTTATTTGTTTCGCCAGCCGGTGATATATATTTCTTCAGATAGTCAAGCGACACTGAGATAAACTGCGAGGCCCAGGACGAACGCAGTACTAATCCGAGAGTGCAAAGATATCTTGGCTAAATTATCTAAAAAGAAACAGCTTTTAAGAAATGGGCTCAAGAAAGCAGAGATACAGAACCCGGGATGCAGGTAGCAGAGTCTTGTATGGTGGCCTCAGAACCCAAAGCTTGAGTAGCTGCTCAAAAGGAGCAGATGTTTCTTAAATCACTTTGTTGGGATTCACACGGAACACTGTAGGTTTTGAACGTATTTACCACTGCTTGGCATGAAAGACGATCCGTCTTATTCTGGTTCTCTGGAGCATAAAGAGACGCCTCTTTAGTTTAATTGCACCTGCCAGGCGCTGGCAAGACTCAAATATGATATTTTTGAATAAAGGAGCCCAATGCTTTGGTGTGAGACGACACTCTGAACTTCAGGGATGGGCAAAAATAGTGGCTGTGGTATGTTTGATAAGTTTCGAAGCTTCCCACAACTACTACTATTACGAACATTGTGGGATTTAAGCAGAATGCGTTTTTACTTTGTCTCAATTCTATGTTTAAGCAATTCTTTGTTTCGTGTTTTCTCTCAGCTAGAAAAAAGAAATTTTTTGGTTTCCAGTATTATTGGCAACATGTATGCAAAAAAAATAGGCAAAAGTGTGGATTTTTACAAGCGTTAAAATGTAAATACAAGTCATAAGATTTAATGCTAAGTTAATGTAAGTATTTGTTGTAAATCCATATCATATAAAGCTGGATAAGCGACGACTAACCTTGAATGTAAGAACAGATGACCAAATTACGTGTCACGCATTATTTCAATTAAATCGACAGCGACGTTGTGGTGCCAGATGTCCGTTTGCCATAGTATTGTCCATTTCCCATGATATACAATGCGGAAAATCTTTCCTAATGTTACTTTTTACTGATTTTAGGGTCAGCATGTTCTTTGAGACAGTTTGCATGTGCCAATAAGAAATGTATACCAATAGCCTTTGTATGTGATGGGGAGAATGATTGCGATGATAATTCGGATGAATTTGCACTCGAATGCTCAAGTAAGTAATTAAAATTTGTAGTGCATTTTAAATGAAATAAATCAATGCTCTGAGATTATGATAATCGATTTATTCAGTGAAATACGACTCTTTTTTTACTTTGCTTACTAAAGGACAGTATTCGTAAAAAAAGTTTTAAGGTTCTTAGATCATGAAAATCAAGTCACTCATTACCGTCGGTCTGTGGGCAGGATAACTTTCCTAACAAAATTAGATATCAATTTCAAACCTAGTAGAGGATGAGTCAACGACAGAGTAAGGTTTATTATCTCATTTGTTTCGGGAATGACGAAAAAATGTTAAATACAATAGTTTTAGGGAATGTTAAGGTGCACAGTTTAAAATTATTTTTGAGTTTACAGGATACTTCAAAAAAGTGTGGCCGATAACATATGTTTTTTTTTAAATGAAACATCCTATTTTTTAATTTATTTTTAAATTCTGCGTAAATTGTTATAATAAATTAGTTCATCACAAAATTTTATCAATTTGTCAAATCCTCATATAATATTAGTCAAGGTCGAGCGTCTAAGGTCTTTACAAATAAGGTACTTGCATAAGTTGTTTTTATGTTTTACATTGCTTAGAAACTTTTCCGTAGTTTAGTGTAATGTATTCAGGATTGGCAATATTTATTTGTGAAAATATGAACGTAGTACGTCGCAATGTTGAACTAATTATTGCTTGTACTTTTTTTTAGGTACCTCTAACTTTTTAACAACACAATGATGTTGTTTAATTGAATATAACAATTTTATTTATGACATATGTTACTTGTTTAACAGATAAGCCTTGCATAATAAACGATGTTGTATCAACTCGCCCCACGCAATCAAGTGACACATATCTTTGTCGAATGCGTACGAAACGTTACATTTTGGGAAACCCTTACTTGAAAACACAGATTTTAAAAGCGGCTTAACTAATTTTAATCCAAGTTGAGTGGCGATTTAAGCGTTAAGAATTAAACCAGGTTCCAGGAAAAAGGGCTAATTTTTTTCTATTTGAAGTGCTTTATTAAACAAATATTTAAGTGTACAAAATATATATATATATATATATATATATATATATATATATATATATATATATATATATATATATATATATATATAGTTTTTAATTCAAAATGGCCGCTTCAGAATCGAAGACGATAAGGCACCTTTTATGCGAGGCCTGAAAAGATTGTCCCCGTAGATTTCAACCTAGAACAAAAAACCGGTCAAGTGCAAGTTGAACTTGCACAATTAGTGTTCCGTACGTTGATTGTTTTGAAATAAAAGTTTTGTTAGGGTGGTATAAAATGATTAGTGACTTCACAAAACACACCCCAAATGAGTTTTCAACAAAGTTTGTTTCCAATCTTTACTGAAAACTGGTGACCTTGAAATATTGTTTTTTTTTTATATAACAGATAAATTATTACAGGTAATGCACTCGTGATAATTTTCGTTCAATCTACACCCCGTGGAGAATATTCCAGAATTTTTTCAAAATTTTTTGATAAGTACTTTCCGAGATAAGGCGGGTGGACAGCGATTTTTCGCGATTTTTTAAAAATAATACAAAGAAAAGTGAGCGCAAGTATTACATTATATATATATTTTTACTCGTGTTTTCACAAGCTTTCATTTGACACCACACTCGATTACCTAGTAAAATTTTTTTTTTTTCATTTCCGATTTCACCCCCCAAAACTAACCCCTTAAGTCAAAATTTAATTTTCAAAACTACATGGCTCTGATGAGGCCATCAATTCCTATATTGCTACCAAATTTCAACTTTCTATGACAAGTAGTTTCGGAGAAAATCGGGTGTGACAGACGGACAGACAGACGGACAGACACCGAAGTGATCTTATAAGTGTTCCGTACGGAACACTAAAAACCAAAAAATGTTCATTAATATAAGTCAAAAACTAGTGGTTAACATATGAAATTTGGACAAAAAAAAAAGAAAAAATGTTTTTGAGAAAACATTTTTTTCCAAGTTCCAATGAAAATTTTTTGGTTTTTTTGTTCTACGGGAGCAATCGTTTCGCCCGTTTCAGGCCTCCAATAAAAGGTGTTTTGTCGTCTTAGATTCTAAAGCGGCCATTTTGAATTAAAAAGATGAAAAAAAATATTTTTGTACACTTAAATATTTGTTTAATAACGAACTTCAAATAAATTTTCGACTGCTTTTATTATACTCTTCAAAAAATTCCCCAAATTAGCCTTGTTTTCTGGAACCTGGGGCGGCCTTATCTCTTAACACGAAAAATAAACTGTAGAATTCACTTTTTTGCTAATTCGTTACAGAGAGAATTGTAACTAAGATCAGCCTGTTTATTTTAAATGAATCTCTCTGTCTGTTTTGAACAGTATTTTTTTTTATGTCCGAAAAACTGTTTTTAAAAAAAAAACACCCTGAAATTGTACAAGATTATATTTGGTCTGAAAAAGATAAATTGTATAAAAACAAGCTTTAAATTAAAAGCCGTTATTCACTGCGCACTCCAATTCAGTAATCAAAATTGAAAGTGAAGGTTGATTCGATTTAAGTTGAACGAACATTAAAGCAGCAGCAGGATTAATTGTTTATTTACAGTAGAGTAAATAAGATCGCCACTGGGTGAGATAATAATGAATCAAGAAAGCACAGACTTCTCTTTTGGCGAGTATTATAGCCTATTAAAATAAATGCTTTAACACCCCGTTTAACATAACCTATTATACATAGATTAAGTGGTTTACCAGATACTTAAATTTGTTCTCCCCACTATATATAGTCTATCAAGTAAGAACGTGACTGCTCTTATTCTTTAAAAATGTGTTTCGAGAACATTTTTTGCCATCAGTATATCCTTTGGTGTGCTAAGAACGGCGCAATTACCTTAGTAAGTTGTTCAATGTCCATGTTGTCGACGAGATTTTTTGCATATTCTTCGAATTTTTCGAGTCCTCTCGGCTTTCTCTTTATAAGGGACCAAACGTTTTCAATAGTATTGGAGCCCGGCGATTGGTAGGGCTATTCTAGTGTCTCATCGTGGGCCCAAACGAGCCGTTTCGCGACGTAATTTTCGCCCAGCAAAGGTTTCTCGAGCATGTTTCGGAATTTGACATCATAAGCACGAAGATGTTGTCGAATGGTCTCATGGATCACATTCAAACTCGATTTTCTTAATTTCGCCGCTCCTTGACGCAGCGTCAATTTTGGATCCCGTGAAAACAAAGACACGATTCGTTTTTTCGACTTTCGGAGTGACTTTGCCTACCGAGCAACATTTTGGCAAATCGTCGACAATTTTCGTTGCGTTAAAAACGACAAACGACAGCGATTTTTCAATATATTTAGCGGCCGCGGAATGTGTCATTTTAGGCCCCTTTGGATGGGAACAAAGATAGACTGCCTCGAAAAGACGCGCAAACAAGTGACTCATTTTGAATGTTACGTGATTTCGACGAAAATTCGGAATCGACTGATACTTTTACTAAAATGCGCCGTAGATAAAGGTTCCCTGTACCGATTTTTTGTTAAATCACTAGGGTCACATCTACCAAAAATGAATTATCGCGGACACTTTACAGTCAGAGGTGTCAAACTCAATTTTGCAGAGGGCCATATATTAAATTTAGAATGTGTAGGCGGGCCAGATTCAAATAAAAAAATGTACTGAATTATTATAACATTTTATTTATTTCATTATATAGTATATAATTACGGTTGTTAAAAATTATGATTCTTCATTGCGATCGCGGCCTTATTGATAGTCCCGGGGGCCGGATGCGGCCCGCGGGCCGTATCTTTGACATCCCTGCTTACAGACTATACATAAAGTGTTTTTCTTATTATGTATAATAATGTATTTGTAGAATTTTTAATATCATACTCTGTACGAAATATAATTATTATTGCTAGATTTCTAAAGAAATTTAACATTATATTTTTGTTCATTACTGATTGTGAGATGTAAAAGTAAATAGTTAATTGAGCCAAAGAATTTAGTTATTGGATTTAATTGAAGACTGGTAGTTTATTGGTTTAAAGTAGCAGTGTAACCAGTGAGTCTTGATTATTGTCATAAGTTTAAATGGATACAACGTAGACTCTTCGTAATTTTGCGAGTAAAGCAAGTATAAACGAAAATGCTTAGGACAGACTATGATATCTCAAATGTCATATGCGTAATAATTAATTTTTTTCCGTTTACATGTACTTTAACCTTTAAAACAGTTCTTACAAATAGGTCAAAGAATATTGAGTTTATACGCGATAACTTATGCAATTATGTAATTACGCAGTAAATGGGATCCTTTGTCGCCTACTTTCCCGCAATAAAGAATTTTGTTTAATATTATATTAAATTAAAAACAAAATTATATTATATTATCATTTGGTTATCTCTCGGTCCGTCGATTAAAGTCTTTTAAAAGAGTTTAATTGTTACATTTCCGTACGTAACACTTATAAGATCACCTAGGTTTTTGTCTGTCCGTCTGTCACACCCGATTTTCTCCGAAACTATTTGAAATAGAAAGTTGAAATTTTGCACTAATATAGGAATTGATGGCCTCGTCAGCACTGTGTAGTTTTGAAAGTTAAATTTTAAATTAATGGGTTATTTTTGCTAGGTCATCGAGTGGGGTGTCAAATGAAAACTTGTAAAAACACGAGTTCAAAAATATATATAATGTAATACTTGCGCACACTTTTTGTATTATTTTAAAAAAATAATAACCGGTCAAGTGCAAGTTGAACTTGCGCAATTAGTGTTCCGTACGTTGATTGCTTTTAAAATAAAAATTTTTGTTACGGAGGTATAAAATGATCAGTGACTTCACAAAACACACCTTAAATGAGTTTTTTCAACAAAGTTTATTTCCGATCTTTACTGAAAATCGATGAGCTTGATTTTTTTATATATACTAGATAAATTATTAAAGGTAATGAACTCGTGATAATTTTCGTTCAATCTATAGCCCGTGGAGAATATTCCAGAGTTTTTTCAAAATTTTTTGATCAGTATTTTCTGAGATAGAGGACAGCGATTTTTCGCGATTTTTTTAAAAATAATACAAAGAAAAGTGTACGCAAGGATTACATTATACATATTTTTGAACTCGTATTTTTACAAGCTTTCATTTGAGTCATTCGATGACCTAGTAAAAAAATTTTCTTCCGATTTCACCCCCCAAAAGTAACCCTTTAAGTCAAAATGTAACTTTCAAAACTACATGGTTTTGATGAGGCTATCAATTCCTATATTAGTACCAAATTTTAACTTTCTATGTCAAATAGTGTCGGAGAATATTGGGCGTGACAGACAGGCAGACGGACGGACAAACACCGAAATAATCTTATAAGTGTTCCGTATGGAACACTAAAAATTGGGAAAAACCGCTGTCCTCCCCCCTTATCTCGAAAAGTACTAATCAAAAAATTTTGAAAAAACTTTGGAATATTTTCCATAAGATGAAGATTTGAACGAACACACACAAAGCTTTAATAATATATCTCGTATGTATATATATATATATATATATATATATATATATATATATATATATATATATATATATATATATATATATATATATATATAAATAAAACAATTTCTCAGTAAAAATCGGAAAAAAACTTCGTTGAAAACTCATTTGGAGTGTGTTTTGTAGTCATTAATCATTTTATACCTCTGTAACAAAAATTTTTATTTTAAAAGCAATCAACGTCCGGAACACTAATTGCGCAAGCCCGACTTGTACTTGACCGGTTATTTCTTATTTTTTACATCCCTTGCTGAAGTATTGTATTCGTGAAAAAATACCCTGCCAAATTTTTACATTCCCAGATTACGAAAAACAGTCTCTATTGGCACGATAACGATAATAAATAGTAGAAATAGAATGTTTTTTTTTTTACTTTGTATATTCCCATTACTATAAATTATGAGAATTTCTCTTGGTTTTTGTTTGGAATATTGATCAATTATCTATGGTCAAATATAAGGGATTAAAGGATTGGGTGAGGAAGTCAGAAGGGTACCTATAATTAATATTGAGTTATGCTTAAATTAAGTTACCGGTAGTGTGAGCAAGTTAAATTCAATATTTATTGTAGAATTACATGTTTGCTAGAGAGTTACTGGTTAAATTACATTTATATTGTTATTAAAAATGTTTAGCAAAAAAAAACTGACACGATTGACATTTGAGACGGACCATAATAAAACGTATGGCATTATTTTTGAATAGAGAAATCGTAGAATTTTAAGAGTCGCTCTTGATACGAGTACAGTCAGATAAAAATTTAATACCAGTTTATACTATGTTGGGAATGTGGAATCTTTGGCACAATGACACTACTCAGTATATATCACCACTACACCAAACACTTTATTTTGGCACTCGACGCGCGTTTTGCTAATGTTAGTTTCATCAAGAGCGATGATTGACTAAAGCTGAACTACAAATCTCCCTTATTTATACTTAGCCTACACCTAAATTACGCAGGCGGAACTAATGGCGTAGGCGAGGCCATCGGTTCCGGTTAAGTAACCAGTAGAGGGGACTATAAGGAATAGGCCCTCTGTCTTTACTTAAACTTCTTTTAAATTTTATAATTTCCATACTTTCGTATCCGTTCAACAATCTCCTATCAGATACATTTTTAATTAATTTTAGATTATCTAATGTTACATTATGATCAGCTTCAAGGGCATGTTCGTCAATGCTAGTCTTTTCTGTTCTACTATATTTTAAATGTTCTTTAAATCGTGTTTTAATTGACCTTTTAGTTTTCCCAACATACTTTTTGTCGCAGTCATTACAACTAATTCCATAAATTTCACTTTTCTCACAATCCTGAATCTTATCTTTGGGATTTCCTAAGATATTTCTCTGATTGTCTGATGACTTATAGACTAAGGTGAGGCCTACCTTATTGAGTCCCCTGCTATATTTCGGATTATATGAATGTGTGGAGGCATACTTGGTCTTATTTTCTTCGCGTGTAAAAAGGTTTTAAAACAACGATATTTTTTCGATGGACACTATCTGACGTGTTATCGAGACCTCAAAGAGTCAAAATTATATAGACAAGGCGCTGCCTATACCTTCGATGATAGATTTGGTATGTTGGTTGGTTGGTTGGTTGGAGGCTGGGATGGCAATTGTGCCTGTCAGTGCACTGCAGCCTCTTGGCGGCCCTCTCTTAGTTACATGAGCTTCGTCCCTTTAAGAATGTTTATTACCTTCCTTTCAAGCCCTTCGTGTGGTAACTTAGCGCCAAGATTTCCAAACAATTGATGTATGTTCCGAGTTAAAGCCGCATATTCATATAGGATGTGCTTCCTCTTCACCACATAGTCTGTATGTCGTGGGACCATTGTGCATAACCATTTTCTGTAAATGTTTCCTTAGATAACGGTGGTGAGTGGTCAGTCCTAGCACTAGTTTGGTCTGGGCGACCGTTGCTGATATGAACATCTGTACATTTTCCTTTTTACCACCTGATTCTGGACCTCTGTATGGTTTTGTAGCTCCGAATCTTGCTAATTCGTCCCCTTTTTCATGACCTTTTGTTCCCGAATTTGACTGTCTGAGAGAATATATACTTCTTGGTTATGGTAGTCCTATCTAATATTCTTACGACCACATGCTAGTATTGCGTGAATTTCTATCCGGAATATTGTTGCACTTGTCCCTAGTGAAATGATAAGATCCACTTAATCTCTTCTGCAAATATGCCAACGCTTATTCCGTTCGAAGTTTGTGATCCGTCTGTGTAATAGACCAGACCCGTTCCTCCGTCAGAGTCTCATCTCCATCCATAGATTTGGATCGCACCGAATTCTATATGGTTGTTTTTCGAAATTGTACGACGTTGTCATCTAATCAGATTCCATATCTAAGGGTTTTTCGTCGGTTAGATCCATAACTCTTGTGTGCTCAAATTTGGTATGTTACGGAAGAATTAAAAAAATATAATAATAATAAAATTGACGCCAACAAATTGGCTAAAAATTCTGTTCTAATTTTTTTCGGAAACTGCGTATTTTAAAGGTGTGTTTTTTTACGTAATGAATACGTGCATACATACAAACTATTTTTAGTCGAATGTCGATAACATTTTTATTTACTATACTACTATTGTGTTTGTAAGGTAGTATTAAGATAAAATAATAAAGTCACCGCATTTATAAAGAGTTTTTTTTTGTATAAATTCAATTAAAATTCAGATAGGAATTTTTGAAAATGATGATCAAACCCGTAAACTTGTCATATTAATGTTATAAGCGTTGCCAGAACGGTATTCCAATCTAAAAGTTTGAGATATGGGACGCTATTGTACTTTTCTCACCTAGTCTTATCACACAGCATAGCTAGAGCAGGTGTATTTTTAAATATTGGCGAAATTGCTGAAATACGTCTTTTAATAATGTCAGGATATATATTTTAATTTAAGTATACAGATTGGAGAATTTTAGAAACAAGATGTCAACGATGCTTTTTAGTGTTCCGTACGGAACACAAAAAGACGGATAGACACACTTCGGTGTCTGTCCATCTACCTGTCTGTCTTGTCACACCCGACTTTCTTCGAAATTATTTGGCATAGAAAGTGAGAGAGAAAATTTTGACTTAAAGGGTTAGATTTGGGGTGTGAAATCGGAAGTGAAAAAAAAATTTAGGTCATCAAGGGGAGTGTCAAATGAAAACTTATGAAATCACGAGTTCAAAAATATATATAATGTAATATTTGCGCACACTTTTCTTTGTATTATTTTTTAAAAAATGCCAAAAATCGCTGCCTCGAAAAGTACTGATCAAAACAGTTTGAAAAAATTAGGGAATATTCTCCACAGGGTGTGGATTGAAGGAAAATTATCACGAGTGCATTACCTTTAATAATTTACCTGGTATATGAAAAAAAATTCAAGGACGTCAGTTTTCAACAAAGATCGGAAACAACCTTTGTTGAAAACTCATTTGGAATATGTTTTGTGAAGTCATTGATCATACTTTCGTGACAAAAATTTTTATTTTAAGACCAATCAACTTACGGAACACCAATTGTGTAAGTCCGACTTGCACTTGGCCGGTTATCTCCTTTCCTATTTTCATCTGCTGTATTTTTCGGCAAGATGGTCAGGGTGCATCTACTTATTAATTTTCACAAGTTCACTTGTCAGAAATTGATTTATTGTTGCAGTTTTTGCGTTCCTTACTAAAGGAAGTTTTATTTGTGAAAAAATCTCACCACGAGATTTTTGCATTTCTTCACGTTTCAGGATTACGAAAAAGATAGTTTTCCACTTCCATCGGTCAGTCTGGTGAAAGCTAAAGTACATATAAGCGTTTTCTCTGATATAATAGTTACGGTTTTTAAATGAACTAAGGACAATATAGTTCACAAGAATATATTTTTATTATGTTTTGATTTGAAGCATTTCATAAAAAAGATGAAAAGTAGTAGATGTTCAAAGTTTAAAACTTCCTGGCATAAGTTACAGTTGCATGCGATTGGGATACACATTTTTTTAAATGACGCTAAAATATTTCATGAACCTTGGACTTTGATATTTTGAAAGGGTTTAACAACGTATTTTGAAAATTTTTAAATAAACATAATGTAATTCGCCCAGGACTTTGGATTAGGATTTGCGTCAGAAAAGGATATTTTTACACACTTCTCATTAGATCACCTGTTTGAAATTGATCTATTAGTAGCCTAACTCTCGTAAAAGTAATCAATTTAAAATTAATTTTCTCTTTCAACTATGGTGTATTTTTCTTGAAATAATCGATCTCTGTGCATGGCCTATGCGTATTCTAGGAGGATTTACGATATATAACAGCTTCAGGTTCAGAAATTTATCATTGAGAAGCTGCAAAACAAAATGGTTCGGAGATTCTTGTGGTCTCTCAAGAGTAGAACAAAGATGCACAGTCGTTCTTAGTTTAAAGAGTGCGCAGAAATGTTGGCGATAACAGAACTTTAAAATCATCTTTCCCTTCGCATAGATCTTATAGTAATAAATGATGTTACGTGTTTTTCCGTAGATTAATAGAAGTACCGTAAGAGTAGTAGTAGTAGTGTGAATGAAGAGACTTACAGCCGAGCAAATAGACTGGAGAGATCCTTATTACAAATCCTGTATTAAGGTCAGCTAGATAGGATCTACAGTTTGCCGCGGGATCTGAACCACATAATTAGCAGATGACACTCCCTCAGCCCTCTGTTTTTAACGGTCTTATTATTTTTATATCCCGCCTACCACGAACCTTGGCGGGCTGCCAAACTTAATACCTATGAATGTCTCTGTGGTATTGTGGCTAAGTATGTTCGTCGGCGACAGCGTTCGATCCTTCTACCTCCACCTAGTCTATGGTCCAAGCAATCTTCTACCAACAGCATGCTGGGTAGTTTTTCCGTCCGGGTCGGCACACAGACCTTGAAGGTCGTCGTCTTAAGATATTCGCTTGTAAGCCCGCAATATACCATGAAGCCAAGGCTCCCACAAGTACCGTAGTAACTTTTGTCGTAAAAAATACCTGAACAAACATATGTTGAAACAACTTTGGTTTGCTAAAGTTTGTAATTTCCGCAAAGAAAACTTTGAGTTTTTTTTTATAGTCCTTGTCTTTTAATTGTCGACAGTTTAACGCGATAACTCTCTAGCAAAATCAAATTTGATAGACGTATAATATCGGGTGGTGTATTGTAAACTTTTCATAGAATTATGAGAATTTTTCTTAGTTTTTGGTTGGATAATGGTCAAGTTTTGAGTATAATTAAGTATAATCAAACTTATAAGTGATGGAAAAAGGGCTTAGCTGGATTATTTTGTATATATTATGTTCGGTTTTACGCTCTTTTCAGGGTTCTTGAAGTCGAGAAATCTGAAAATTTTGTTATTTATTTATTATTTCCAATTTTGGAAAAAATAATCTGTAGCGGTTAATGTCAGATTTCAGTTGTAAATATTTTTAAAGCTTCTTACGTAGTTACGTAAGTACTTATTTACAGTATGTAGCGGTTAATGTCAGATTTCAGTTGTAAATATTTTTAAAGCTTCTTACGTAGTTACGTAAGTACTTATTTCCAGTATTGAGTTGCAATCATTGCATTAAGTTATTCTTTAGTGCAGGGGTGCTCAAACGGTCGATCGCAATCGACAAGTCGATCGCGAGTGCTTTTTGAGTCGATCTCGAGCAAAAATTCCGATATAGAACTATTCACAGATTTTGTTTTAGGTAACTAAAACAAAATGTAATGAATAAACTACTAACATTTATTCGATCCACAATTAGGCCAGAACAACCCCCTCATCACTTTCTTTTATCGTAATAACCCCCTGCTAGCGGCAAAAGGCGGCTTTATCAAAGGTACGCGCGGTACTTGTCAAAGAAAAGCCGCGTTTTTGATTCCCGCCGATTTTTCTAGAAACTTCGGGCGGCGTGTTTGACGGGAACATTCGAGACTTCGTTCGCGCCGATATAAATGCAGGAATAGGAGTCAGTCTAAGTTGTAACTTGAAGGCGATACATCGATACAAAATTTATTAATAAATAGTCCAAAATGAGTGCGGCAAAGAAAAGTAAAACTTATCATTTTAATAACGATCGAGAGGAAGAATTTTTCTTTTGTATGGTAAAGGATAAGTGCATTTGTCTCATTTGCCGTGCGTCAGTTGCAATACTTAAGCGTGGGAACTTAGAGAGGCATCATAAAACGGTTCATAAAAACTATGAAAAGGATTTTCCGTCACAGAGTGAATTAAGAAAACGAAAAGTACGAGATTTGATAACTTGTTTGAAAAGAGATCAAACCATGTTCACAAGACCAGCCAAACAATCATGAAAGCTGCAACGATCGCGTCATTTAAAATATCGAAACACAAGAAACCATTTGATGATGGATTGGTTGTGAAGGAAGCATTTATTGAAGCGGGTGAGACTTTATTTGGAGATTTTAAAAATACAACAGAGATTATGTCTGCTATTAGAGGACTTCAGTTATCTCGTCCGACTGTCACAAGGCGTGTTGAAGTCATGAGTCAGGACATGGCAGATAAACTAAAACATGATATCATGGAATGCACATACTTTTCTTTACAGTTCGACGAATCCACCGATATGACAGACACTGCCCAGCTGTGTATTTTTATTCGAATGGTATTCAATGACATGTCGGCTAAGGAAGAGTTTTTGACAATGATTCCTCTGAAAGGAAAGACCCGTGGCGAAGATATATATGACGTTTTCTTCAATTTTGTAACAAACTACAAGCTACCAATATATAAACTAGTGTGCATTACAACCGATGGAGCACCAGCAATGACTGGAAACGAAAACGGTTTTGTGGCATTGTGTCGAGCTAATGATGATTTCCTTTCATTTTTCTCCTTCCATTGTATTATACATCAACAAGTTTTGTGTTCAAAAGTTCTAAACATGGAGGAGATTATGGGCATTGCAATAAAAATTGTGAATTCTATCCGTGCACGTAGCTTGCAACGACGGCTCTTTAAATTGCAGTTGGAAGATAGTGAGTCAGCTGAACACACTGATTTAGTTCTTCACACGGACGTCAGGTGGTTGAGTCGCGGAAAATTCCTAGAAAGGTTTCAAGAATTATTGCCCGAAATAACAGCTTTTCTGGACGAAAGAGGTGATGTCACTCAGATGCTGAAAAACGGAAAATGGCTGACTGATTTGGCATTTTTGACAGACATCACAATGCATTTAAACACCATTAATTTGGAGCTTCAAGGGAAAGGAAAAACTATATATTGAGATGATTAGCGCAAATAAACGCATTCAAAAGTAAATTGCAACTTATGATAGATCAAGTGAAAAGAAAGGATCTGAAAAATTTTCCGTCTTTGAAAGCAAGGATTCCTCAGTTGAATTATGTTATTTATGAGGCAGAATTATCAAATATTTTGGGCCAATTCGAAATACGTTTTTAGGATTTCAGTAAATTGGCAAATTTCGCATCATTTATGAGTTATCCTTTTTCGTGTAAAACATTGAGGAATTAGCTACTGAAATAGCAAGTCAGTTTAACATGGACTCATGTTCTGTTGAAAATGAGTTAGTGCAGATTATATCAGATATATATCTCAAAGCCACAGGATCTGATACAAAATTCTGGTGTTTTATATCTGAAGATAAATATCCGAATCTAAGGCAAATCACCCTTCAACTGACGGCAATGTTTGGGTCAACTTACTTGTGCGAGTCTGCATTTTCTGAAATGAAGATAATTAAGTCAAAATATCGCAATCGACTAACTGACGAACATATGTCATCATGCTTGCGATTAGCACTCGGTAATTACGTACCATCTTATGAAAAGTATGCTGAGGACATGCAGTGCCACGCTTCAACATCCAAAGTCACTCTTTAGTTAAGTTTAGACACTAGAACTCGTTTGTTTTGTCAGAACCAATAAACTCGCAATTTTGAATAATTATGAGTTTTTTCATTGACATTTTAGAGCAGACCTACACTTACCTTGACTAAAAAAATGCATATTGTGCGGAAAACTAATATCTATGCCACGATACACCCTACCTAGACGACAATCCTGCATTACACTTACTTGCAGCCTCTCAGAGTCCATCGATCGTAGTCTAACAATATTGAGGTAGATCGCCAGCAGTTCAAGTTTGAGCACCCCTGCTTTAGTGTGTGAAAGTCCAATTGAGTATTAATGTCAGAACTGCGTGTTTGTGGAGGTAGTACTGGACATATTACTTTTCCGATTTGTTTTTAGTTTAAAGCATAATTAACTAATAAGTTTAGGTTTGACGTTTTCTGTATTTTATCAGGTTGTTAATAACCAATACGATATTAAAATTGTAAAAACTATGTGGCTAACGTCAAAGCTATTGTGCTTGTCCTACGCTGCTTTTGTTTAATTTACTAACTACTGCTTATACATGCTTGTTTCCGTGGTGGTTCATTGATATACAAAAAAGTGATTATTCTTAAAAATAACAATAGTTGTTGGCCAATTACTGATAAGAAGACAATGTAAAATGTTTTGTACGGTAAGGTCAAACGACCGATCCAACAGATGATTTTGGATCGAATAGTTTGCCATTTTCATTCTGTGAGCCAAACATTAAAAACTCGTTTTGCATCTCAAAGCAGCTTTCTAACGATCTGTATATTTAGTTAAAACAAATTGAAAAAGTTAGTACAAAGTGTTCGAGAATGGTATTTTTTGAAGTGTGAAGTTCCCCTTTTAGCCTGAACCTCCCCTTTCTGGTAATTAAAATAGTGTACCCTTAAACTACCCTAAGTTGTATTCTGTATTTGTTAGTACTTAATAAAATCATTTCGTAGTAACAAAATATCATTGTTAAAATGCCTTCCTTTATGCTGGAATTTCAGGTTATGATCCAGTCGAAAATGCTTTACTACTCTAGCAGCGTAGCTAGTTACCATAATTTTAATGCCTGTTTTTGAGAAAGGGACTTTAGCACTGTATGTAGCTATGCCACTATTGAGAAAAAAAACTACAATATTAATTTACACTCTTTTATAAAGTGTATTTTTCTAA
This sequence comes from Pachyrhynchus sulphureomaculatus, assembly GCA_019049505.1. Classification (NCBI taxonomy): domain Eukaryota; kingdom Metazoa; phylum Arthropoda; class Insecta; order Coleoptera; family Curculionidae; genus Pachyrhynchus; species Pachyrhynchus sulphureomaculatus. The sequence continues at coordinate 13,845,777 of CM032450.1, forward strand.
TGCAATAATAAATAACACTATGGTACAATGGTAGTTTTGAGAAAATTTCTCATTTTAGCTGTAACACAAACAGATAAGAAAACAAACTTATTCGTTCGTTTTCTAGATAGAACCCCACCAGATATATTGGATACGTCGAGAATGTCGGAAATTGTGTTCCGAAAAAGTATTTTAAAATTAAATTCTGAGAAAACTAGGTTTTATTGCTAACCTTCTGAAGTATTTGTCAGTATAAGAAGTATACAAACAAATTAATGTATGTCTTTTAGACACACTAGGTCCCAAAAAGAAATATTATCTTCTTGTAAATCTACCCACAATCAATTTTAAAAACAAAAATATTATGTGAAATAATTATGGACCTTTTTACAGGCCAGCGGTCAGCTTACCCGTGACAAATTTAGAAATATATACCTTATTACTATATTTTTAGTGTGCCATACGGAGCACTTATAAGATCACCTCAGTGTCTGTCCGTCTGTCACATCCGATTTTCTCCGAAACTATTAGACATAGAAAGTTTAAATTTGGCATTCATACCAGAATTGATGGCCCCATCAGAGCCGTGTAGTTTTGAAAGTTAAATTTTGACTTAAAGGGTTAGTTTTAGGGGGTGAAATTCAAAGTCAAAAAAAAATGTTTTACCAGGTCATCGAGGGAGTGTCAAATGAAAGCTTGTGAAAACACGAGTTCAAAATATATATAATTTAATACTTGTGCACACTTTTCTTTGTATTATTTTTAAAACATTGCCAAAGATCGCTGCCCCCTCCTTTCTCGACAAGTTCTAGTCAAAAAATTCTGAAATATTCTCGTTAGAATGTAGTTTGAACGTAAATTATCATGAGTGCATTACCTTTAATAATTTTTCTGGTTTATATGAAAATAAAAATTCAAGTTCATCAGTTTTCAACAAAAATCGGAAACAAACTTTGTTGAAAACTCATTTTGAATGTGTTGTATGAAGTCACTGATCATTTCATACCTCCGTAACAAATAATTTTATTTTAAAAACGTACCGAACACCAGTTACGCAAGTCCGACTTACACTGGCCGGTGTTTTGATAGCTTTTTAAAAACCTTTAGTGGCTTCTTTTAAGAACTAACCAAAATAAAATAACCTGTCTAATATTGTCTCAGTACAATGAAAGTACCCACAAAATGTCAAATATTTGGGTATCTACTTTGATTAAAAGTTGAACTATTTTTTTTTTTATGGGTCTAGCACACGTGCTGCAGGGAAGAAGGCCTTAAAGCACTACAGGAGCGACATGTGTGCGGAAAAAAGCGATTCACGTTATTCTTGAATCGCTGTAAATTGTACTCGGTGGGAAACACAGTCCTGGGCAAATTATTCCAAAGGGATGATGTTCTCCATATAAAAGACTGCTTGAAAAGCGTTGTACGAGGAGTAACAAGCTGAACCTCATACGGATGTGAAGTATTAGCTCGACGTGTACTTCTAACATGCACCGCTCTGGGAGGAATTAAGCGGGCCACATCCTTCGAACACTTTCCATGAAAATACTTGTAGAATAGGCTCAAGTCGCCAACCGTTCTTCGATGTTCCAGCGAATCAAGGCCGCCGTCAGTTCCGGGTCTCCAATCAGACTAACAGCTCTTCTCTGAATAGAATCCAACAAATGCACTGTATGTTTTGGAGCGGAGCCCCAAACATGGGAGCAGTATTCCATAGTTGGTCGAATTTGAGCTTTGTAAGGAACTAACAGTTGTTGTGGAGTGTAAAACTTTCTGGTTCGAAATAATATTCCTAACTTTTGAGAAGCTCTCCTTGCTATGCCTGCAACACGTGCATGCCAGGACATATTTGCTCCCAAATTAACGCCCAACAAACTGAGTGACGATGTTAGAGGAATGGAGTGCCCCGACATAACTATGACGGGTTCAGCAACGTTAACTTTCTTAAAAAAAACTGCCGCCTGAGTTTTTGTAGCGTTAAATTCCACTTGGTTACTGTCACCCCAAGATAAAACCTCTTCCAGGTCTTTGTTAAGTTGAATGACTTCCTGCTGTCTCCGGATATTCGTCTAAGTAGCCGATGTCCGAGCGCTCAAAGTGAATGAAGAGATAAGCGTACTGTCATCTGCAAAGCTGTAGATTGGATTTTCGGTCTTTTCCAGCAGATCGTTAATGTAAATGAGAAAAAGAGTAGGAGAAAGAGAAGCCTTGAGGTACACCGGCGTTAATAGTGAAGCTGTTAGAAAGAAATCCGTCGACTGCCACTCGTAAAGAACGCTCTCTGAGGAAACATGAGAGCCACAACTAGAATTGGAGTTTTGAACAAACAATTTTTTTGTCATAAATGCAAAGATCATATATAAGTTTTATAACAAAAAAAATATGTTTTCGTCATAATTAAAAAGTTATATCAAATTGAATATAAATTTTTAAACTTATTACCGATGACGCGTCGAAAAATCCCGAGCGGGTGTGACGTCACAATGTTTATTTTTCCCCACCATCACACACAGCTAATACGAGTATTTTAGTTTTCTATCAATTTATGTATTGATAAATCTATTGAAAATGTCTAGTCTAAAAAGTTATCTTGCCGTTTTCGTACCATTTTGTACGAATACTACAAAAACAACTCCCGAAAAAATGTTTTTAAATATGCCACAAGATGTTTAAACATCGAAATCAATGGTTCCAAGCAGCACGACGTATTAATCCTAAAACAACATCACATTTTTTCTGTTGAAGATCACTTGATCACTTCCATATTTTAATAAATAAATAATAAAATAATAATAATCATTTTTTGCGTTTAAGTTGAACATAACCTATAGCCTTGTTACCGTAACTTTCGCGTGACGCTCTAAAATAATTTAATTATGTTTAATAAAAATATTTTGTTACTTATTTACATTTTTAACAAATATAACAGAATATAGCAGAGGCCGGCATTACACTATACAAGTTCTTTGACAAATTATAAAATTTGAATAGAAATTGTTTTACAATTTCTTTTATAAAATATCTTTTATTACTACAAAATTTGCATTACACTATGTAAAATATTTTACAAAATATTTTAAAAGAAATCTCAGTTTTTCGTTTCAAGACAGTGTTATGAGTTGTGACTGTTGTTTAATGGATGACGTTTTACCAATTGCCGCAGGTTTTGTGGCTGCTGTAGTTGTAATAGCTGTGGCAGAAAAAGATAAAAATAACAATGTACAGAAACGTTTGTGGATAAGACGTTGGGTTGCCCGGCGCGAGGTAAAGGGCATGCATCAGAATTTACTCAAAGAACTGGCCATGGAAGATACAAAAAGATACATGAACTATTTGAGGATGGATGAAAAAACCTTCGATTACTTGCTTCTGAAGGTGGGACCTATATCTCGGGAAACGACACATTTGCGTAACCCATACCCCCTGAGGAACGGCTTATGGTTGCTCTGCGATTTCTTGCCACAGACGAGAGCTACACAAGTCTTCAATACAGTAGTCGCATATCTCAGTGTACACTTTCAACCCATTAACTTTTTTTTTTACGTTGTCAAGTTCATATGTGTATCCATGTTCTTTTAATACACAAGCAATATCTTCATAAGCATTCAACCGTTTATTTCTATTTTTATACCCTGTATGGCAAACTTCATACAGATAATCTATTCTTTCATATTCACAAATCAAAATTTAAGTAGCCATCACAGACCACCTGCACTCAATCCTCGATTCGGCCATTCTTCGGTTACTTTCAAAGCTTTTGCTTTTAAATTACAGTTTAAAAGAAATAATATTTTAAAAACGCAAGTAAAACTAAATATAGGATTGATAAGTTGAAAACTGATACGTGTGATTAGATTTTGTCGCCAGACGTGAGATATGCGCATGCGTACAAGGAGAAGAGAAGCCAACCTACCGGCGAGTCGAGTGCAGAAGTGGGAGAGACAACTTTTGTCAAATATTGGATGAAAATGCAAACTATGATAAAAGAACTTTCATAAAAGACAAATTTTATAAAACTAGAGCTATTACGCTATCACATTTATCGTAAAAGTTCTTTTATAAAAGAACTTTTATAGTGTAATGTCCGCCATACTTCAATAATTTTGATAGTATATACATAGGTAGAAGCTACTCTCCATGTACAACGCTTTTCAAGCAGTCTTTTATATGGAGAACATCATCCCTTTGGAATAATTTGCCCAGAGCTGTGTTTCCCACCGAGTATAATTTACAGCGATTCAAGAACAACGCGAATCTTGTAGCACGAGTGCTAGACCCATAAAAAAAAGAAACTGTTGACAATACTTACGTGAAAATAAATTTAACATAATGACATTACAAACATGGCAGCTAATCGTGGCGCTTTTTTAAATTTTATAAATTTTAATTTATTTATAATTAATTGTAAAAATTTTTAAAAAGTTTTTCGCATCGGTTATCAATATTATTAATGATAAAGTTTTAAAATAAAGTAAAAAAATCGATAATTATTTTTTATTCAAAAACCCAATTGCCACGTTAAATTATATGAATGAAATTATGCCAAAAATATATTCGCGATTCATAACCAGAATCAGAATAAATAGATGTTAGTTTCGAGATATTTTGTGCTGTTTGAGAAATATTACTTTTTACTATATAACGTAAGGTTGATTATGTATTTTAACTTGTCCGAGATACGCTGACAACAACAAACATAATTTTAACACGCATTAACAAACATGACTGTAATATACGAAGACGAACGGACATTAATATTGACTTCCTATTTCTATTATTCATAAATATTTTTAATAAGTCCAATAAAACTGTTGCCAAATCATTTTTTTTTAAATGCATTTTGCAATATAAACTTTACATAGGAAAAAGAAATTTAAAATTTAATGAAAAGCCTTTTTTAATTTTTAAATAGTTGGTTTGTTATTTCTTTCGGGTTGTTTGGAATATAAATTCTGTGTTTTCTTTATTCTATTTATATTAGTTATTTAGATATTCATTTTGTATTGTAATTTATTTTCTTTCTATTTTATTTTGTATTTTATTATATGAAGCACTTTGTATAAAACACGACATCCATCTATTATACAAATATTAATTTATGTACCATTCTTTTGGCAGTCACCTCGTACAGATGTAATTGTATCTTTCCTATTCTCTTGCACACACACATACCTTTTCACCAGGTAAATTCTGATGCAATCCTTTCGCGATATGTCCAATTCAGTGGGTAATAAATCAGTGGGGCTTGTTTCTAAATTTTATAATATTCTGTAACTTTGTTTGTAAACAATAATTCATAAATGTTATGATTTGATTATAAAAAATTTGAAGGTTTCCAATAAAAATCGCGTCTTTTAATTAATATTATTCGATAAAAATATTTTTTTAGTTGTCCTCTGACGTAATGGAAATATAATGTAATTTGAATATAGAGCTTTTAAATTAAGGGAAATTTAATTTTCAAAATGTTTGTTTCTTTATACTCGACACAACAGTTAATAGAGGCATTCAATCAACCAATGTTATATATATATATATATATATATATATATATATATATATATATATATATATATATATATCTATATATCTATATATCTATATATCTATATATATATATATATATATATATATATATATATATATATATATATATATATATATATCTATATATATATATATATATATATATATATATATATATATATATATATATATATATATATATATATATATATATATATATATATATATATATATACATAAATATACATATATATAATATTTATCTTTTGCTTATAATGAGATAAACCTAAAAAATCTGTAAAATATTTTACGCTAATAGTGTAGTTGTAAGCAATTCGAAGAAGACACAGTGTTGTAGTGTCGATCGCCATGGTATAAAAGTAAAGACAATAAAGTGTAAATTTTTATTTCTTTGCTGTTTATTTAAAATTAAATATATAGTTTATACAATTCGAAGTTTGAATTTTCTTTAATATTTTTTTAAATTTATTTATTTAATTAATTTCTTTAATCAATATGCACGTAGCTTGTCAAAACATTTTCTGAAAATATTTAATGAAAGTTTGGATTTTTCTTGTGAGTTTTATTTCCTTTTTATCTTTTCAAAGCAATAATTCTTAGTTTTTTAGTTTAAAACTAAATTTTATTTTATAACTTTAGGAAATTTAATAAAACACATAATTTATATATATATATATATATATATATATATATATATATATATATATATATATATATATATATATATATATATACTACTGTGATCAAAAAATAGTAAGACTTTTAAATTTAAATCGCCCGGACATTTCCAAATCGGATTAATTTTTTTTCGTTAGGTTGGTAGGACCTTAACTGCCATCTGCGTCAAATTTTAAGACCATAGCGTCAGTAATTAATAAGATTCACTTGCATTCGTTCAAGAACAAAAGTGCGTTTTTCGATTTTTAACATGAGTGAAAAAATTCAGCGTTAAATTTTGTTTTAAAAAATGATTTTTCGGCTTCCCAAACGTTCGAAATGATAAAAAAATTTTGGCCGATAACTCTTGGTTTTTTCATCACGATAATGCGCCTTCTCATACAGCATTGGTTCTTCGCGACTTTTTCATCAAAAATTCATTCCGCAATCGTCATATTCGCCTGATTTAGCTCCGTCGGACTTCTGGCTATTCCCTAAACTCAAAAAACCGCATGAGGACATCGTTTTGAGTCGATTGAGGAGATTCAAACCGAATCGAAGAAGGCTTTAAAGGCCATTCCAGAAATCGAATCGAACAACTGTTTCGAAGACTGGAAAAAACGTTGGCATAAATGCATTGTATCCAAGGGGGATTACTTTGAAGGGGACGAAATAAATTTGGAAAAATAAATAACCCATTTGCGTTGTATTTAAAGTCTTACTATTTTTTGATCACAGTAGTATATATATATATATATATATATATATATATATATATATATATATATATATATATATATATATATATTGTATTTTGCTTACAATGAGATAAACCGAAAAAAATCGGTAAAATGTTCTACCCTAATATTGTAGTTGTAAGCAATCCGAAGAAGACACAGTGTTGTAATGTTGATCCCCATGATAAACAAGTAAACACGATAAAATGGAAATCTTTATTTCTTTGCTGTTTATTTAAAATTGAATATATAGTTTATACGAGAAAAACAACAAAAAAAAATCATTTAAACTACATAACTTTCTCTGTAATGAGATATTATAATAAAGGTCTAACATAATTCGTTAAGAATTTTTCCCGTTCATTATTTCCACTTTTTCACAAAAAAAAACTTGCGTCCTTTTAGAGTGTTCCGTATTTAAATTAAACAAATTATAGGTAATTATTGTTTTACTGATTAATATTCACAACAAGTAGTTCCCAATATCCTTGCGTTGATAAAAAAGTTCTTCAAAGGTATACTTTGACTGAACTGACTATCCTGTAAGCGTAAAGTTAACGAAAGTTACATCAGATACCTTGTGCATGTGGGCCCTCGAGCGACTACTTATACACTCCTTTCAATAAATAAGGTTTTCGTTTCGTTCATTCAGATACAGATTTATCACTTTTAAATCTCGGAAAAACAGCCAAAAAAATGTTGATATATATTTTTCTGATTATTGGCGAATGTTACAAACTGTATACCGAGCACTGTATGCGAGAAGCGCCTTGAAAAAATGCCGAGTCGTGTTTAAAAAGCTCTGCAATTCATGTAATTTCCAACAGTATTTCCCCTTAAAAATAAATCTTTACATCACTACCAAATTACAAACAAAAATCACTCCGATCATTGCGAATAAAAATAGTTTTTAACCTCACGATTGACCCTTTAAAAAGTTTTTAAAATTTTCGACATCAGTGTTCTAAAATTACCAAAAGCAAAAAAGGAGGGTAAATTACCAGTAATTTTGACATTTCTCTGTAAATCTGTTATTTTTGTATTAATTTAACTATTCCGTTAAGTGTTTGAATGCTTATTAACTTTTTGTAAACATATTTACCTAAATGAGCTTATATATCAGCACCGATTACAATTTTAAAATTTGGCGGTCTTTTCTTTGGCGCGAACTAGCCGCGAGAACATGGATTTTCTTATCTTCTCGTTAATATTACCGGTAAAATACCGCCTTAAAAACCATATTTGTCTAAATTTTAAAGCGTAAAGAACTGCGTAGCAAATGAAGAGGGAACGAATAAATTCGCCTATGTCCAAATTTAATTAATTTTTTTTCGGAACGAATGATAAAAAATAAAAATTCCTTAAAACAAATTTTACTTTGTACGGAGTTTACTTCCATTACTTTCCTTATAAAATAACATCAAAACCAAAAGGGTATTCCTGAATTTCTTTTTCAAATAAACCGGTAATTCTCCGGAAACTATAGAAGAGAGCTTGAATCCCTCATCCTCGTGAATAAAGAAATAAAGCCTCTATATTTCCTCAATTTCACTTACATTCCGGGTTTCTTACAGATAATAATAAAATTCGCGACAAAATTGCTTGGAGCGTAATGTAGAAAACACGGTAACTTAATTTTAAAAACAGAAAATCTTTACGAATGCATGCTAAAAACCTGCGTAATCCTTGGCGTGATCGATATAGAGAGATTATTATTTTCGTTAAACTCCCTAAATTACTTTTCTGTTTAATATAAAATAAAACGTTTTTTAATTAAAAGAAAATCCTGAGTTAAGAAAGTTAAGATGTGTTTTATAAATTAAATTTTCTAACTTCAGTTGATAATATTCAACAATATGGTGGTTTGCAATTGATAGATTGGATAGTAAATAAATAGAATTTATTTGTGTACTAAAATAGAGTAATAAAATTGTGAATTTTATGGGTTGGAATGTTTCTGGCCGATAAAGTATGTAATAAACGTTGTGGAAATTATTTGAAACTTTAATTATAGGAAGTCCTAGTAACCTGAACTAAGTTTACAAGAAATTTCCCGGCGAGGCTAAGCGTTGGAGCAGATTTGCTTGTCATTGTGAGTTAGAGATCATTTTAATAACTTTAACCAATAGATTTTCTATAAACAGTTTAAATTAGTTAGGCTTGTTGCGCCTAGGCAACGGGCGGGAAGGGCAAAGTGGACGCACAAAGTGTAATCTTCGTCTGTGGATCTTCCGTTGATATGGAGCGTTTCACCGTAGCCAAGCCTATCTTTTTGTATGCCCTAAGTGCTCAGCCGACTAAAAAATGGGTGCAGAACTTTGAAGAAACTACTTCTGCTCGGGCTATGGCGACCAGGGATGTTAAAATGCGATGTAACGTGGAGAGCGTTCGAATGTCAGTTCGTGAAAATCCTGGCCCTCCTGAGGCCCAACTTCGTTAATTAAATGTGAATAATTGAGTGATGGCATAAGTTGGCCTCCACGTAGTCCTGATTTGATGCCGATGGATCTTTTTTTTATTTGAGTATCTGCCTCGAAAATTTAAAAGAAAATATTTTATATTGTTTTGCAACAATCACAGAAACGACTACGTAAAGCCTAACAATTATTAAAATGTTTTTTTCGTTTGAAATTGTTGCGCCAAAAATTTTTATTACCGATTTTAATAGGCATAGCACACGTGCGGCAGGGAAATCCCTAAGGCGCTACAGGAGCGACGCGTGTGCGGAAAAAGCTATTCACGTTGGTCTTGAATTGCTGTAATTTGTACTCGGTAGAAATCTCAGAAAGACTGCTTGAAAAGGGTTGTACGAGGAGTGACGAGCGTGACGTGTATTCCTAGCATGCACTGCTCTGGGAGGAATTACGCCGGTTACATCCATTGCACACTTTCTAGGAAAGTACTTGTAGAATAGCCTCAAGTCGTCAACTGCACTTCTATGTTCCAAGGAAGGTTGCTGATAAGTTCTGGGTCTCGAGTCAAGCAAACAGCTCTCTTTTGAATAGAATCCAACAATTGCAGTGTATGTTTGGGAGCAGAGCCCCAGATATAGCCGCAGAACCCCAAACATGGTAGTATCGTTGGCCGAATTTGAGCTTTGTAAAGAATTACGTTTCCTATTTATTCAGCGTTGTTGGTTATTTGGTTTTAAACAGTTTGTTTTTTATAAACAACATGCTCAGTTGCCAAATAACCGATTTGTGTATTATTAATTTTGTTCGACAATTTAAAACATGTTGTCATAATATTTACAATTTATGTTTTTATGTAAATAAAATACCAGATAAAATAAAAATAAGCAGTTGCAGATGTCCAAAAAATCAATAGAATAAGATTGTATGCTGACTGAATTTTTATCGTCCATTTTAGATCTTAACTATGTTTTCAATTTAAAACTAAAGAAAACTGATTTAAACAAAGGAAACAAAATTTCGTTTGAAAATAAAAATACGTGTTTTTTAAGCTCTGCGGGATGTTGTTTTATTTGCTTCTTTATAGGAAACGTATTTTTTATTTTTCTAAAATTAAAAACACTTTGTTTTCTTTCCCTTTCGTGAGAAGAGTTTCGTGTAGAAAAACAACTGCAATATGAAAACAAAATTTTGCAAATACAACTTTTAGTTCAAACTGCAATTTGTAATAAAAACTAGATTAAATAAAAAACATTTTTTTGATCGTTACATTTTAAAGGTTTAGGGAATAACGGCGAGGAATTCGCTAAGAGCCATATGTTTTGATTGGCCTTTATGATTTTTTCTACATACTTATAAAGAATTCTAAAGTTCAGTTTTAATAAAAATCAGGAATTGGCGAATAAAAATGTTATAAGAATGCCCAATAATTTCAAAAATTCAAAAAAATCTGATGTGTTAAATGGAATTTTTTTTTAAACTACTGGAAGGACATGTAATAAGGATTTTTGTTTTAATACGCATTTTCAACAAATTCGTGTTGTAATATAAACAGTATATTGCGTTTTTTCCTAAATTTGTTAGACGTGTGTATTAAATGAAATAAAAGTCAATATGTTATCGGAGCCTGCAAATCAGGGGGGAAACAGAAGCATCAAGATACTCATGCTGTCAGCTTTTCTTTCAAACCGTCTCAGAACCTCGTGGTGTGCAATTCGTTTTTAGTTTTAGTGATGAGGTTACTGTACACCCTCGGAATACTTACCGTATGGCTGGGGTTCCGTGAATGTTGGGCTTTTAATATTACACAAGGTTTGTGTTTTATTCAATTTTTTTTTTTAATTTTAATTTTAAGATTATTGTTTTGTGGTGATCCTTTTTTTATAAAAGGAGAGGAAAGTATCGTTTTAAGAGAAGTTTTCAAGTGAAATCACTGGGTTTTAATATTTTTTGTTATTCCTTAATTGGTTATAAGTAAAAGCACAATAAACTTCTTCCACCATAATTTATGAAAGGATATAGTATAGTATTATGTACTGCTTATTGTTTTTTTTCTCAATATTTGCGCCAAATTTCTGTGTCTTTTTTAATAGAGAATGCATTTTTTTTTTGGTTAAAAACCAAAATGTCATTGGTTTCTTAAAAATGTGGTAAGAAATAATTCAAAAGACCTGGAAATCTCTCTTAATTAAAACATATGTAATATGTTTTTTCCAATTAAAAAATAAACACTTTGGTAGGGTAGCCCCTCAAAAAAATAATTGTTTAAAACATAATTTTATATAGTATTTAACATAATAATAACACAATAAATGTTAAGAACAACCTGTGGAAATAAATTAATCCATCTATAATATTATTAAAAAAAACATTTTTTAATTATGGTCTATAATAACAATAAACTACTCTGTGCCAATAATAATAATAATTGAATTAATAGTTAATTCAATGTTACAGACATACTAGGTACAAATTCGTGAGATTTTAATTAATGATTATTTATTAATATTAATAATTTTTGTTTTAAAAGTAATATAGTTTAATTTTTTTTAGATATATATATTATATATATATATATATATATATATATATATATATATATATATATATATATATATATATATATACATATATGGGTCATCCTTCGTCAATCGGACCCCCCATTAGTCCATAAATTGACGCAATTTGTGAGGATACTATTTGGTCCAGATTAAAGCTTATGATATGTAGTTATGAATTTTGAGTGGTATATTAAGAAGTTGTGCTGATTTAGGCTCAATACCGACCCAAATCTGAAAATGAATTTCAAAAAATTTCAGAAAAACTAAAGTAAAAATGTAATTTCCTAATATAACCAAAAGTTTTCTCTGGTAATCTTATTCTACCCCAAAAAAACCTACAACTTTCTGTAGGAAAAGTTTTTTTTTATGGCCTCAATTTTCGGAAATATTTATCACAGCGTATTTGCCATATTTTGGATATTCAACAATTTTTTACACGAAAACTTTTAGAGAAATTATGTAAGAGAGAAAAAGTATTTGTTGTAGAATCACCATGAATTTTTTCAGAATTTTAGAAGTGGTTTTTAACAATTCGTTGTTTTTTACCTATATGCACCGGAAAATTGTTTTAGAACGAAAAAATTGTAGAAAAATAACGAATTGTTAAAAAGCGCTTCAAAAATTCTGAAAAAATTCACGGTGATTCTACGAATAAAATCAAGTATTTTTTGTTTCTTACATAATTTCTCTTTTTTTTCGAGTAAAAAATTGCTGCCCAAAATATGGCGAACACGCTGTGATAAATATCTCTGAAAATTGAGGCCATAAAAAAACTTTTCCTGCAAAAGTTGTAGGTTTTTGGGGTAGAATAAGATTATCAGAGAAAAATCTTGGCTATATTAGGAAATTACATTTTTACTTTAGTTTTTTTTTGAAATCCATTTTCAAATTTGGGTCGATATTGAGCCTATATCAGCCACTCAAAATTCAAAACTACATATCAGAAGCTATAATCTGGACCAGATTGTGTCATCATAAATTGCGTCAATTTTATAGACTAATGGGTGGTCCGGTTGACGAAGAATGACCCATATATATATATATATATATATATATATATATATATATATATATATATATATATATATATATATATATATATATATATATATATATATATATATATATATATATATATATATATATATATATATATATATATATATATATATATATATATATATATATATATATATATTTAAATATATATATATATATATATATATATATATATATATATATATATATATATATATATATATATATGTATAGTATATAATATATATATATATATATATATATATATATATATATATATATATATATATATATATATATATATATATATATATATATATATATATATATATATGAATATATATATATATATATATATATATATGTATATATATGTATGTATATATATGTATGTTATATAAATATATATATATATATATATATAATATATATATATATGTATATAATATAATTATATATATATATATGTATATATATATATATATATATATATATATATATATATATATATATTATATATATATATATATATATATATATATATATATATATATATAAAAATAACAAAAATATTTTTGTTCGAAAGAAAGACAAACAGGTGGGACAAAACTAAGCCGGCTGACTATCGCCGAATCGTTAAAATGTCCAGTTTCTCAGCGATGCCGTGCTAGTATAAGTTGTATTATATATAACAATAATAGTGAAAAATATGAGCGGAATCTCTAAAATGTTCGATGGGATACATTTTAACGATCTAGCAGTAGCCAACCGGCTTCGTGCGGCGAAGTTTTGTTCCATGTGGTTGTCTTGCTGTAGCGATAAATATATTTTCTGTGCCCCTACCAATATGCGTAATATATGTAAAATTTAAATTTTTAGACGATTTTGAACCGTTGACCATAACTTTCTTACAACTTAATTAAAATATTTTAAAAATCTTAAAATGCTTGAATGTGATGTCTACCCCTTTTGTTTATTTCAGAATGTTTTTATTGCACGATCTAGTACAATTTTTGTTTTCAAACATTTTCGTTAAGAGTAAATAATTAATTTTAGTTTATTTTGATAACCATTAACGTCGTATTATAAAAAGAAAACAACTGTTCGCATTGACCTTAACTGGAATGTACGTCACAGGTATTTATTGTTGTCATATACTATTGTTTTATTTCATAATAGGTCGTATTTTTAGAATCTATTGGAAGTTTAATATTATACAGTACTACCATACAATTTAAGGCTATCAATCGTAATGGAAGCGCCCTACTAATATTTTTGATTTGTATTTAAAATGCTAGAAAATTGAAAATTATATTCCCCAAGATAATTGTGTGTTGAAGAAAAAAATGAAACTCGTTACGATGGAAAACTCGTGTAATTATTGGATAGCCCCTATACCTAGTGTGTGAAAACGCTAGTGCGTAACGCCTTTTTGAGATATGTGGACTATCTTTTGATACAGAATAATTAAAACCCTAAAAAAGTTCAAATTAATATATATATATATATATATATATATATATATATATATATATATATATATATATATATATATATATATATGCGTCATGTCCTTAAGGCAGCAGTTTTATTGTCAAACATATGTATAGAACCATCGGAAACACGACAACAAAAATCTGACTTAGTTGATGTTTAGATTGTGGACACCGCATGCTTCCTGACGGAACTATATAACATAACGTCAGTTACTATAGAAACAATTATGAGTAAACCAAAGTTCGGAGTCGGTAAGGCGTTGATTTAAATGATACGTACTATGCAAGCAAGCCAGAGAGGATTCCTGAGGATACTCCCAAATGTGCCACCGGGAAATGTTGCATTAATCGCGCAGGGTTCCGCTACTAATTGAAATTTCAACAATGTAGCGAGTATAAGATATAGTCGTGGTTGATTTAATATATAATTATGGTAAATTATAAAAGTATCCGTCCCATAGTGGAGAAAATTCAATAGAATATACGTAGTTTGGTCTTCAGGAGACCTAATTTGACTAACGATTAAATAAAGTAATAAAGATAAGTATGTGATATATATCAAAATAACGTTAAGGTAAATGTAATGTGAACTCTTTTTAGTAACTGAATTACTCTCCACTAAAACAAGCTACTTGTATGCAATAAATTCTGTGATATATGTCCCTTCAGTACGTAAGTTGTTTGTTTTATAATTTTGAACACTTTAATAGGGAGCCTCATGCAAATACGGTAACTCTCGGTTGAAGAGTCTATACTTCCTTAGTCAAAAAATGATTTACAAAAAAAAAGAATCCAGGTCTCATAAGCCTCTATTTAACAAGTAGGCTGAAAAGTTTTCAGTCTGACATATAGATGTCGCCCTTTTCAAGAAATCCATATGATTTTTAGGAAGTATCAACCTTCAAACGATACGTGTCAAAATTTCATGACATTTCGACGATTAGTTTACAAGTTACAGTGGTTTTAGTGACGCTACTTTTAATATTTTCAAAACAATGGAAAAAATCTAATTTCGTGTGTTGATTAAACACTATTTTTTGATGGGAAAAAATACCGTTCAAGCAAAGTATTAACTTGATATGTGTTACGGGGACTCTGCCCCTAGAAAAATCACTCATTATTTACTGGTATGCTGTATTTAAACACTGTCGTACAGATACAAATGATGCCAACGCTCTGGATGCCCAAATGAGGTGGTTACACCGGAAAACATAAAAAGAATCAAAATTTCGTGAGTAGCTGACACCCTAAAGATATCAAAAGAACGTGTTGGTCATATTTTGCATGAACATTTAGGCATAGAAAGCTCTGTTCGACATGGGTACCGCGTTTGCTCACAGTGGACCAAAAACAACGTGTGGATGATTCGGATAGCTGTTTGGACCTGTTTAAGCGCAATAAAAAGGATTTTTTTCATGCGATATGTGACAATACAGTCAGCCGAGTGGATAGCAGCCGGTGAAAGCCGCTCGAAGCGACCAAAGACACAACTGTCGGCTGGGAAGTTTTTGGCCTCTGTATTTTGGGATGCGCAGGGAATAATTTTCATCGACTATGCTAAGAAGGGAAAAACCATCAATAGCGAATATGATATAAATTATTGGTGCGTTTGAAGTCAGAAATCGCAAAGAAACGGCCCCAAATGAACAAGAAAAAAGTGCTCTGTCCACCGTGTCACAAGTCAATGGTTACGATGGCAAAATTGCATGAATTGAAGTTCGAATTGCTTCCTCGTCCACCATATTCTCCAGATTTGGCCCCCAGCGACTATTATCTATTCGAAGACCTCAAAAAAATGCTCACGGGAAAGAGATTTGGCTCCAATGAAGAAGTTATCGTCGAAACTGAGGCCTATTTTAAAGGCAAAGACAAATCATTCTACAAGAAGGGTATAGAAATATTAGAGAAGCGTTGGACTGACTGTATCGTTCTTGAAGGAGGGTATATTGATGAATAAAGTCAAATTTTGTAAAAAAATGTGTTTTAAGTCACTAGTCAAAAGCTTTTCAGCCTAAGTGTTGCGAATTGCGGATTTTTAAAAAACATCATCGGACCTTATTTTTGGCAAAAAAGAAAATTGAATTGCCCTAATTAAAATAGATTCAAAATTAAAACAATGAATAAACATGTAATTAAGTACGTCACGTCAACGTCACGTTACTTCTTTATTAATTCTAAACTGTTTGGTTCCAAAGTAGTTGCGTAAATATTTGTTATTTATCATTTTGGCATGCCCTCTAAACATAATTTATATACAGTGATTGGAAAATTTTATGCATCATATGGACAAAAAAAATTGTGTTTTATATATGTATATATATATATATATATATATATATATATATATATATATATATATATATATATATATATATATATATATATATATATATATATATGGTATATACCAATACTTCTCTTAACAGACAAGTTGGTAAAGTCAATATGTATTTTTAGTATGTATTTTTAGGTCATTCTGTAATCACACCCCTTTGTATACTATTGCTGTTAAGATTGGTGACAATGAATAACTACCAATTTTTAGATTCCGCGACTTCAAGAACCTTAAAAAGGACATATAACGCTATATGCGCAAAGCTACCGCTCTAACTCCATTATATATTTGACTATAAATAATTTTACTTTATATTCGTTCGTTATTTTGACAAAAACCCCAAGAAATTCTCATATTACTATTGTAACCCTACACAGTTATGGATCCACATCCCTTTCATCAGCTTCTACTGGAGTGATATGGCTCAAAAGTTGCATTCTTCCTTTAAATATTATATGTGTATTAAATTTGAAACCGATATCCTATTTCGTTCGAGATTTATTGTGCCAACAAAGCGACAAACCGACGGAAAGGTGAAAATGTTTTTCGTGATCCAGGGACCCTGAAACTTGAATATATATAAAAATCTCGAAGGGTGATTTTTCCCATATTTAATACTTCCCTTTATCAAGAGATGTATTATTAATTTCTGGAATCCTTTTTGACAATGTTTAATTTATTGAAAATTTGATACAATTAAAAATAGCTTAGCAATATGCGCTTATAGATAAAAAAAATTTCGAAAAAAAGGAGGACGACATGTTTTTACCATTTGCTGCATGAATTTTGCCGATCACTGTTTTTCATTTATTTTATTTTTAAAACTTCTAGCAATTTAACCTTCCGTTGTATCAGAATCTAAAGCCAAAAATAATTAAACGTTTGTGAATTTTACTCTCAAATTGAAAAAAAAACTATATATAAATTTTGTTTTGACTTAGCTTAAATATAAGTTTTGTAGTGCGTAAATAATATTTTTTCTATCAGGTAAATGAGCCAGAAATCCAGATTGAAGTGGTTATTTATGCTAAATAATGGACTTGTTAATTAAGGAAATTTTTAGAAAAATCATAAATCATTTTAACGTCATGTTGAATTCGCTAAATGCTGTAGAATTGGTCTACCTTAGCCTCCTGAATGTACATTTAAAATTTTTCACTCAGCTACAGAAAGTATTGTAATTGTGAAAGAAGGACTTTCCAAAAATTTGTATTTTTTACGTTTTAGAGTCACAATAAATATATTTCCTCATTCTGCGGTAATTGTAGCAATATTCTATAACTCTTATACGGAGTGCGATGTAATCTCAAAGTGGAAACCTTAAAGTAACTAAAATGAGAAAGAAAACTATAGTTGTTGAGCTACAGGATAGTTTCGTGGAGTTTCTTTAGTATTTTTAATTTTTTCCATAGTTTTGTAAAATTAATTTTCAAATACAATTTATCGTCATGTATGTACAGCCTCGAAATCTATCATGTCCTTTGCAGAGTTTTTGAAGAGCTATTTCCATTCTCATCTAAAAGGAAATGAGGTTTTGCCACGAATAAAACTGACTGTACCAGAAATCAATAAATGCATTTCATCAGATGTTTTATGCGCTATAATTTAGCAATAACGATTTGTTTATGTTGTTTTAGTATGTCATTATTATGTATGACGAAACAAAAATGATTTAATGGATTTATTTTGGTATAAAGTTTCATACATTTGCTTATTGGGAAATCATTATAGATACTTGTGAGAATAAATTAATTTTATTAACAAAAACGTTCCTGTTTTTCCATGTTAGACTACGCTAGGATATTACTGCTAGTTTTGTGATCTAGTACAAGTGAAGTGTTGTTTATTGTATTGGATGAAGTGACTCTTGACAATCAATGAAACTGACATTTTAGGTGATTTTAAAGCTAAATAGTGATTAAAAAATTATGTACTGATGCATATGTTAAGATTGACATACTGAAAATGTATGGATTGGGGAATTGCGGCTTCATTTGAAATATTGTTATATCACGTAAGCTGAAAAGTTTTTGGTCTGACACATAGATGTCGCCCTTTTCAAAAAATCCATATGGTTTTTAGGAAGTATTAACCTTCAAACGTGGTTTTAGTGGCGCTACTTTTGATATTTTCAAAACAATGGAAAAAATCGAACTTCGTGTGTTGATCACAACACTGTTTTTTGATGGGAAAAAATACCGTTTAAGCTAAGCAATGGCTTCACAAGTGTTACGAGGACTCTGCCCCTGGAAAATCACTCATCATTTACTGGTATGCTGAATTTAAACGTGGTCGTACAGACACAAATGATGCTGAACGCTCTGGACGCCCAAATGAGGTGGTTACACCGGAAAACAACATAAAAGTCCACAAAATTGTTCTGAATGACGGTAAAGTGAAATTGCACGAGATAGCTGTCACCCTAGAGATATCAAAAGAACGTGTTGTCATATTTTGCATGAACATTTTTTTTTTTTTTATTGGTCTAGCACACGTGCTGCAGGGAAGTCCCTAAAGCGCTCCAGGAGCGGCACGAGTGCGGAAAAAGCGATTCACGTTGTTCTTGAATCGCTGTAAATTGTACTCGGTGGGAAACACAGCGCTGGGCAAATTATTCCAAAGGGATGACGTTCTCCATATAAAAGATTGCTTGAAAAGCGTTGTACGCGGAGTAACAAGCTGAACCTCATACGGATGCGAAGCACCAGCGCGACGTGTATTTCTAACATGCACCGCTTTGGGAGGAATTAAGCGGGCTACATCCTTCGAACACTTTCCATGAAAATACTTGTAGAACAGACTCAAGTCGCCAACCGTTCTTCGATGTTCCAGCGAATCAAGGCCGCCGGTCAATTCCGGGTCCCCAATCAGACGGACCGCTCTTCTCTGAACAGAATCCAACAAATGCAGTGTATGTTTGGGAGCGGAGCCCCAAACGTGGGAGCAGTATTCCATAGTTGGTCGAATTTGGGCTTTGTAAAGAATTAACAGTTGTTGTGGGGTGTAAAGCTTTCTGGTTCTAAATAATATTCCCAACTTTTGAGAAGCTCTCCTTGCTATGCCTGCAACATGTTCATGCCAAGACATATTTGCTCCCAAACTAACGCCCAACAAATTGAGCGACGATGCTAGGGGAATGGAGTGCCCAGACATAACTATGTCGGGTTCAGCAACGTTAACTTTTTTAGAAAAAACTGCCGCTTGGGTTTTTGTAGCGTTAAATTCCACTTGGTTACTGTCACCCCAAGATAGAATTTCTTCCAGGTCTTTGTTGAGTTGAACGACCTCCTGCTGTCTGCGGATATTCGCCTGAGCAGCCGATGTCCGAGCGTTCAAGGTGAATGAAGAGACAAGCGTACTGTCATCTGCAAAGCTATAGATTGGATTCCCGGTCTTTTCCAGCAGATCGTTAATGTAAATGAGAAAGAGAGTAGGAGACAGTATGGAGCCCTGGGGCACACCAGCGTTGATAGTGAGGGTGTTAGAAAGAAATCCGTCGACCGCCACTCGTAAAGAACGCTCTCTGAGGAAACATGAGAGCCACAAACAGAACCTTTCAGACATACCATAAGAGCGCAACTTAGCCAACAGTCCATCGTGCCAAACACGGTCGAATGCCCTGGATATGTCAAGAGCAACCGCTCGAGATTCTCCAAAGTGTTCAATTGCGTTGTTCCAAACATGTGTTACATAAGTCAGAAGATCTCCTGTTGATCTATGCTTACGAAAACCATATTGGTGATCGCTAGTAATATTGAATCGTTCAAGATATTTTAGAAGATGCTCATTGATAACCTTTTCCATGACTTTCGATATTATTGAAAGCAGTGCAACTGGTCGGTAGTTATTTGGCAAGGTCTTCTTACCTTTTTTAGGTATCGGCTGAACCGTGGCACATTTCCAGCAGGACGGAAATATTTCCCTTTCTGTAGGATAGGTTAAAAAGTCTACAGAAAACTGGTGTTAGTTCCCTTGCACAGTTTTTGAGAACTATGGCAGGTATTTCCGTCAGCGCCAGAAGCCTTCTTGGTGTCTAGCTTCATTAAAATACGCTTTATGATGCGCTGTCTGAAGACAACATCGGGCATCCTTGACTGCAATATGGGAATAGTAGGTGGTGTTTTTCCTTGGAAATCGACAGTAGAATGTGAAGCAAAGAGTTCAGCCAACAAGTTCGCTCTCTCAACAGATGTGGTTGCAATGGAATTATCTGGCCGTGTGAGTGGTGGTATGGTGGATTTGGTAAAATTTTGACTAACTGCCTTAGCGACTGCCCAAAAGGACCTGGAATTGTTGGGACAAGCGAGAAGTTTGTTTCTAATTCGTTGATTGTGTGCCTCCTTGGTTTCGTCGATAATTCCCTTGCATCTGTTCCGGGCATCAACAAAGATGTTTCGATTTACGGTGTTAGGATTTTCACGCCATTGTCGGTAGGCAATATGTTTAGCAGCAACAGCTTCTTTGCATTTTCGGTCGAACCAAGGCTTGCCGTTCGAGGTGCATTTCTTCGAACAAGGGATGTAAGCTTCCATACCAGCCAAAATAACATCGGAGACCTCCCTGGCGCAGTCAGATGGGTTATCGAATCGAAAACAAACGTCCATCCAAGGGAAAGTTCGAAAGTATTCCATGAGATCTTCCCATTTAGCAGATTTAAAGTGCCAAATCTTGCGCGGCCTAGGCGCCTCTCTGTCACTGATTGGCAGGATACTCGATGTCGAAAGCAGTTTATGGTCGGAAGAACCTAACGGCGGATTTACGGTGACCGTGTAAGTCTCCGGATTGGTGGTTAAAAACAGATCAAGAAGACTAGCGAACTCCCCGTCTCGATCAGGGATCCGTGTTGGTTCGTCAATAAGCTGAGATAAGCCACAACTGATTGAGAATGATTCAGCTTCACGACCTTGTTCGTCGGTAGTATTTGAATATTTGAGCCAGTTGATATTGTGGACATTAAAGTCGCCCAGGATGGCAATTTCGGCACTTGGATAGTTACTTTGTAAATGATCGATGGTGCAAGAGAAGCGAAAAGTGTTCGAAAATTGGTATCACTTGGTGGTCGATACAGGATACATATAAAACTTGTGGTTTGTTGAGTCGTTATTTTTAACCACATAACATCAAAGTTTGGGGGCTCCAGATCTTCTTCTCGTTGACAAGAGAGGTCGCTTCTGACAAAAAGACAGATTCCAAAGTTACTCCTAAATCGGGAATAGAACATTTGGGCATGAAAGAGCTCTGTTCGAAATGGGTACCGTGTTTGCTCACAGTGTACCAAAAACAACAACGTGTTGATGATTTTGAGCGCTGTTTAGATCTGTTTAAGCGCAATAAAAATGATTTTTTTTATGCGATATGTGACAGTGGAAGAAACATGGACCCACCACTACAGACCGGAATTAAATCGGCAGTCAGCTTAGTGGACAGCAGCCGGTGAAAGCCACCCGATGCGACCAAAGACGCAACAGTCAGCTGGGAAGGTTTGGGCCTCTGTATTTTGGGATTCCATGGAATAATTTTCATCGACTATGCTGAGAAGGGAAAAATCATCAATAGCGAATATTATATAAAGTTATTGGTGCATTTGAAGGCGAACATCGCAAAGGAACCGCCCCAAATGAACAAGAAAAAAGTGCTCTGTCATTAAGACAATGCACCATATCACAAGTCAATGGTTGCGATGGCAAAATTGCATGAATTGAAGTTTGAATTGTTTCCCCTCATCCTCCGTATTCTCCAGATTTGGCCCCCGACCTAAAAAAAAAAGGTATATAAATGTTAGAAAAGCGTTGGACTGATTGTATCGCTCTTGAAGGGGACTATATTGATGAATAAAGTCGAATTTTGCAAAAATAATGTGTTTTAAGTAGCTAGACCAAAAACTTTTCAGCGTACATGTTCTAACAGCAATCCTAGAGTACTACCAGAGTAGTATTCTTGTCTTGTATTCGTGAAAAAAGAGATTTTTGCGTATCTTCATATTTTAGTGTCGCTTAATCACAAGAAACTTGGTTTCCTATTTCCGTCTGTCTGTCAGTTGATCTTTTGATACGATAAGTCGCGAATAAAATGAGATTGATTTTATATTTGGTACACATATAATACTTGTAGTATGAATGGATGCTTTAGTTTTTGAACCATATCGCTTAAGGGGAAGGGGTAAGGGTAGATACATTTTATTTACTTTTAATAGTAGTATAAGAATGTTTCTTAGTATTTAGTAGCGATAATCAGCAAAATTTAAGCACGATTATTCATTGGCAAACATATAAGGAAAAAGGGGCGGAAAAGGGATCGAATATATCCTGTTATATAATCTTTTAAGTTTTTTAGAGCCAAGGAATCTAAAAGCTGTATTATTTTTTCATAATTTTCAATTGTTCAGATATCGTAACGAGTTAATGACGTAAGGGAGGGGGGTTAGAGGGGTTACTTCGTATATATCCTTTCAGGGTTTTAAAAATAGTGTTATTTCTTCATTTTTTCAAATGGTCAAACATGTAAGGTGTTAATGAGATAGGAGAGGAGTTTAAAGGGCTTTGCTTGGTATATATTTTATTATTTTTAGAGTTTTTCAAGTCGATGAATGTGAAAGTTCTACTAGTTGTCAATATTTTCAGTTTGAACAAAAACAATATGTAGAGGAGAATGTCAGGTTTCAGTTGTAAATATGATATATCTGAAGCTCTTCGTCTGTTCATTAATATTTTTCTATAAAGTACATTTAGAATATTGATTTATGGTGTTAGATTATGTTCTTTGTATAAATAAATAATATAATAAAATATTATAATGTACAAACACAAGAGGTGGTAATTGCTTTTCACGCAATGAAACTTTACAAACTTCCCCAATAAAAAAAAAAGCTGTTTGCACGGAGGTGCTATTTTCTATATTCAAAGAGGCAAGTGTCCCTCCCGCGCTGCCCTAGAGAAATCGACCATCTTTATTTATGAAAGGTAACAAAACGATAGCAATGAAGTGAAAACTAGTAAATACATTTGGTAATCATCGACTCGTCACGCAACTAATCCGCGTTTAATGACACAGATTTTTCCGTTTTGCGATTTTAATTTTGTTGCGTCTTACATTGTAAAAATTAAACTAAACTTGACCTTTATCGTAATGGGTCTCTCATGCCGAATATATTTATAAACATTTTGAAAATTTGTTAGCAATTTGGGTGATAAGGTGTCCTTTTATTTATATGTTGTCATATAACGCATTATCTTATGAAAAAAAGATTAAAATTATAATTGTTTCTGTTACGCATTTTATTACAGACTTCTTTTATCTCTTGTTTTTAAATGAATGAACATTGAATAATAAAAAGGCAACGACAAAATAAATTCTTTTCTATTAAGTGAAAACTCATTGTTTTCTTTTACAAAGAGTCATGAGGTATCAAGGTGACTCCGCAGTCGAATTAATCCTACTTCACATTTATATTTTTTAAAAAATGTTTAGTGTTAAGACTGTGAACTTTATGTATGATGTATTTTTACCGCTCCAGTATAAACGTGTTACCTGGATACTCTCGGAAAAATTTTCAAATAAAACTACTACTATAACTTTTACTATTACTATAATTTATGAAGCTAATGTTTAAATATGTTTAGTCGGTAAACATGGCTTTGTTTTTTATATTTTGTATTAATTAAGCCTCTTTATTTACTTTATATTCTTCTTCTATTTCTTTTGCCCAGGAGGGTGTCGGACTATTTACTCTATATTCAAAAAATTTTAATATTTTTTTAATCATCGATATTACCTATCCTACATCAAAACGAAATAATTTCTGACATAGTCTATGAGGGCTGTCTGAAAAATTCTCGGCCTAGCACATACATGGCTTTAGAAACCGTGAAACCATAATTGTATTACTCAGTATATATCACCACTTCACCAAACACTTTATTTTTGCACTCGACGCGCGTTTTGCTAACCATGTTAGCTTCATCAGGAGCGATGATTGACTAAAGCTAAACCACAAATCTACTTAGCCTAACCCGTGAATTACTCAGGCGGAACTAATGGCATAAGCAAGGACATCAGTTCCGGTCAAGTAACCAGTAGAGGAGACTATAAGGAATAGGCCCTCTGTCTTTATTGAAACTACTTTTACATTTTATAATTTCCATGCTTTCGTATGCGTTCAACAATCTCCTATCAGATTTTTAATTAATCTTAGATTATCTAATGTTATATTATGATTAGCTTAGCAAGGGCATGTTCGGCAATGCTAGATTTTTCTGTACTACTGTATTTTAAGTGTGCTAAATGTTCTTTAAATCGTGTTTTAATTGACCTTTTAGTTTACCCAACATACTTTTTGTCACAATCATTACAACTAATTTCATAAATTCCACTTTTCTCACAATTAGGAATCTTATCTTTGGGATTTCCTAAGATATTCCTCAGATTGTCTGATGACTTATAGACTAAGGTGAGGCCTACTATATTAAATACCTTATTGAGTCCTGTGCTATATTTCGCAATATATGGTATGGACACATACTTGGTGTTATTTTCTTCGCGTGTAAAAAAGGTGGAATTCTGAATATTTAACCTGAACTTATGTCTATTTATTAGCTTGTTTACTAAGTCATAACCATTAACTCTAGTTATATTTCTAATACGATTCCTTTCATTATTAAAGTTTACTCTATTCAGAGAAAAAGTGACCAAACGATAAACTAAAAAATATAATAAAGCTAACTTGTGTGGTTTGCAATGATATGAATTAATAGGAATATATCTATCTGTTACTGTGTCTTTCCTATAGATATCAACTTCTAATCTATTATTATTTTTAATAATTAAAATATCTAGAAAAGGCAGTTGTCCTTTGTTCTCAATTTTGTAAGTGAATTTAATGGAATTATACCGGCTATTTAATTTGGTAACAAAATCATCAATATTTGCTTTCTTTGTATCAGAAATCGCGAAAATATCATCCACATACCTATACCATACCTACACGTGGCGTGGCGAATTATAAATATTTTGCATGAAGAATTACATATGAAAAAGCTTTATGCAAGATGGGTGCCGCATTTGCTGATAATTGACCAAAAACTCATTGGAATGCGTGTTTGGATAGTTTTAAGCCAAATAAAATGGATTTCAAGCGTCGTTTCATCACTTTTAATGAAACTTGGATCCACCACTATACACCAAAGCGAAAAGAATAGTCGAAACAACCGATTGAAGCCGGTGGAAGTGTACTAAAGAAGGCAAAGACGGTTCCATCAGCAGGGAAGGTTATGGCAACAGTTTCTTGAGATTACAAAGGTGTTTTGTTAATCAATTATCTTCAGAAAGGTAAAACAATTAACTCTTGAGTATTATTGTAACCTTTTGGGTTAGTTGGCATGCAAAAATTCGTGAGAAAAGACCCGCTTTAAAGAAGAAAAGAATCATTTTTCACCAAGACAATGCACGTGTTCACGCAGGTGTTTTGACGGTGGCAAAATTCCACGAATTAAAGTACGAACTGCTTGAACATCCAGCGTATTGTCCAGATTTGGCTCCCTCTAACTATTATCTGTTTCCAAACCTGAAAACATTTCTGGCTGGAAAGCGTTTTACATCAAATGACGAAGCTATTTCAGTCGTGGATGAATATTTTGCAGACCTTCCGGAATCGCATTTTAATAATGGTGTTGAATTATTGGAAAAACGTTGAAATAAATATATTGAAGTTTTAGGAGATTATATTAAAAAATAAAACATATTTCCCATCAAAAACAAGATTTTCTTTCATGGTTAGGCCGAAAACTTTTCAGACAGCCCTCGTAAGCGTGAGACGTTTTAAGAAATCGGTATTCAGTTCAGAGTGTAAGATTTTAAACAACACTTTAATGTTTGAAGTGCCGATCACATGTTGCATTCAAGATAACTTGGTAATTTTTTAGTAGAAGATAATCGACATGAAAGCTGTTTTCCTCCTAAAATGCATTATTAAAAATGTCAGTCAAATTTCGTGTCTCTAAATTTGTCTAAAACATAAAATAGACAACATGACAAAAAGACCCATGAAATGATATCTTTGGAACGCCGTTGGATATTACTACCTTGGTCTGGAAAATTAACGTTCACCGCCATTCCAAAAGCGTAACATTAAATACTCTTTCTGTTGGCGATGACGCTGTAAAAAATAAATATTCAAAAATATGTTTGGTGTATAAATTAATTCTGTGACTTTATATACCAACTTGGACATTTGTTTATAAAAATAAACTAATTCAAAACTCAATCCTAATCGCTTTTATACACATTTTTTTCATGTCATTGTCGGATTCCAAATTAGAAAAATGATGGTTGTTTGGATGCGTGTTTAGTTTTTTTATCGACCTGTCCACATTATTTGAACTCAGAAGTTGCAAGGAGTATTGTAGAATTTAAAATAGGTAGTAATCCGAACGAGCCAACTCTGGATCCGGCGCGTGAGGGAGTTTTTTTTATGAGGACTCCCTGCTTACTAGCTTTTATAGCCGATGGAAGTTTGCCTCATCCTGAAGGTCGCAACCATTTTTGACACGTACTATGCTATACAGTGTTTTCACCCAAAGCCGAATAAACCATTTCTTTCGCTTCAGCGGTATTTTTTTTTGAGCCGTAATGCAAACAGAAGGCAGTGCCTCAATTGCTGTTTTTCGAATGTCATCGTTGTCGAGTTGGTAGGTTGTGTTGTGTTCATGTAGATTCAATTATCATTTTAAATCTAAAAGCTAATTAAACACTTTAAAATAGCTATAGAGTGGGAAAAAAATCCAATTTGTATAGGCTCTGTAGGCGATGAAAAGTAGGAGCTGAGAATTAATTTGGACATCTAATATTTTTAAAATGGCAATTAAATTAAAAAACTTATATGTGCACAGCCTTTCACGAAATGGTTTAACGAGAGTTTATTTGAAGGAACGTATTTAGTGAAAATTCAAGTATTATACAATCAATGGTCACTCTGTATGGGTCAGTTTGGCAAGTTATCCTATTATAAATCCAAAGTAATCAATAAAATTGATAAAAGAGAGGTTAATTTTTTTATTAAATGGTCACTACTACCGTAATATTAAATTGGGACAAGTAATTGTTAATTGTTCCGTCAAAGTTAACTACATATTTAGCGATAACTATATGGGTTGAAATATTTAATTAGTCCTTAATTAGTCTGAACAATAATTATATGTTTCTTTAGGAAATTTGTTATGTTACCCAATATCTGTTGCGTAACTGTGATAAACATGGAATGTGCATTTGTAATGCGTAAATGTTAGCTAGCGCCACGAGGTTTAAATAAATAAATAAAGAATTTTATTATGTGATTTACTACTTGAGGTATTTACATGGTGTTTGCGTCAAGATAGTGTCAAATTGTTTTGTATTACGAATTATGTGTTCTCGCTGAACAAAATCGTTGAGGCTTTTCATTTTAAAAATTGGGACACATAAACAAACATGAAAAAAATATATCATAAATTGGAGGCTGAGTCTCACCCTCATAGAGTAACTGTGGCTTTTAAAC
Organism: Pachyrhynchus sulphureomaculatus; assembly: GCA_019049505.1. Lineage (NCBI taxonomy): Eukaryota > Metazoa > Arthropoda > Insecta > Coleoptera > Curculionidae > Pachyrhynchus > Pachyrhynchus sulphureomaculatus. The sequence continues at coordinate 13,874,065 of CM032450.1, forward strand.
GAAAGTGTTTCCATCACTAAGCTGCAATAATAATATTCTGATAAGTCGAGTTATTTGTTAAGTTTTGTTAATAACTGACCTTTTATCAGCTTGCACGCAATTTAAAGAGAAATGAAGAAAGTCAGTTTATAAATCTATTATTCCCGAAAGTCATGCTATTTATTCGAGAATTATGTTGGCCACTAAACCGACAGAATGTAGGCAACATATGAGAACATGTTTTTATTTGTAATTACTCAAAAACTTTTTAATCTAAAAGTTTCTGTATATCACTAAACCTATCTTGCTAATTTCATATTCGCAAATTCTTCTTTTTTTTGACAGCACTCCTTATCAGAGGCCTATCCATTGTCAGCAAACTCCTTACCTTAATGAAATTACTTATACGTACATGTGCTTAATTAAAAAGAAAGAAATAAAACTAAAATTTGAAAAAAAATAAACTGACTTCAAAAAAGTGATAAAATATACAAAAGAGAGTAAGAGAGATCTTCGCTGTTGTCACTTTAAACGAGAAACGTCAGAAATGTATATTTATTTCACATCTAAACAACAAAATATAATACCCAAATACACAAAATTAAACAAAATTTTGAAGTTGACGCAAATTTTGCAAGAATTTATGAAGCACACAGGTTACTATGTACTGTCACAGAGTTAACTAACACGTATAAAAAGTTGCATTAGGCGTGACTGCATTTTCATAGTACTACTACGTGCTTTTGCGAATGTAGTAGTACTACGAAAACATATAAAAAATTATAATATATTTACTATAATAATTATTAAAAATAATACTTTTAAAATTTGTTCATTACATCAACCAACAAACCTGGAAAAATTCTCGGTACCAACCGATCGACAGACGGACTAACGGTAATGAGTTACTATCTTGTACGTGATCTAGGAACGCTAAAGAGGAAGAAAAGTAAAAATATCGGAGGGTGATTTTTTCATGAATACAGTACTTTAGCAACGAAAGGAAAAAGTTAGTCTGCAATTACAAGTACATAAATAAGCAAGCGCGATTTAGACTAACTTTAAAATTTTGCTTAATATTGTGTATTTAATTATTATATTTTGTGTATTAATTAATTTCATACTGGGTACATTTCTTGTACCACAACAGTAAATCTTTCTTCTGCTAATTACATTTATGTTATTATAAAATTCTGCTGGTTATAAAAAAAAAATACTAAACGAAATGAAAATTGTAGACTAAACAACATTTTAATTAAAAAATATACATTTAAGATAATACTTCTATCAACAAATTTGGATTTTAGAACATAGAATTCGTTATAAATAAGAAATATGTAGTTTTAATGTTTATATTTTTTTTTCAGAAAACGTAACCTGTAGTAAAAACGAATTTAGATGTGGCAATGGAAAATGTATACCAAGCCACTGGCAGTGTGATAATGACATAGACTGTAGTGACAATAGCGATGAGGATGAACACTCGTGTCGTAAGTTTAGTGCTTGGTTTTGTATATTTTTCTACATGTATGTTCGTGGCTAGCGCCAGAATTTCCTATTCTCACACGATGCCGCGTAGATTATGGAAATAATCCTCTATGATGTGGTTTAGAGGAACTTCAATAGTTCTTTAGAGGTTGTTAACAGTTCTTTGTTTCTAACAGCAACACGAGGATTGAAAGATTAGTATCAACCAACTACAGTGTTTTTTACAAAACCAAATGCAAGAGCATCATATAGGTAGATCATAAGATATAGCTGTCCCTTTTTATATAATATATGCTTGATTTACCGCTAGTTTCGATTACCTTAATGAAAAATTTTGTAGCTGCTGGACACTGATCGTTTGATACTGTGAATATAGTAAATTTGTTTCCGTTACATAGGTTACACACAAAACTATAAATATTACATTATATCATGCCGGAGAATTTTGGCGCTGCCTACATATATTTATTAAATGTTCATTATTAGGTTTTTTTGAAATGGTATTACTTATTTACTTATTATTTAAAATTGTTGACCATGACGCGAGGAGCAGACAAATTCAAAGCATGTTTAAAAAAGAAACGATTCGGCTACAATAAAAGGGAGCGAGGTATGGTGGGTGGGAGACTTTTTTCTAGATCCGTAGGGGCTGCAAAAGGGACATATGCCTCTCCTACCTCCCCTCCTGGCTACAGCAAAAGCTGAATGAATGATATTGTCTTAATTATTCGATTGTTCATTAGATTTTGTTGTTTATTGACAGTGACAAACATAATATAGTAAATATTAAAATTACGAATTTGCTGTAAAATGTCAGTATTGTACAAACTACAACAGTGGCAAAAATGTGGTATCGAAGTCCTAATAATTACTTAACCAGAAAAAACCAAATCCGCAATCTTTAATTATGCTTTTTTATTTAGAACAAAAGGTATGTGGTGCAGACGAGTTTACGTGCAGGTCTGCCCCAGGAGAATGCGTCCCACTAACTTGGATGTGCGACGATAATCCTGATTGTTCGGATGGCAGTGATGAAAAATCTTGCAGTAAGTTTTAGAATTTTGCTAATAATTACAACTTAGTTGAAAACTATCATTTTTTTTAGATGAAACATGTCGTGCTGATGAGTTTACATGCAAAAATGGTAAATGTATTCAAAAACGTTGGGTTTGTGATGCAGATAATGATTGTGGGGATAGTTCAGATGAAGCTGATTGTCCAGCTGTAAGCTGTGCTCCAGGATCAGAATTTCAATGCAGCGAACGGTTTTGTGTACCAAGCAAGTGGAGATGCGATGGAGAGTACGATTGTTTAGATGGGCGAGACGAACAAGGTTGTCCGCCACGGCCTCATCCCACAGTCTGTCTTCCGTCAGAACATGAATGCAATGACAGAATCACCTGTGTACATAAGGGCTGGCTTTGTGACGGCACAAAAGACTGTCCAGATGGATCTGATGAAGCACCAGCACATTGCGCTAATGTAACTTGTAGACCCGATCAATTTCAGTGCGCTGATCGTTCTTGTATTCCTGGAGCGTTGTTATGCGATGGACATAATGATTGTTCAGATGGAAGTGATGAACGCGAGTGTGGAGCACCTGCTGCAGTTTGTGACCCGACAACTCATTTTTCTTGTGGTCCAGGAGGACCTTGTATAACTTTATCTCGCGTATGTGATGGAAAGCCCGATTGCCCAGCATGGGAAGATGAACCTCGTGGTAAATGTGGAGTAGACGAATGTGCTAATGATAACGGAGGATGTGCACACGTTTGCGTGGATACTCCAGCAGGTTTCCGATGCGAGTGTCGACATGGATTTGCCTTAGCCGCTGATAATCGTACTTGTCGTGATATTGACGAATGCCAGGTAGAAGGAAGTTGTTCTCAGATTTGTCGGAACGACAAGGGTGGATTTAAATGTGAATGCATGGCGGGATATGCGAGAGATCCAAGAGATCACACACGATGTAAAGCAGTAGAAGGTCATGCATCTTTACTTTTTGCCCGCAGGCGGGATATTAGGAAGATATCTTTAGATCACCATGAAATGACCAGTATTGTTAACGAAACTAATTCAGCTACTGCACTGGATTTCGTATTCAGAACGGGTATGATTTTTTGGAGTGATGTTGCTGATAAAAAGATCTACAAAGCTCCAATCGATGAAGGAAATGCAAAAACGGTGGTAAGTAGGCACAATGAAAAATAATCACTTTTTCACCATCAAGTAAAAATGAAAATTGATTTTCAATATTGCATAGTATAAATTTTTAATGTTTTTTTTTCTCATTTCAAGTTACATATTAATTTCTAGGTTGTATCTGATGAAGTAACAACCTCTGATGGCTTAGCTGTCGACTGGGTATATGAACATCTTTATTGGACTGACACGGGGAGCAATACTATATCTCTGGCTAATTTTGATGGGCAAATGCGAAAAGTTCTAATTCGCGATGATTTGGAAGAACCAAGAGCAATAGCAGTAGATCCTTTAGAAGGTTGGATGTTCTGGACTGACTGGGGGCAAGAACCACGTATTGAACGTGCGGGCATGGATGGGTCTCATAGACAAGCTATTGTAACCTATGACGTCAGGTTAGTCAGTGTTACGCGTTTAAAGATTAAATATTGTTTATAATTATTAGACGTAGCTGTCATCGAAAATATTTTACAGATGGCCTAATGGTTTGACACTAGATTTGGTCAAAAAACGCCTCTACTGGGTTGACGCCAAACTTAATACTATTTCGGCGTGCGATTGGGACGGTCGTAATAGAAAACTTATATTGTTTTCATCCAGCTCTCTTCGTCATCCATTCTCGATCACAACATTTGAGGATTGGCTGTACTGGACTGACTGGGACCGCGCGGCAGTTTTCCGGGCAAATAAGTTTACTGGAAAAGATTTGGCACCAGTTACAGCTACTGAAATGGTCCAGGTAAAACATTATTTTAATTGTAATGGTTTATAGACGGAATTGCTGGGACTGTTAAAAAATCGGCTTTGCGAGTAAAGTTATCATTTGATCTTAAAAGTTTGATATACAAATTTCTCATGTTTTTCAGAATCCGATGGTAATCCATGTATACCACCCATATCGTCAGCCAGATGCAGAAAACCATTGTCAACCTGTAAATGGGCACTGCTCCCACCTTTGCCTTCCGGCGCCTCGCATTAGTTCCCGTGCCCCCCTTATTTCTTGCGCCTGTCCTGAAGGATTACGAATGCTTTCAGATGGTCTTACCTGCGTACAAGATGGTGAGTATATTAGAAGTAAAATATGTTGTTTATTTGTTAAGGGTATAAAAAAAATCAATTTATCATTAAAAATTTTTTGTTTTATAAAAATTATTTTTTTAATACATTATAGGAGAAAAGGGTAATCTTTATTTGTGGTAAAATTTATATTACAAATACTAACTGTTCCGTGTAACTTTTATTTTAAATTATTTCAGCAAAAATTATCTCTGATCTCCAACTTTTTAGTGTTCCATACTTCGGTGTCTGTCCGTCCTTTTGTCTGTTACACCCGATTTCTCCGAAACTATTTGACATAGAAAGTTGAAATTTGGTACTAATATAGGAATTGATGGCCTCACTGGAACCATGTAGTTTTGAAAATTAAATTTTGACTTAAGGGGTTAGTTTTGGGGGGTCAAATCGGAAGTGAAAAAAATTTTTTTTTACTAGATCATCGAGTGGGGTGTCAAATGAAAGCTTGTAAAAACACTAGTTCAAAAATATATATAATGTAATACTTACGCAAACTTTTCTCTATATTATTTTTAAAAAATCGCGAAAAATCGCTGTCCCCCCTTTATCTTGAAAAGTATTGATCAAAAAATTTTGAAAAAATTCTTGAATATTCTCCACAAGGTGTAGATTGAACGAAAATTATCACGAGTGCATTACCTTTAATAATTTATCTGGTATGTAAAAAAAAAACAAAAATTTCAAGGTCTTCAGTTTTTATTAAGATGTTGAAAACTCATTTGGGGTGTGTTTTATAAAGTCATTGATCATTTTATACCTCCATAACAAAATTTTTTATTTTAAAAGCAATCAATGTACGGAACACGAATTGCGCAAGTTCAACTTGCACTTGACCGGTTATTTTTCTTTAACACGAAGATTCCGACTGTCTACAACTGAGTTAAAATTTTAAATTTTTGTAATTCGATCGTGTTTTGATTGCTTGTATTTTTAAGAAATTGTGGGTCACAATTTTTTCACACAAAGTTTTAATCACACTATTAATTAACACTATTAATTTCTTTTAAAATGTTACCAAAAAAGAGCATTTCTTTTTAAAAGCTTTTGACCTGCAACAAATATGTTTTTAGCAGGTCGGATTCTCTTAGTTGTTACTTTTCCATTATATTGGGTCTTTTTTGCTTGCCACTGGAATATAAAATTTTAATTAGTTCAGGTTCAGGAAAAAATATAATAGTAAAGGGGACTAAATTATCTCATTGTGACATTTTGTAAATATAAGTTAGTCATAATTATCTGTTTTACCACTTAAAGGTTTACCAGTATTTTAGCAAACATAACACAAGAAATTTTGAGATAAGATTAATTGTCAGCATCGTTTAGAAATGATACTTTTTGTTAATCAAAAAAAAATGTTTATTTGATTACCTAGCAATTTTTAAAGGCTTTTATTGCAAATTCTGCTATGAATACTTTGCCTAAATCAATTGTTTTATTTTCTGTTTTTTTTTGTTTGGTTGGCAGAATCTATAACGACAAGTACACCCTCCCAGTCTGAGCCATATACACCGAGAGTGGGTCCCCTGCCAGAGAGTGAGTACCACCCACACTACCCTTTTGTCTCTTACTGGTGGTGGTGTTTTACAGTTTTACCCCTTTTTGCTGTATATAGTTTTTGCTTTCATTTTAGCTTCTAATAAAATTTCACGCTTTTCAGAACCTTCACTTTTTTCTACTTTTAATATTGCTCTATTTTCTTCTGTATATCCTCCCTGTATTTAGTATTTTTATTAACATGTTTTAGAATTCCATTTAACCGATTAGCTCTACAGCATAAATATACACAACTTGTAATGTATAATCGTTATAAAATAAAACTAATTTTCCGAGAACTCGAAGTAACGTCTACTAACGTAGTTTCATAACTGCCAGATTTGCACAATAGAACGGATCTTCCGGCAAGATCGGTTCTGATTGCTGCCTTCAGGTGTCAATTTTTTCGTCAGGTTACCACGCTCGGGAGAGTGATTTTTATAAGTAGGTGTATTTATGCTATGCTACTAATAATGTCTTGAATAATAAATTTCACCGATTACCTTGATTTATTTATATTTTTTGTATTTTAGGTACAACAAACCGATCCAAAACTGGACCGGGTACGGTCGCACCAGAATCGGCTGATGACGGTGGCGTTGCGTACCTTGCCTTCATCATTATTTGTTCAGTAGTTCTTCTATTGGCTGGGGTAAGTATCTTAAATTTTATTTTAACCTATTCAACGAATACATTTCAAGTTTTTAATCCTCCCCATATATCCAAAGCCAAGATATTTTCATACTTACTTCCGACATTAATGGTATTATCGTTATATATAATTCAGAATTGCAGTTCTTTCGAATTTTTTAAGATTTTAAGGAAAAAACTGCAAAAGTTAAATTGTGGCTCTTAAACTGCCTTTTTTTCAGGGAGCCTGGTTTGTTTACCGTCACCTAATGCACCGCAACGTCACCTCGATGAACTTCGATAATCCAGTGTACCGAAAAACAACTGAAGATCAATTTTCACTTGAGAAAAACAACTTCCCAGCTGTTACGAGACCGTATTTGAGTACCGTAGGCGAAGAGGTGAGGGCCTTGGCTCTAGATTATAATATTTCTAGATAATTTTTGCAGTTTAGACGTTAGAAAAAGTAATGTTTTTCATTTACTACTGGCAACGGGAATACTATACAAAAATATATTTGCTGATGTCATGTTAATTTGGGATGTTGCGAATAAAACACCAAAACTTGTAGGCAGCAATAGGAGATACATCAGATGTAAAGTTATAGACACGAGTCTTAGTGCACCTGAAATTTGCTTCACGCGTTTTCACCTTTTGACAGAAATCGTTAGATTCCGGAAAAGCAAGTCATATTGTTGCCCTTTACTTTAACAATCACAAGTAAATTAAAAGATGGTCATTTTTTGGTACCGACCAAGTGCACGAGAAAAATACAATCTTCGCATAATATTTTTGTGGATTTAAAAATTTTCCTGGCACACGTGTGTGATTGAACCAAAAACAAATATTAGGGTCGTTCAATTATTTTCAGTACTTTGTTTTTATACACAGTAAAGATTGATGGAGAAAAACCCATCACTAGCCGGGTAGAAAAGAAGTTACATATTTTTGTATACAATACCTGGTGTCAACTGTACCGTCTTATATTTTTTTGAGTGACTTAAACATAGCCTAAGATTGCAAATATTCTTACAAATATATTATACCAATGCTCCTAAATATCCATCAGTATTATTAGCTTCCCTAAATTACAATATTTTTATATCTATTTTATGAGAAAAAAACTGTGCCAAAAGTATGTTAAGTCATTTATAGCATGTAAATTCTATAAATTACGTATAGTAGGCCAATTATTAACTAATGGGAATCCCGGCAATTGTTATGTTACGTTTTTTCTTACTTTAAAAATATTTTCATTATTTTAAATCTACTCCACGCCGTACGACAATTAGGAAGGCAGAAGTGGTGTTGTGTGCAAATAAAAAACTTAGGAATTTATTCCCTAAATATCGTGTCAATTACCTTGCTTATTGCTTGTTAGGAATTATGAAACTTTGTCAGTACAATTCAAAGATAAATAATAGTTAATATGATTTTACCTAATCTTCTGCCGTCCGAGAAAATTTATTAATTATTTTTGTTAAATAATTTTTTTAATTTTTTATTATTTATTTATTGTTTAGAGAACTTTTTTTTGAATATTAAATTTTTATATTATAATTTAATGGGGTTCAAAAATTTTTATTAGACCCGTAAATATTATAATTCATTTTTTTTTTCTATTTACATTCTTTTCTCTGTGATCAAGAATATTTTTTAGTAAAACGATCACAGGCTTCAGTATTGAATTATCGATTTTTATTGATACATATTTTTTTCTCATTAATTGATCCATTATTTCACATAGGCTGGTGTCCCTCTTTTGGAGGACAATGTAAGCCGACAAGAGCTACTTTAAGTATGTAAGTTAAAGGGATTTTACAGCAAAAATGTTTGGAAAACGTGATTTTGCAACTAACAACATTGTGTTCCAATTTTAACTGTATAAAAATGACCTTTTAAAATATTTGGCGGATTTTAGTGTGGGACACTGCCATTTTTGCTAACTTTTCATAATTTTAGCGTTTTTAGCTTGTTTCGTGCGGTGGTTGTTTTCTGCCAAAAAAATATTACAGCTTTTTTGTTCTGTTATTGTTGGCTTTTGTTTTAGTTTTACCAATCGTAAAGTTTGATATAGAAACTGCTCAGCGGTGGCAGTAAAAGGAACTCTGGAGATAATTTTTATTAGTTTGAGTTAAAAAATAAAATGCTAATAAGAGCGTGCATGTACGAGGTAATCTAGTAGAAACGCTTGATAATTTCGTATCCTTACAGATGTTTAATACATGAATTGTGACACTTAAGCAGCACATTAAAAAATATTTTTTTTTATGGGCATATCAGCGCTAGAAGAGCGATGCATGTGCGAGAAAAAGCGATTCAGATTTGGTTTTGAATCCTTGTGAACTTGGGGAAACACAGTCGTAGGCAAATCATTCCAAAGAGATAAGGTTATCCCTATAAAATGGTTGTACAAGGAGTGACAGCCTCATACTGATGTGATGTATTACTGTCACCCCAAGATACAACTTCTTCTGGGTCTTTGTTCAGTTGAAGTTTGCGGATATTTGCACGAGTAGCCGATGTTCGGGCGTTCAATATAAATGAAGAAATGAGCGTACTGTCATCTGCAAAGCTATATATTGGATTACTAGGCCTTTCCAGCGAATCGTTTATGGACATGAGAAAGAGGGTAGGATACAGTATGGAACCTTGGGCATACCAGCGTTCATAGTGAAGATATTAAGAACGCCCTCTGAGGAGACATAATAGCCATAAACAAAACTGTTGATACATACCATATGACAACAATCGATCATGCCAAATACGGTCATATGTCAAATACAGCCAAAATGTTCAATTGCGCTGCTTAAAATGTGTACCATAAGAAGACCTCCTGTTGATCTTTGCCTACGAAAACTATATTTATGGTCGCTAATATCCTTCTAGATACTCGTATTTTAGAAGATGCTGATTGATAGCATTTTCCACAGTGTGCTAAAAATTTATAATAAAATAAACATTTTTTTTCCAATATGAACCGTCAAGTACATGTGCAAATATTGTGTTCCTGTGTTCGGTTCTAAGAATATTTTATCTATATGCGGTAAACCTAAATTAAATAATTTCCGAGATATTGACATATGAAAATTAGCATTTCTTTCATGATAACAGGACATAACGACCAAGCAGTGCAAGTTATCGTTTCTGCAGACTTTCAAGTTCAAACAGAAATGAGCTTTTGCGATACATAATAAAAAAATAAACGCAATTTTTTCGATGTTAGTATCTCGGAAACTATTAACTTAGGTATGGGAGTGTTACGTAAAATCGACCATATTTCCAAATATTATAAAAATATATCTGCCAATTTACAAAAACGAAAGTGTATTTTTTTACAAACTTTTGATACATGCTTTAAAACTTATGCTATTTTAATAGTTCTAAATATAACAAAGATACCAAGACCGTTCATTTTCTGGATCATCTTGTACATGTATTTGGTAATGGTAATTCAAAAAAAAAATCGAATTTAACGTCTTTTTGGATGTCACGAATTCCTAAAATTTATGATGAAAAATAGTGACAAATTTTGCTGGGATACCCCTAATATGCCTGGGGTGGTAGGTGTTTTGTAGTATTTATAATATATAATGAATGTTTAAGATTAAAATACTAGTATACTTTCTTTAGTATTATTCACATTTCATATTTGTACTAAACATGCTTTACTTAAATTTTCTGCTGCACGCCCCATGAAAACGCATTTTGGTAAGTCACATTACATCTGTTTTTCCTAGATGTCTTTAGTGTGTATCACGACGCCATCATTTTTTGTTAGTTTTTTTTGTTAGTATTATGAATGCAGTTCAACAATTTTCATATGTGCTGCTAATATGAAGTGCTCATTAACGGTGGTCTGCCTATTTAAAAGTTTTTTACAACATTCGACAGTAAGGGATAGGATGTTAATGATTTCAGTAGGTCGTTCAGTCCCCATCGGCGTCGATGATCGTCTGGCATCTTCAGGACCTACTTTCGTCGAGATCTTTCTCGTATTCTTGGGCAAATATTTCCAATTGGCCCGAATTTGCCGTGACGGCTACTTCACTGTATACACCTTTTTACTATGAAACTTCTGTTTGATGTATGACCACACGTTCTCGATTGGGTTTGAGTTTCACGGTTAGTGGAACTTGACCAAGCTGGTGGGTTGGTAACATAACCCTGAAATGAAGCTTCTCCAGAAAAAAATACATTGCTCCAGTCTAGACACAGCCTCAAATCGCGAATCGCATGCAGTACTTATGTTCGATAATGTACTGTTTAACCATAAATAAGGTTAGAAATTAGTCTCATTCCACAAAGTATTGTTTGCAAGGGTACCAACAATAACCTCAAAAAGAGGAATTTCTTTTACCGTTATAGGCGGCTACTTTCAGAAACGATTGCATGGGTTTGAGTGCGTTTTTTTTTTACTCTTCTTCAGAGCAATTTTTGAGAGATGGTTACAATTCCCACTTAACCTTTCTCTTATATTTGTTTTCTTTAACTTAAGAATGATGACGTTACAGTCTGACGTCAGATATACTTCAACGTTGAAAGTAGCGTTTCCATGACGTCAGTAAGTCATTTATCAGAATACACTAACCAGGTCGTTGATATAACGTTGCACACGTAATCTATGCTTCGAAAAAGGTCAAAAAAGAATGACAAATTAACATTATCGTTAGTGATGTTTAAAGTGTAACGTTTATTTAACGTATCTTATACATCTTTAACGCCCTACACTTAATAAGCTACCTATAAACGTTGTCACATTGCAGCGTCGCTACTTAAGATGACCTGCCTTTCTAGGAAGCTATTTTTGTAATTGAATTGTTGAACTGAAGTTTTTTTGCTTGCAAATTTTACAACATAGTGTAATTGATATTTAAAAAAAAATAATTGTGTGATCTTTTTCAGGCCCAACAACCACTTACAAACCACCATGATCCTGTTTAAAAATAAAGCCAACTTTAGTGAATGCTCAACTATAGACTAAGCTCATGTTAAAATTGGTGGACAATTCAGCATGTCTAAGTTCTCTCAAAGAGACTGATACCAAACTATCGTGACAGAACAGTTTTAAATATTAGGCAATTTAAACTATCGTTGCTCAGATGAATTTATTAGAAGTTTCTAATGAAAAGACAGTTTTTTTGTGTGCTCGTTCCCTGAGGGAAGTACTGTATTTTTTAAATTGTTTTATAGTCTGAATTAAATACTGACAGTACGTTAAAACCAACAAATCTGACTGGTTAATTTTAGGAAAATCGTTTTAACATAAGAAATATGAAAATAATATTCCCCTCTTTGCCATTTAACGGTTTTTCGGGTTAAATTGAATTTTAATTGAATCTAGAATATTGTTTTGGCTGAAGTCCAAGTTAAAAATACGTATATTTAATTTAATTTATTTGTAGCGTTTCATAGAAAATTTAATAATTTGGTTCCTATTCTATCATGTACATAATACAGAGTATTTCAATTTTGTATGTAAAGTAAATTTACCGACCTCCTTGGAAACATCACTGTATGCTTAAGGTATAAAAAAAATCCATGTGATTATTGTAAAGACCTCAACACAACATGTGAATTTTAAATCTATGCTATATTTTTACTGATAGTCCACTCGTTACTGAAAAATGTTTGAAGAAATGTCATTTACATTTCTGTTTACTTCTAGAAAACAGTTTTTGTAAAGCAAAACAGAGGTAGTTGTAAGATAAATAAATACTCTTATATGTGTTAGCAAATTATTACCTTGTTAGGAGTGGCAACTATTCTGTGATTAATTTATTTAAGTATGTTTACAAATAAGATGTTTTTTACTGTTTAAATTGATTTTTAAATTATTTTTATTTATATTGTCTGTTCAAAAAATTATGGAAAATGCAATATATGTATTAAAAACTGTGTTTTTCTTGTACTGTTCCCAGTTCCCTTAATATCTTTGTAGGGTCCAGGAAAGAATCCTGTAAAAGCAGTAGTATACGCAGTGACCTGAAGGAAGATCAAATTAAAAGAACACATCTTTTCTTTTTTTACCTGCTATTGTTACATATAATACTACTTCTACTTGCGTCACATCTGAGGGTCTCGACAAGGCACACGTTTTAATGAGTCGGCGGTAGTCAGCCGGCTTCATTTGCGGCGACGTTTTGTTTAACCTGTTTGACTTTCTATAGCGATAGCTATATTTTCTGTATCCCTGCCCTCAGGTTTAGTAACATCAAATATTCAATGGAGGATTGAAAAATAAAAAAATTAATTGTTCTAATTAAACCGGAGATCGGCATTGTTATATGAAGAATGAAAAACTGAAATAAGAACATGAAAACTATTTTGCTCTTAAGAGCATCGTTTGAATGCTGTAGCCTGTCCAAAAGTGAAAATTGTCATTTTTCAGGTATCTCCAAAATTTTTCGATCTATGTATAAGGGATATTACATGAAATATGTTTAGACTTGGTCTTTTGATATTTTCGATTCGCCTATCACAGTGGCTCGAACGTCTTCTAATCGTCCTAATGCTGACCCTTCATACCGAGCTTGATCTTAGGATATAAGTCATTTGGAGCCATATCTGCTGAATATGTACTCACGTAGTACTGGGCATTCAATGTCGGGCCGCACAGTGTGAGAAAAGTGCCATTTTTTAAAATTGAAATTTGAATAAAACAAATCGGAAAATATTGTACTTTAAGATAGTATTGTGGCGAAGAAGGTTAAAATTAACATAACCTATAAAAAATTCTCTAGAATACACATATTCGTGATTATAAAAAAGAGTCATAAACAAAACAACTAAAACAATATACCTTTATGTTAACAGATAAATTTCAATAAAACATGTAGAAAAAAAAAAGAGTTTTCAAAGTTTATTATTAAATAATCTAAACATTTAATGATATACCCAACATTTTTAGATGTATAAATTAAGCGAAATCAACCTTACAATATTTTAAGAAAACCAAATGCAAAGTTGTTATGAATAATTTTTCAAGAGTCGCATATTATTATACTATTATATAATTCTTAAAATTATACGCCAGTAGTAATAAAACTAACATCACCTAATTCATAAAATAATAATAATAATTCCAAGACCTGTACAAAAAAATATCAAAACTAAAATTTTCTAATGCATAAATGTAAATTTTACAATTAACATCATCTAGTACATATAAAATAGTAATGTTACAAATATATATTTTTCAATTTAAAGATGTTTGTACCTAGGAATTTAAATCTGTTACAACCTAATGCACAAAGCAATTAAATTTTGATTAATAATTTATGATTTACAGAACTACAAACTAACAATTTTTACCTAATAAAACCTAACCCATAAATTTTCAGTCCTGTCCTAATCTAATGCAAGAAATAATAATGTTACGAATTAATTTTTTTGCCAATACTGTATATCTAATGCACGTAAACAAAAGTCTTATGTCTATAATAAAATATTTCCGAAAAGTCTTATTTCAAAACTTTTTTTCCGAAATATTTTATTGAAATTTATCTGTTAACATAAAGGTATATTGTTTTAGTTGTTTTGTTCATAACTCTTTTTTTTATCACGAATATATGTATTCTAGGGAATTTTTTGTAGGTTATGTTAAATTTTCTTCTCCGCAATACTATCTTAAAGTACAATATTTTACGAGTATTTTCCCGTTTGTTTTATTCAAATCGGATAAAATGCCGACTGTCAACAGATTTTTGTCCAAAAAATGGCATTTTTCTCACACTGCGGGCCAGGGAAACAAACTCTTGGTGGATAATTCTCTGAACGTTACAAAACGCATATAAACCTTATCAATACATTCAGAATAATGTTGTGAACACTTGAGTTTGAGCACTTGTGCAATCAATTTGCATAAGAGATGACAGTCAGTTTATTCGGATGTTCTAATCTTCACAATATTTGCGTCGGCAGAACATGTGCTGTGACGGCCTGCCTTTACATTGCCCTCGAACGACTTCCGTCCTTTAAAACGTCTGAACCATTTAGACATTT
>CM032450.1:13893974-14378974 GCA_019049505.1 Pachyrhynchus sulphureomaculatus
CTAAACTCCAGAAAAGACGTCAATTTTTTTAACTAGACCAAGGTAGTGCCATAGACCTAGAACTATGATTTCAAGACTATATTATTCAATGTAAATTAGCGAACAGAGTCGGCGCGGACACGATATAATATATAGTACGTAGAGTTTGCCACAAGATCCGCTAATAAAATAGGCGCCTTTGAAGTTCTTACGCCTTCTAAGGATTTTAATTTCCTGTTGAGTAGCGACCATTTAAGTAAATATTCTATATAAAACAATTCTTTAGTTTATGATACTAGCTTCGTTTCTCTGTGATGGCAAAATTATGAATTTCTATTCGATTCTTATTTGTTATTTTAAGGATGTGTACATAATGTTCCTACGTGTCTCACAATTTAAAAGCATGTTTATGAATTTTGAAATGAGTTTAGCGTTTAGACTGTAAACTGTCAGTGTGATTATTTTGATCTCACCTGTACCTTTAAAAATAATAGCGGAACCTTTATGAACTGCTCTATATATTTCATTACAGACCTAGAATGTCAAGCAGACAAGCCTGACTGGCTTAAACAAATAACCAATAAAAATTTAATAATCGATTGGCTTGTGAATACTAACAAATGTAAAGATAGTCAAGTGGAATATCCAAGCTATGATGGTTGGTATCACAATTTGGCAAAAATAGATTTAGGATCCAGTGGTAAGGATACTGTAATATTTTAAACATTGGATGAATGTAAAAATTCTCGACAACTTGGGCAAGAATCTAAATGCTGCCTTAATTGCTTTAAGACAAAAAGTGCTTTTACATAAAGAATTTCCCATAATTAAAAACTGAATTTTGTAGAACAACCTCTCATGAGAGGCTGGGCGGCTATAAGAACTCATGAATCCCAAGTACAGAATTGGACTAATGCTTGGAAAGAAGCTATCTCTATAAGCTCTTTTTGTAATATTGGAAACAATATCCTATTATTATATTTTGGTAGGTATATAGAGCGTTCTTGCATCTAAAACCATGGTACAACGAAATTAATACCTCCTACCTAATCTTAGTGCGAAGATCATGTTACAGTCTGCCAAGTAAGAACGTGTTCGCCATAAATCATTTTTCGTATTCAACAAAAAATTGGTAGAGGGAACCTTTGTCTACGACGCATTTTAGTAAAAGTATCAGTCGATTCCGAACTTTCGTGGAAATCACGTAAAAGCCAAAATGAGTCACTTGTTTGCGCGTCGGTTCGAGGCAGTCTTTCTTTGTTCCCTGTCAAAGGGGCCTAAAGTGACACATTTCGCTGTCGTTAAATATATTCAAAAATCGGTATCGTTTATGAAAAAGTGGGTAAATCATTTTAACAAGACGAAAAATGTCGACGACTTGCCAAAAGATGGCTCGGTCGGCAAAATGACTCTGAAGAGTCGAAAAACGAATCGTGTCTTTGATTTCAACGGGACCCGAGCGGCGATATTAAGAAAATTGAATTTGAATGTGTCCCATGTGATCATTCGACAACATCTTCGTGCTCATGATGTCAAATTCCGAAGCACGTTCGAGAAACGATAAGATACTAGAGTAGCCCTAACAATCGCCGGATGATAAATTTTTAGGAAACCTTTGGTCCCTTGTAAAGAGGAAGCTCAGAGGAATGACTCTGAGGACAAGTTGTCTCGCGAGATTCGAAAAATTTGCAGAGTATGCAGAAAATCTCGTCGACAGCATACCTCGAAGATGTCAGGCGATTATGGATGTAGGAGGTGGTTGGACAACTTACTAAGGTAATTGCACCGTTGTAAGCACACCAAGGAATACACTGATGGCAAAAAAAGTTCTCGAAACACATTTTTTCAAAAATACCAGCGGTCACGTTCTTACTTGACTGACTGTATTACCAATAAAGATCGTTTGAGATTGAAATTGATTAACGCAACCTCGTGAATATAGGAGAAACTTTACAAAGTTAAACTTGACAAGATCTAAACTCAAGAATAGAGATTTCTCGTTGAACTAATGCCTCGATAATAGCAAATATTTTTTTTAGGCAAGCAAGTTGTTAATGAAATTTTAGATACACAAGACCCATTTTGTACTGCCGATTATTTTGGCACAGGTCAAACATACAATAGAAAACAAGTAAGTACCACATGTTATTCACAGAAAAATAGTTCATTAACTGTCACTGTTGTCAATTGTGAATTTGCCCTTGCCCTAAAAGTATGGAGAGTGTGAAGCAAAAATTAAATATTTAGGCCTACATTACGATAAAAGGCTAGCATGGGAAGAGGGGCAGCCTCACTTTTTAGACTCTGTCCATTGCTGACGGTTTCAGTAAACTTTCGTTTACAAAACAACGTGTGACTGCTAAACCTGGACTCACGTAAGTAAAACAACACAGCGATAAGGCACTAAAGATGATCATCCAGCTACGTAAAGATTTGTGCAGCTGGACAGGGATTAGTGTACAATAGCAGTTCCTTAAGAAAGTAATCCATTATGCCAATCCAACAGAGGCAGATAACTTAAACCTATTGACTCCGTACCAGATGCTTAGGCGAGTGGAGTAGACCACTGCTAAAAGAAGCAAAACGCAATCGGACAAACATACCATAGAGGTAAGAGTAGAAGACAAAGACCTAACTGGGAATATAGAAGATACTATTAAGAGTTCGATATAACCGACAACTCCTGTCATACCAACTATGAAACCATGACATCTTTCCTTCTTGTCGCTATGTACGCTCATCTTTATTGGCTGAGCTACCTACGATATAGTTTTTTGTATATGTAGAGAAACCGGGAGAGATGGTAATGCTTAGGGTGCGTCAAAGATAGAGTAAAGTTCATTATCTCATTTGTTTCGGGAATGACGAAAAAATGTTAAATACAATAGTTTGAGGGAATGCACAGTTTAAAATTATTTTTGAGTATACAGGGTACTTCAAAAAAGTGTGGCCGATATATCATATGTTTTTTTTAAATGGAACATCCTATTTTCTAATTTATTTTTTTTAAATTCTGCCTAAAATTTTATAACTTTTTTATTAATAATGTTATATACCTAAGCCTAGTAATTTTTGTAATATTTCAATTTTTTTTTAAAAAAATACTAGTTTTCAGTTTTGTAAAAAATTGCCAGTAGCGCCATTGTTTCTGAAGGGGGAATACTCATAATTTTTATGAGCGTTCTACAGAGATAAAAAAAAAAGATATATGTAATAAGAAATTTGAGTTAGATGCTACAGGGTGTTCAAAATAAACTTATGCATTTCGACTATTTTAAATTGAAAAATCTCAGATTTTTTAAATGACACACCTTGTATATTATTATTTTGTCTGATAAATTTTACGAAACCCTGCAACTTTTATTAAGTATGTCATAGACCTATTTCTAATAGTTTTCGATTTATTTTGAATTTTTCAATTTTTACCTTTGTTTTTAATACACTTACGCTATAACATCATAGTTGCCCAGACAAAATAAAAAGGTAGGCATTATCAAATTTTGACATGTCTATTAAGCAAGTAAAAATAGTTTAATTTGTTGTAGTAAGTGATGTATAAAGGTAATAGTTATGGATTTTCCTAAAAATGAATTAATTGATATGGTTTATATACTGGGCGAGGCGGGAAAAAATTGTCTTTTGACAGTAAGGCTTTACGGAGCGAAGTACCCTAATAGACGTATACCATCTAGAAAATATTTTCACTGCTTAATGAAACGATTTGATGGTAATGGTAGCGTTGAATATACGAAACGGAAAGTAGTAAACCAGAATGCTACCAATGAGGAAAAAGAAATGGAGATTTTACTTAATGTTAAGGATAATCCCCAGGTCAGCAGCCGTCAAGAAGGATAAAAATTGAAAAATTCAAAATAACTATTAGAAATAGGTATATGACATACTTAATAAAAGTTGGAGAGTTTTGTAAAATCTATCAGAAAAAAAAAATACAGGATGTGAGATTTTTCAATTTAAAATAGTCGAAATGCATAAATTTATTTTCAACACCCTGTAACATCTAACTCAAATTTCTTTACATATATCTTTTTCTCATCTCTATAGAACGCTCGTATCAATTATGAGTATTCCATCTTCAGAAACAATGGCGCTACTGGCAATTTTTGACAAAAGTGAAAACTAGTATCTTTTTTTTAAAAAAATTAAATATTAGAAAAACTACTAGGCTTGGGTAGTAGCACACTATTAATAAAAAGGTTATAAAATGTTACGCAGATTTTAAAAATATATTAGAAAATAGGATGTTCCATTTAAAAAAACATATGTTATATCGGCCATACTTTTTGAAGTACCCTGTATACTCAAAAATAATTTTAAACTGTACACCTTAACATTCTCTGTATTTAACATTTTTTTGTCATTCCCGAAACAAATGAGAAAATGAACTTTACTCTATCGTTGACTCACCCTGTATATTGTAGTGAAACCGGGGAATGGTAATATACAGTGAAACCATGAATACGTACTTATGTAGATTGATTCAGACACGTAACTCATCCACCATATATATAGGTGTATAACCATCTTTCCCAGATTTGCTTAATGTACCAACGTCAAGCACATCTGTGATGTTGTATTTCTTTGTAGATTAATTATGCAAGTTCCTATATTGACGGTGGAACTATTTATGGAAAGAATCGATATTTGATTATGAAACATATCTCTGAAGAAGGGACTGTTGATATTGATGGTTTATTTACTTCAGAAACAGGAGGCGCCTATAAAAATAATTTAAATATTTTATCGCTGCTAAGAATAATTTGGTTAAGATGGCATAACCATATAGCACAACGCATTCGGATATTTTGTTCAAATTGGTCATCTCAAAGGGTATGTTTAAAAATTTACTGTACCAATCGCTTTTCCATATTTTTTTTTAAAGAAGTTTGCCTTATTTAGTGTAGAAATTTAATATAATTATGGGATATATTAATTCATTTATTTCATAATTATTGAAAATATTATAATGTTCTCAGGCAGGTATTGCCGCACCGATGCAGCAGCATGTTGCCTCGCATTGTTGTGCATTAGCACGAAGCTATCGCCAACAAATCCAACGTAAGAAACAACGTGTTCCTTCAGGATCTCCTCGATGTACCGGTGAGCGGTTAATCCACCGCTACGAGTCTGATCAGTCACGAAAACTAAATCGGTTTTCGCATCCAGTGAGATGCCTCCCCACACCATGACAGAACCTCCTCCGTAGGCGATCGTTTCAGTAATGCAGCACTGCGTATAGCGCTCCCCAGGCCTCCTATAGACTCGTCTTCTTCCATCATTGCCATGTAGGCATATTCGGGACTCGTCAGAGAATAAAACGGAGCGCCATCCAGTCGACATGTTCTCGGGCAAATCCGAGTCGCGCTTGTCGATAGGCTACTGTCAATTTGGGTCCGTTAGCTGGTCTCTTCGCAGTTAGGTTAGCTCCTTTAAGTCTTCTTCTGACTGTCCGATGACTGACAGCTCGACCACGAACTTGCTCCTGCTGGACCTCAACGCCGGTCAAGTAACGAATCCTGGTCTCCGTGTAAAGGCAAAAGTCTCTTAGTAACGTCTGTAGGCTCTGGAGGCAGCTGACTGGCTCAGGTGGAGTTGCGCAGCGACTACACCGTTTCTTCTGGGGTGGTAGCCATTTGCCATTTTCCGATGACGTAATTAGTTAGCAGGTATACCAGAGATATTGACGGTTCAAGTTTCGATAAAGGAGTGATAGGCAAATGCAGTTGCATATGTTTTTATAGGGATGAATAGCGCGCAACAAATACGTTGCTGGACGAGCAAAAACGATTCTATTGAGTAAAACCGTTTTAGTCAGTAAAACTTTTGGCAATTCAAATGTTTTGGTATTATCGGAAAGAGTAAAAAATCAGCATTCTAATGATACCAAAAATAATACCACTGTTTGAAAATTAAAGTCAAGGATCGGTGTTAACTGTACCTAATTCACGATTTGGTGTTATTATCTCGCTGAGTCCAATTTACATTATTCGTAATAATAATTTTATAATGTGTGTCTATGTATGTCGTATACATATATTATTTGTTTTCATTTCTTGAATTTTGTTGACTAACTACAAAAACATTTCTTTTTATTTTGCATTTAATAAAATGTAAGTTTATGAATATATTAATCTAATTTCTATTTTATTTTTATATTATTATTATTATTACAAAAAGTTATTCTTTCTCACATTTGATCAATGTGGTTCCATGTTTGGCTGACGGGCCAAAACCAAGTCAGCACAAACGCTATTACCATTCCGTATTAAGGAATGACCTGACAATGTTACATGTTTTCAAAATCACTGACTTCTGAATGTTTCTGTGTATGTCTGTGTTGAGTCCTAATTGCACTAAATGTGGTGTGAATGTTATTGGTGTAAGGCCTGTGGCTGATATAATGAGGGGGACAATTATGACTTTTTCTTGTCTCCATAGCCTTTTTATTTCCGTTGCAAGGTCTGTGTATTTGGAAATTTTTTCTGTGTATTTCGTTTGGATGTTTGTGTCGTTGGGGACAGCTATGTCAATTAGATAGGTGACTTTTCCTTTTTTGCACTGAAAAGTAATATCGGGTCTATTGGCGGAGACTGTTTTATCTGTATGGATACTGATGTCCCAGTAGAGCTTGTTTTCTTCATTTTCAAGTATGGATGTTGGCGTGTATTTGTAGTAGGGATCTGTGTTTTCTATGAGTTTGTATGTTGTGGCTAGTGCTTGGTGAACTACTTTGGCAGCTGAATCGTGCCTGGCTGTGTACTCTGTTCCGGCCAATATTCTACATCCGCTCGTTATGTGTTCGATCGTTTCTTTCTGCTGTGGCATTTCCTACATCTGTCCTCTGCAATAGTCGGGTCTTTGATGATATGCTTTTGGTAGTTTCTGGTTAATATGACTTTATCCTGGATGGCAAGTAAGAAGCCTTCTGTTTCAGGAAAAGCTGCCCATCCTGTAACCAGGTGTATGATTGTTTTTTATTTACGTGGTCTTGTTCTATGTGGTATCTGTGTTTTCCGTGGAGTGTTTTCTCTGACCACGTTTTCATCTTTTCTGTTGAATTGGGTGTGACTGTGTGTGTCTGCTGAGTGTCTGCCCGGGATAAGTCGAGAGGTGTGTAGTTTTTGTCTGCACTCACTGTCGCTGTGTGAGGCTGTTTGCTTGCTGTGAAAGAATTTCCTAAGTACTTGTATTTGTTTTGTGTGTAATGATCTGATGTCTATAATTCCTCTTCCTCCTGCCTTCCTCTCGATGGTAAGTCTTTCTTTGCATGCGTTGGGGTGTAATTTCCTGTATTTGGTGAATTGAGATCGTATAAGGATGTGAATATTTTCTATGTCTGTTTGTGACCATTTGATGATACCAAATGAATATGTGAGTATAGGTATAGCGAACGTGTTGATGGCTTTAGTGAGATTCTTAGAGTTGAGTTTTGTTTGCAAAAGTTTCGTCAGTCTGTTTTTGAATTCGGTTCTGAGCTCTGTTTTGATGTGAGTGTGGTTGAGTTTGGT
Source organism: Pachyrhynchus sulphureomaculatus (assembly GCA_019049505.1). Classification (NCBI taxonomy): domain Eukaryota; kingdom Metazoa; phylum Arthropoda; class Insecta; order Coleoptera; family Curculionidae; genus Pachyrhynchus; species Pachyrhynchus sulphureomaculatus. Next base: position 13,901,480 of record CM032450.1, read on the forward strand.
GCTTTGTTGGAAGCCTAGATATTTGTATGTTTCTTTATCGAACATGTTATCGAGCGTTTCATTGTTGATGGTTTCTGTCTCATGGTGGCCCTTCCATTGGCCTTTGTTGATGTGGAGCACTTTGCATTTACTTATACCAAATTCCATATTGACATCTAAGGTGAATATTTCTGTGATTTTGAGGAGTTCTTTCAGCTGTGTTTGTGTGGCAGCGTAGAGTTTTATGTCGTCCATATATAGGAGGTGGTTTATTTTATGTTGATTCACTTTTTGGTGTCTGATATTGAAGCCATGCTCTGTTCTGTTTAGTATATTTGAGAGTGGATTGAGACAGAGGCAAAACCATAGAGCACTGAGCGAGTCTCCCTGAAATATACCCCGTCTGATGTACAGCTCTTCTGTTTGAATCCGTTCGGTTTGTGTTTCTAGGCGTATTTTGGTTTTCCATGTTTTCATAATTTGCGCGAGAAACTGCCTGAGGTGTTGGTTGATTTTATAGATTTCTAGGGCCCTGATTAACCAGCTGTGGGGTATGGAGTCGAAGGCTTTTTTATAGTCTATATAACCGATGTGAAGGTTTCTGTGTTCTTTTCTGGTTTGTCCCATAATCACGCTATCTATAATCAGCTGTTCTTTGCATCCTCGACTATTTTTCCTGCATCCCTTCTGCTCTTCTGTGAGGATATTGTTATCTGTTAGGTGTTGTTCTATTTTCTTCGAAATTGTGGCTGTGATGATCTTGTATAGGGTTGGAAGACAGGTAATAGGTCGGTAGTTTGACGGGTTTGTGGTGTCTGAGCTTTTGGGTTTAACGTATGTTATTCCTTGTGTGAGGAAAGTGGGAAATGTGTGTGGCTGTAGAATGGCTTTGTTGATTTGGTGTGTGAGTGCTTCGTGTGTGGTGGTAAACTGTTTGTACCAGAAGTTTTGTATATTGTCTATTCCAGACATTTCCAGTTGTGTGTGTTTGATAGTTTCTGTAATTTCTTGTGTATTAAATGTGGTATTTTCTTGTTCTGTCACATGTTTATGTTTGTCTTCTTCGGCTTTGATCCAGGGGGTGTTATTATTGTGTAGTTTGGGTTCTGACCAGATACTTTTCCAATAATCTGTGAGTTCTTGTTCGTTTGGTGGTTCAGTCACTGCTATCTGTTTGTTGTACATAGTTTTCCGGTAGAACTGTTTTTTCGCTTCTTCGGAAGAGGTTGTTGGTGTCTTTCCTCTCATTTGATTCTTTGTATCTACGGAGTCTTGCGGCATATACAGATAGTTTTTGTTTCAAGGTATCGAGGATTTCTGGCAGTGTTCTGTTGGGAGACTTAGATTTGATCTTGTTTGCCCCCTGTGTGACACGTTTGGACGCGTTCCCGCTTTATTATTATTATTATTATTATTATTCACAAACTTTGGACAACTGTCAAAAATATTCTGGTTAACACTGAAGAAACCTCGTTAACCAACAACAAAAATACAAGAGAGCGGAAACCCTGGATGACAAAAGAAATATTTGAATTAATGAACCAAAGGAGAACTCATAAAAATAAAGACAAAGACAAATATAGAAACACACTGAATAATAAGACTAAAAATTAGGGAGGCAAAAGAACGATGGGCTACAGACGCTTGTAAGAAAATTGAAGAATTTCAGATAAAACACAATTTTCACAAAAAAGTCAAGGAAATGACAGGTATATATAAAAGGAAAATAGTCAACGCTGAGAACAAAACTTTTAACACTCTAGAAGAACTAACAGCAGGGTGAGAAAGCTACATAGAGAATCTATTTCATGATACCAGAGTTTGTATGTCAGCTAGTAAGGGAAATGGGTCCAGACATATGCTGTAGAAACAAGAGCTGACACATGTAAATCAGCACAAATGATGAAGACAACAGAAATGAAGGAACATACATGGAAAAACTATCCACGACAAAATCCGCAAAAAAAGAGCTACAAGAACTAAGTAAGATCCAAAAAATATCCAAATGGACCAGAACTAGAAGAAAACAATGGAATAAACATGTAGTTCGGATGGACGACAACAGACTGGTAAAAAGGGCCAAACTCAATAAACTCTGCGGTAGAAGAACTAGGGGCAGACCTCCGAAAAGATGGAAGGAATGCTGAACGTCCACATCGGAAGAGGCCTAATGCGGATAAAACAGGCAGTATGCCTACTTATATGACACAGCATACAAGAAAGAAAAAGAAGAACAAGTTCGAATATGTAGTATGCTGGATTACCGAAAACTTGGATCCAGATGTAGAGATAAGAGCGAGAATAGAGTACGCCCCGTGTGTCTTCTCTTGAATGAAACGACTTCTCTGTAATGGAGAATTGGCACTGACTACAGCCTACCGCTTGGTAAAGTGCTACATTTATTCAGTTCTGTTATATGGCATGGAGACCTGCACCTTGAAACTTACAACTATGAGAAAGATTGAGACCTTTGAAATGTGGGTGGTCTGCCGAATATTGAGAATTTCTTGGACCGAGCACGTAACCAGTAAATCCATTCTAAAGAGAGTTAATAGAGAACGTGAAAGTCGTGGAAGTCTAAATATTGTTAAATTAAGAATTACTTCATACTTTGGACATGTACTCAGAAACAGTAAATACCACTTATTACATCTTATCATCAAAGGAAAAGCGAAAGGGAGAGGAGGCCCAGGCAGGAGACAAATGTCTTGGATGAAAAATATTAGAGTTTGGACAAATATGAATGTAAAAACCTTAATAAGAACAACTGAGAATAGATAAAATTTTGTTTGGCTTAGCAAGATGCTTGAATTTATGTCTTTACTAATGACTTGGGTAACCATAGAGGTAACAAAAATACATTAAATTCCAGTAAGCTGATTGGGAATCTAGGCTTGTCAACTGACATGACAATTTTAAAACCTTCTGGCAGTCTTTGTTTAAAATTCCATTATTTACACATCACAAATTTAGAGCAAGAATTTATCCAAGAATAGAACCAACTTTGAGCGATTATTAGTCCTAAATTAGAAACTCAGAATCTTAGTGGAGGGCAATGTTTCCATTTGTCCAGAACTGTCGCCACAGTAAAATCTGCTAACTGTTATTAGGAGTTACTAAACAGAAAACTGTAATTCGTATAAATAGTGCCAAAACCCATAATTTGCTCTGTATACATTGGATTGATTTAACTTATATTGCTAAATCAGGAACTCAGAATGCTAAGACAGAGTAATTTCCGTTAATCCAAGGTTGCAACACTGTAAGGCTTGCCACCATTGAAAAAAAAATGATAAAATAGAAAACTGCAAACCATTGGTCAAATTCGGAAAACAGGGAAATCAAGTTTTCTGAGCTAAATAAATTATTTTGACCACTGCACCCTCGGTACGTCGTAGAATGCGACTAAAAGAACAAACCAGACGTAGATGGCCCACATCCCACCAGGCAACGCCCGGTGTGATACCATCGCGTTCCAGGATTTCGCTGTGAGAAAAGAATAGCATAGCTCCCAGGATCAAAAAATTCGGTATCTAAAATAGGAGTTGGTTCGGGAACGTGAACATGCAGAGATCACAATTTTAAGGTAGATTTTTGTAATATACGAGATTTAAACTCTAACATAAATTCAGTGCACCAACACCTGCTGTCAAATAGGCCTCATGTACTAGCTCTCTGCGAAACTAAGGTCAGTTCATTGACCAGCACAGTCAGCTTTGTCTATCCTGAGTACGATTTCTATTCCCGGTTTAGAAGTAACTTTGAAATCTGTTTTTTTGTCAGAAGCCAACTCTTTTGTCAACGAGAGAAGGCTCTGAAACCTGGAAACTTTGATGTTATGTGCTTAAAAATAATGACTCAGCGAACTACAGGGTTTATTTGCTGCTATCGACCACCAAGTGATATTAACTTTAGAACACTTTTCGCTTCTCTGCAGACACCAACGATCATATAAGTTTCTGATTTTCAGCAAATCAGATGTTAGGGTCGTCTATAAATATTTTTTACCTTATTTTAAAGTCTATTCTTATTTGAGGTTTTCAATGAAGCTCGAAAGTGGACTGTAGCAATACAACAAAATATTTATGCGTACGAATGGTTACCTTTATGGACAAACAAAACATTGTCAAAATACGTTCGATATGATCCTACCACAAATCCAGAAGTTGAGAAATTATTTCAAGCTGCTGTAGCGATACCTCAATCTGTTCAAAATATGGCATTTCCAGTTTTTCACAACAAATTAAAAGTGAGTATTATCGTACAACAATAGATGGGCGTTCAGTAATTACCAACACACGTTTCTGTGACGTAAACACTTTTCACCATACTGTTTCAATATTCTCGACTAAATTTCAGCCGGTTTCACGCCTTCGGATAACAAAAATCTTGTCACTGAACTGGCTCTTTCAGCGTACACGATTCGAGCTGAGCTAACATTTTAAAATGAACACATTAGGTTATGTTTACTATGGACAGCTGTCCGTCGCCAAGGTCGCTAACCTGACCCACAGAAAGTTTTATTTAAAAATATTTAGTAGTTTTCGCACTAGTTCGGTAATTATTGAACCTCCCCCGTATTATAACATGCAAATAGGATTTTAGGTAGTGGTTGTTTCGAATTCCGAGTTTAAAAAAGAAACACTTTAGTAACAAAGCTCATTTTTAAATCTTCAATTCGAAAAACCCGAAAGCCAAAAATATATCGCTCTGAAATCCTCTTATTTTTTTAGAGCCCAGAATTACCCTTAAGCAATGTAGATCTTTCCAAATTTTTGAAAAATTTAAAAATAGTATCGTGTGGAAATTTCTCAATATTGGAAAGTTTTGATTCTGTTCAACAAAAATATGACCTACCGGATATCAACCATGCCCGAAAAGTTTTTCAACTCAAGCCCTATTTCAGTTGGAATTTTTTTTAACAAGAAATAATTTGAGCGATTCAATGCTTTTTTCTACATTTACTGAACAAAAACTGCAAAACGTTGATGCTTTGATTGGTGGAACTCTCGAATCAAGACACAGAGTTGGTGAACTCTTTGTAAGAGTTATACATGATCAGTTTCACAGAATCCGTGATGGAGACAGATTTTGGTTTGAAAATTTGCAAAACAAGTAATTTAAAAATTCTTTTTATTAGGTAGTTTATATTTGATCCTACTCAGTATATATCCCCCCTACACCAAACATTTTATTTTTGATCTCGACGCGCATTTCACTGTTAGATTCATCAGGAACGATGATTGACTAGTCAATATACTGAGTAGTGTCATTGTGCCAAAGATGCCATTCCCAACATCGTTATATTTGATGTAATTATTAGGTTTTATAGTAGTCTGGATTATACAATACAAAAAAATAGAAGACATTCTGAATCAAGACATTTGTAATGATAACCTTTAGGTTTAAGCGTTTCTGGTGGGTGAAAACAACTATTAGCGTTTATGATATATTAATCTATCAAAGCAAGGAAGCGCAACATTTTTGTCTGAACTTTAGGAAACGGTTACCAGGAAATATGAAGAAACAGATAATACTAGGGTCATAACTAACAGGTAGGCTGAAAAGTTTTTGGTCTGACACATAGATATCGCTCTTTTCAGAAAATCCATATGATTTTTAGGAAGTACCAACCTTCAAACGATACGTGTCAAAATTTCATGATACTTCGATGATTAGTTGACAAGTTACAGTGGTTATAGTGACGCTACTTTTGATATTTTCAAAACAATGGAAAAAATCGAATTTCGTATGTTGATTAAACACTGTTTTTTAATGGGAAAAAATGCCGTTCAAGAAAAGCAATGGCGTGATAATGGTTACGAGGACTCTGCCCCTGGAAAATCACTCATCATTTACTGGTATGCTGAATTTAAACGCGGTCGTACAAATATAAAGGATCCACAGGATCAGTTAGAGTATTTAACACTCTCTCAAATGAATTCCAACCCGAACAAGGCACCAGGCAGGGATGTATACTGGCTCCACAACTTTTTAACATATATGGAGAACATATTATGAGAAGATCGCTGGATGGGTTTGAGGGAGGTATCTCAATAAACGGGCAAAAAAACAATAACTTGCATTTTGCCGATGATACTGCCCTAATTGCAAGCAGCCAAGAAGAACTAATCGAGTTGGTGCGAAAAGTGGGAAACGAAAGCCAATTCTTTGGTCTGGAATTAAATAAATCGAAAACAAAAATTATGATAGTAGATAAACAGCACAATAATCATCCAAACATAGCCAAAATAACCGCTTTGAAGTTAAAATCCTATACGTATCTTCGATCACGGATAACAAACACTGGAACAACACAACAAAAAATGCGATATGGCGAAGGTGGCAATCCAAAATCTGGAGAGGCGGCCAAATTTCAAAACCTCTAAAAATGGGATTGTTCAACTGCTTAGTTTTCCCAATATTGACGTATGGTTGCGAGTCGTGGACGATGAGACAATCGGAGCGGAAGATTGACGCAAACGAGATATTTTGTTGGAGAAGAATGCTGCGAGTTTCATAAACCTCCCATAGAACAAATAACTCAATTATGCAAGAACTAAGAATTACCAGGAGACTCTCGAGCAGAATTCAACTTCAGCAACTAAAATACAATGAGAAGAAATAATGACAATATGGAAAGACTCATCATTCAGGGCAAGGTGGAAGGTCGAAGATCAAGAGAAAGAGCCACAACACGATGGATCGTCCAAATAACCAAAATATGCAACAGACCAATGCAGGATCTCACTGAGATTTTTTTTGAGTGTATGTGGAAAGCTTAGAGTAGAGTGACCGGGCAACTAAGTTATTCTACGCATTGAACAAATCATTTATTAGAAAAAGAGCAGTTAGTCTGAATACTAAAATAAGGGTGTTTAATGCAGTGTACATCCCGGTGCTGCTGTATGGGGTGAGACTTGGAGTTTGGATGAGCGATACCGAAATAGAATCCAGGCGTGTGAAATGCGCTTTTTGAGGGCAGCTATCGGAATGACGAGACGGGACGGTATCAGAAACACTATAGTCCGCGAAAGGTGCAATGTGAATTCCGTGATAACAACTTTGGAGAGAAAACAGTTAACGTGGTTCGAGCACATGGTGCGAATGAGCGACTGTAGAATGGTAAAGAAAACATGGAAAGTGACAGTGGATAAGAAGCGTAAAAGAGGTAGGCCAACAAAAACGTGGAATGATGGTGTGGGAAAAATCTTGAAAGAGAAGAAGATCACCTGGAAACAGGCGAAGAAAATGGTAGAGGACCGAAAGGAGTGGCGACGCATTACCTGCTCAACTACCTCGACACTGTAAGGTAGAAGAGGAAGGATTATGGATGTATGTATGTGTATGTATATATATATATATATATATATATATATATATATATATATATATATATATATATATATATATATATATATATATATATATGCACAGAAATAGAAGCATTAGAAAAGAAATACAACTTTAATTTACATAAGAAAATCAAAGAAACTGCTGGACTAAGGTTACAAAGGCAATCACAAGTAATAGAGGATAAAGAAGATAAACTACTACTGAACATACAAGAATGAATAGATAGATGGGAAGAATATATAGGGGAACTGTAGAATGACACAACTAGACAAAATAAGCTTAATATAACGCCCCCCCCCCCCCCACATAAATAAAGACAAAATATTAGCAGCATCAAATCAGCTTAAAAACAAAAAGGCAGTAGGAGAAGATAACCTACAGAAATCATTAAAATATTTCTTGAAAAACATATGGACATTATACAGGACCTATTCAACAGCGTATACAACACAGGTGATGTACCTCATGATTGGTTGACATCAGTTTTTATACGATTGCCAAAAAGAATAACCCTAGAAAATGCGAGGAATATCGGGATATAAATCTAATGCACCACATCTTGAAACTTTTCCTTAAAATAATCCGAAATCACCAAAGAGTATACAAAAAATGATGAAGATGAATGATCTGGAGATACACAGTTCGGCTTTAGGAACGGACTAGGAACGAGGGACGCACTATTCTCCATTCGCGTTCTGATTGAAAGATGTAGTGATGTCAACTTTGATGTTTATTTATGCTTCATAGATTTCCAAAAGGTCTTTGATACGGTAAATCATGAGAAAATGATGGAAATAGTACAATAGTGTAACATTGATGACAAAGACTTACAAATAATATCAAGTTTATACTGGAACCAGACTGCCAAAATAAAAGTTGAGAATCGCATGTCCAAAGAAATAAAAATAAAGAAAGACGTACGTCAGGGTTGTATTTTGTCATCCCTGTTATTCAATGTCTATTCGGAGGAAATCTTCAATAAAGCACTTTCTGATAAAAAAGATGGAATTATAATTAATGGTGTGTGTAAATAACTTCTGCTACGCTGATGATACTGTCATTCTAGCGGACAGTGAAGAAGGCTTACAAAAACTCATGAATGGAATTGTTGATGCATGTAAGGAATATGGAATGAAAGTGAATATGAACAAAACAAAAACAACGGTAGTCAGTAAGAATCCTAATACAGACATAAATATTAAAGTACATCAACAAACACTTGAAAGGGTAACAAAAATAACGTACTTAGAAAACGTAATTAGTGAAGATTGGGACCATTCTATTGAAATACGCTCAAGAATTAAGAAAGCACGAAGCTCCTTTAATGAAATGCGCAGCATACTCTGTAACTGCCAACTAAACTTAAAAACAAGAACAAGAGTACTAAGATGCTACGTGTTCTCGGTCATGTTATACGGTATAGAAGTTGCAACAATCACAGAGAGAACATAACAAAGAATGGAGTCATTCGAGATGTGGTGCTATCGCCGAATGCAGCGCATACCACCAACGTGAAAATACTTGATCGGATGGAAAAAGAACGAGAGTTGATTCCAGCTGTTAAAGAAAGAAAAAGCACTTACTTTGGCTATATTATAAGAAGCCAAAAGTACGAGCTCCTGAAACTTATAACTGAAGGAAAAATAATCGGTAGGCGAGGACCAGGAAGGCGCTGCAACTCCTGGTTGAAAAACTTACGACAGTGGACAAACATAACATCTACTGAACTGTTTAGAGCGGCAATAGATAAAGTCAGATGGGAAAATGTGATCGCCAACATAAGGCACACTAAGAAAAAAATATATATGCACACACATAATCAAAATTCTTCTGTTTTATGGCATTTTATGTTCTGTGGCGTAGCCAGGATCGCAGGGAGGCATGTGCTCCTGCCTACCGCGAATCTAGAAAAAACCGTTCCTTTTCTGTAAGTCCATTACGGTCTGTGAATCCATCTGCCTCCCTACTCCTAGAACTTGGCTACGCCGCTGGTCATGGTAGGTATATTTACAGATTTTCTATTAAGATAATCGTGCTGCACTTTTTAGTTTGTTTTCATGTGAAGATGTGGTCAAAGTAAATCAAATTACTTTCAATGATGTACTTTGTCAGTAACAGACTTAGTACCCGAAGATCTAGAAAGCTCTATTTTTAACGTATCTAAGTCAACTAATGTACAATTATTAAAGTTGGATGTTATTAGGACAAAAAGACTATATAAAAATTCATCGAAAGGATTTTTTTTCCCTTCAATTTACTTTTTCATATTACCTTTTTGTCTAATAGGAGGAGTTGGTATTGGTAAGTTTTGTAATCATATGTTTTTAAAAATGATGGTTATTGAGATAAGATTGTGTTAACTTGGAGTGACGTCCCGACGTGTCGCCTGCAATTTCAAGAGGTAGTTTTCATAATATCAGAGATATATGTAAACATAACAGCCTTGGTTTATCTATAACGGATAACGGAGAACCACTGGAAATATGGTCTACATATTTCCGTTAGCTCCTGTAGTTTTACATTTTATGGAAGTCTTCAAGGAAAATGCTTCAACAAGCTCTCCATTTAAATCAAAATTCTGGTGTAGATCTATACCCCCTCTTCTTGCAGTAGGGTGTACCGACGCAAGACAAATTGCAAACCGTGAACGATATATTAAAAAGAAAGAAATTAAACGATCAGCTGTAGCTGAAGAATACGATTCTATAGCACAGTGCATCAATGTAAAATCAGTCAATTTCTGTAGACGAGAGATTAATAATAAAGATATGACTGAGTATATATCACCACTACGCCAAACACTTTATTTTTGCTTACGTTTGCTAACGCTTCATGAGCGATGATTGACTTCAATCATCGCTCCTGATGAAGCTAACATGGTTAGCGAAACGCGCGTCAAGTGCAAAAATAAAGTGTTTGGCGTAGTGGTGATATATACTGAGTAGTATCATTGTGCCGAAGATTCCACATTCCCAACTTAATAGAGATTTGAGTTATAGTCTGCATCACTATCACTAGTTGGAACTGGATACTTGGTTTGTGCTTCACCAGACTGAGTCAGAGTACTGATCTTGAGGAGTATTGGTCTCAGAAGAAGCTTTATGCAATCGTAAACGAGATATCAGAAGGTTAGTCCAATTTGGCATGATCTAATCACAAGGGCAATGATTTCTCCCTCCTCTGACCAAAATCATGAAACCTTCCGCTTAATTTCCAAACCTATTCCGAAAAATTTTAGGAACTATTGGAGGTGTGTTTTGTTTCATACTTGCAAGGAAGATTCGAAAAAGGCATATTGTACAAAAGAAATATAGTACTACCAGACAAACACTTCAAAATGATTGGCAAGTGCTGTATCCATTGTTTCCGGGTAATTAATTTTTTTAACCCTATTATGGTTATTATAAAATTCAATAGTCCTTTTTTGTGTTTGTGGGGATTAGCTTACTAAAGATTATAATTTTTAAGGGGTAAGGCAACTCCAAAATTCTCAAAAAAATCCATGTTTTTGGCCTTTGAAGCCTAAAGAATAAGAAAAAAAAATACTAGACTGGAGAATTAAACAGGTGGTTTACGAGGTTTACCGAGTCGCTCCAAGCCTTTTTTACCTGGCGGTACAGAGCGCATGGGTTTACACTTTTGTAATCCTCTTATCTGATAAAAATCACTTACCTGCGGGATTCTATGAGGTTTATAAGGTTCATATAATTAGTTTAAAGATATGCGCCAAGAGCACGCTCATATTTTTTGTGTTCAATCAGTTTTATTTTATTACTTAGATTAGTGACTAAAAATGAGTGACAAATCAAAATATAGTGGTCGCAAAGGTAGAAGAGACGGAGCGGAGCCCGTCCGGTGAAAATCCGTGGTGTTCTTGGCAAAAAACAAAAGCCACTAATATTTTGTCTGATGCTGTGCTATCAAGCCCATCTACGAAGAGTTGGGTAGTGATGACCTTCTTACAAAGTGCTTAGGTGGTTTCACACAGAACGGCAACGAAAGCTTCAGTGCTACGGTTTGGTTAATGGCCTCAAAAACGACATCAAGTAGGAAGACTGTCCTTGATATTGCAGGAAATCTTGCTGTGTGCGCCTTAGGCATGACTATAGGGACCATTTGTTACAACTACTGCGTTGAAGCTGACGACCTCCGCATCGAGTTATACGCCCGTTCGTTGACTGCGAAAACATCTCGGCTTACTTCTAAATTAGCCAGAAAAGAAGAGGAAAAGGGGAATATCAATGTGGAATGCCAATTGTATGGTGCAGGCATCGCCGATTTAAGGTATAACGACATTTTCTACTGTAGAACATTACTGAAATTTTCAAATGCGTTTTTTTTTTTTTAAAACTGTATCTTTCAAATCAGGCGAAATGGCCACAAATTTTTATCGATTTGCTTGGAATTTTGAGAGTAACTTTTCAGTTACATTATCTAAGGGAAACCGTACGGATTTTGCGATAAGTTATAAACTTCCTTTTTTATAAACATTTTTTCGTGAAATTTTTGAGTGAAAAATGAACATTTTTTTTCACACGTACATTTTTCTAAAAAACGATATTTTAAAATTTCCATTTATTTTTAATCACTGGTTTTGTGACATATATTGATGACATTTTTTTGGTTTTTTTGTTCTAGGTTGAAATCCACGCCCATTTTGAATTAAAAAGATAAAATAAATATTTTTGTATACTTAAATATTTTTTTATTAAATTACTTCAAATAAATTTGCGACCGCTTTTGTTATACCCTTGAAAAAAAATCCTGCCTTTGTTCTTGGGACCTGGAGTGGCCTTACCCCTTAATTATTACCAAAAATATGTATACTTTTAGTTTTATTTTTTTAGTTAAAGTTTACATAGGAGCCAAAGAACCTTTAAGAAAAGTTGTAGTAATATTGAAAAAAGATATAAAGCAAATAAGTGTTCAGACTTTTTCTGGAATAAATTTGAGAATAATTAATTTTGACGTTGCAACTAAAACTGCCGTAAAAGTAATAAATCTTTCTGATGAGCCCAGTATCATTATTCAGTTTCCACATAATTATGATTTGGTAAAAATATTTTTATTATCGTTTAAAAACTAATTTGATTATACGCCCCATAGTTCCACGTATACGCTCCATTAACCTTGCTTATACGTTAAGGTAAGCAAGACAAAGCGTCTAAAAAGTATACATTGCATATGGCCAGTTTATTTTCTTCACCTGCGCAATTAGTGTAAGAGCAACTCGCCACTCGGTAACAGTAATATACTTAAAAGTATATTATAAAAACCTTCACCAGATGTCAAGAAACTTAGTTATCATATTTTTTTAAATACTAGGTACATTATCAAATGTAATGCACTCGTGAAAATTTTAGTTAAATTAACACTTTATGGGGAATATTCCAGAATTTTTTCAAAATTTTTTGATCAGTACTTTTTGAGATAAGGGTGAGACAGCGATTTTTGGAAATTTTTTAAAAATAATACAAAAAAAAGTGTGCGCCAGTATTACATCATATATATTTTTGAACTCGTGTTTCTTCAAGCTTTCATTTGACCCTCCACTCGTTGATCCGGTAAATATTTTTTTTCACTTTCAATTTTACCCTCCAAAACTAACTCCTTAAGTCAAAATTTAACTTTCAAAACTACACGCCTCTGATCGGGCCGTCAATTCCTATATTCGTGCCAACGGATAAACAGATGGACCACGAAGTGATTCGGTACGTGTTCCAAACGGAACACTAAAAACCATCAGAAATAATGTTTACATTCACATGTTCCGGTTTCCGTAATGACTTATAAAAATATCTACCAACCAGAATCTACTACAACTAGTACTTATATTTAATCGGTACGATTGATGATATAATAATCCTTCTTGTGGTTTCATCATACTGATATAGTATAGTGTTCAGCCAAAAGGACATGTTGATGCATGAATCGTTGCAGATGGTTACGAAAGACTCGCAGGGTATCATTCAAAAGTAAAAACGCAACTACTGGCTCCACTTAAAGTTGAATTGCAGGGTTCACGCTTCTACATCTCGTCCATTGAGTCATGGTACACTCGAAACGAAATTTTTTATAATTTAACATAAATAACATGTAGGATGAAAAGTTTTTGGTCTGATACATAGGTGTCGCCCTTGTCAAAAAATCCATATGATTTTTAGGAAGTACCAATCTTCAAACAATACGTGTCAAAATTCCATGACAAAATTAGTTTACACGTTACAGTGGTTTTAGTGACACTACTTTTCGGGTGTTGATTAAATACTGTTTTTTGATGAGAAAAAATATCGTTCAAGCAAAGCAATGGCTTGATCAGTGTTACGGGGACTCTGCCCCTGGAAAATCACTCATTAGTTACTGGAATGCTGAATTTAAACGCGGTCGTACAGATACAAATGATGCTGAGCGCTCTGGACCCCCAAATGAGGTGGTTACACCGGAAAACATAAAAAATCCACAAAATTGTTTTGGATTTTTGGATGACCGTAAAGTGAAATTGCGTGAGATAGTTGATACCCTAAAGATATCAAAAGAACGTGTTGATCATATTTTGCATGAACATTTAGGCATGAGAAAGCTCTGTTCGAAATGGGTACCGTTTTTGCTCACAGTGGACCAAAAACACCAACGTGTTGATGATTCTGAGCGCTGTTGGGACCTGTTTAAGCGCAATAAAAAGAGTTTTTTATGCGATATGTGACAATGGATGAAACATGGATCCACCACTACACATCGGAATCAAATCGGCAGTCAGCTGAGTGGACAGCAGCTGGTGAAAGCCACCTGAAGCGACCAAAGACACAACAGTCGACTGGGAAGGTTGTGGCCTCTGTATTTTGGGATGTGCATGGAATAATTTTCATCGCAGACCTCAAAAAAATGCTCGCGGGAAAGAAATTTGGCTCCAATGAAGAAGTTATCGTCGAAATTGAGGCCTATTTTGAAAGCAAAGACAAATCCTTCTACAAGAAAGGTATAGAAATGTTAGAAAAGCGTTGGACTAATTTATCGCTCTTGAAGAAGACTATGTTGATTAATATAGTCGAATTTTGCAAAAAAAATGTGTTTTAAGTAGCTAGACCAAAAGCTTTTCAGCCTACGTGTTAACATTATATGGTTGACATATACTCAACGTACATTTTAATGGATGAACAATTTATTATACTTTGAAACCTTTGTCTTGCCTGAAGAGTTATTAGAACTTAAAAAAAACTGATCATAAAAGGAGCATCAAGTGAAACTTCGGGGTTTAAATTTTAGGTATTGAAGTTTGAAACAGATTATCTACGAAACGCTTTTGCAATAGACCTTGACGTATTTATTGCTAACAACAACATGCTTCAAAAGGAACTTATAACAAATTTCACCTGGAGAGCTAGCAAGTCTATAATCGTGACAAAAGGACATCGGCAAATGTGGCTAGACATGTTTTTTAGGGTTGCCTTCGCACAAGCTTTTAATATTAAACATTCCCATCGGGAAATGCTTCAAGTTGATGCTTTTGTAGCCAAAGAAATCATTTATACCGAACTGACGATAAATGAATTTGCAGAGGCAATAAGCATGCACCCTGATAATGAGTTTGTAAAAAAGATGTTTGCTTTAGTGGATAAAGATAAAAATGGTTTCATATCTTTTAGAGAATTTGTAGATTCAATTATAATATTTGCTGAAGGAAATCAAGAGAAAAAAGCTAAACTTCTTTTTGATTTATATGACATTAATTGTACAGGCCTTATTCCAGCTAAGGACTTTTCAGCTATGATCAAGTAAGAAATGCATTAATTAATACTAAAAATCAATAAAATTATCCCCATATTTAGAAATATAATATCGGTTCTATAGCATCCTACGCCTTCTGATTCACAGTTTCCAGTCTCTTCGGTTTTTCCCAATCCCCCGATTGTAAATTCCGTTTAGGCATTACTCTCTGTATCCCTCCTATTACCGTTGATTTTGACCTTCCCCTTTTTCTTTTTTCTGCTGGTGTCCACACAAAATTTGCTTGGAAATACGTTCTTCGTCCATCCTTTCAACATGGACATACCAGTTTAGTTGCCCTCTTTGTATTCTATCGATTATTGTCTTATCGACCTTCATGATCTCTCTTATTCGTTCACTTCGTATTCTTTCCACTCTTGACTTATCAGCAGCTCTTCGCCAGAAGTCCATTTCTAGCACTATTAGACGGTGCTCTAGTGTTCTGTCCATTTGCTATGTTTCACATCCATAGAGAACCATTCTTACGAAAAACGTCTGGTATATCAGGTAGGTTAGCAGCCAATTATCTGTTTTCCTTTCATAATATGATGTTCTATCTCTTTTTCTGTGCGACCTTTGCATTCTGTTTTCGTTCCTAAGTAGGTGTACTCCGTACCCGATTTTATTACATTCTGTTATCTCTCTTCCAACATATAGATGCTGGGTTTTTGTTCTGTTGACCGATTCTTTATAATGTTGAAACAGTCTATGGGCCATAGATCCTCCTTATCCTGAGCAATCACAACCAATAATGGAGGGTATACAGCATTGTATCATCGTTCAATTCAGTTCTGTTACGCGCTCTCCTTCAGTTCTTTAACACGTCATTGAGATATATTTTAAATAATGTGGGAGAAAGACAGCATCCCTACCTTGTCTGTATTTAGAAAAATAGTAAATATACTGTTACAATCATTGAACACTTTCCACGAAATACTTGTAAAATAAACTCAAGTCGCCAACCGTTTTTCGATGTTCCAAGGAATGGTGGTATTGAGTTCTGGGTCTCCAGTCAGGCGAGAATAGCTCCCTTCTGAACAGTATCCAACAAATGCAATGTATATTTGGGAGCAGAGCCCCAAACATGGGAGCAGTATTTCATCGTTGGCCGAATTTGAGCTTTGTACAGAATTGACAGTTGTTGTGTAATGTAAAGCTTTCTGGTTCGAAATAATACTCCAAGTTTTTGAGACGCTGTCGTTGCTATGCATGCAACATGTTGGTGCCAATTGCTCCCAAATTAACGGCCAGCAAATAGTGACGATGGTAGAGGAATAGACTGTCCCGACATAACCGTGTCGGGTTCAACAACCCTAATTTTCTTGAAAAAAACTGCTGCCTGGGTTTTTGTAACGGTAAATTTTACTTGGGTACTGTCACCCCAAGACAGAATTTCTTTCAGGCCTTTGTTAAGTTGACCGACACCGACGTCCTGCGGGCTGCGGATGTTTGTGTGAGTAGTCGATGTTCGAACGTTAAAAATGAATTAATTGCTATTCCAAATGAAGATCAGAGAGCTAAATGCGGTGAGGCAAATAGGCAGTGGAGAAAAAATCAGAGCCCAGAAAATGCAAACTCCAAAGAAAAATCACTCGGTTACCGCCCCTCTTGTCATGTTCCTCTTTTCCAGTATTAAAAAAAAAACTTGTAGGCATACAGTTATGATGTGTTGTATGGGTTTTAGGTCCTTTTTGGAAATAGTGGGTGGAAAAGTTCAAGAAATTGATATAAAGAAAACAGTTGGTGTCATGTTACGATCGGCTGGCGTAGCTAATAAACATGATTTGGATTTCAACGATTTTAAGAAAATTATTGGTGATGATATCAATAACTTAAGTTATGCCAAATTGGGATTTAAAATAGAACAAGGCGCTAATAATTCTTACTTAGCGTTGGCAAAACGAACCATTGAAGCTATGTACAGGTTGTATACTTAAACTGAACATTTTCGATAAAAAAAAACATTTAAGCTACTTTGTTTACCACATAAAAATCTTTATTAATGACACGCTTCGATTTGTTTAAATGCTTATCATCATATTAACGAATTATCTTTACAAGAAAGTAGTACAGAAAATCATACAAAAAAGCGCAATCATCCCAGGACGACAAATAATGTAACCATTGTTTGTCCTGTGATATTTGTCTTTGTGAGGGTGGATTAATAAGCCTGGTAAATTTCTACAAAATGGCGGGAAATTTTGTTAAGCGGCATGACTGTTGGTAAGCGTGATTCTTGTACCGGTTGTGTTCAAAGTTCTAAACAGATGAAATGCGAAGTTGTTTGTTGGCAGCTATCGTAAGCGGTCGGTGTTACACGTTTCGTAGAAACGCATAAAGCCGAAAATTGATAAAATATTTTTATGCGGCCTAAAGAAAAACCAAACCGAAGAAGGAAGTTCATGGGGACACTGCACCAGCACTCAAGACCATTTATGGCAGGATAAATGAATTTAAACGTGGCCGTTCGAGCACTGCAGGACGCCCGATTGAGATTTCTTTTGAAGAAATGATCGATAAAATTCATGGTATCGTGATGGAAGATCGTCGCATTAAACTTCATAAGACTGCTGCTAAAATGAACGGGTACATAATATTCTGCATGAAGTTCTAAAAATCAAACTGCTAAGTGAGCGATGGGTGCCGCGTTTGTCGACTCCAGACGAAAAACACTTGAGGAAGGACATTTCAAAATCGTGTTGAGAAAAGTTGTACCGAAACTGTACTGTAAATGAAACGTGAATCTGCCATTACACCTGGAGATAAAATGGTAGTTATCGTGGGTTAGCGAAAAAAGCGAAAACAATTTTATCAGCGCGAAAAGTGATGACAACTGTTTTTTGGGACTCGCAGGGTATCATCATGATTGACTATCTGGAAAAGGGTTCGACAGTGACCCTATTTCCCAGATTTTTCCCCAAGTGACTTTTTTTTGTTTCCTGACCTCAAAAATTGGCTTAGGCGTGTTACGAGTATTATGGACAGTTCGCAACTTTTTTTTTTGGTAAAATCTGGACTAAATATACTGAGCTCAATGAAGAGTATGTCGAGAAATAAATATTTGCTGTTGCAAAAAAAATGTTATTTACCTTGTTCTTTTTTTACAAGACTTTTCAGTCCACCCTCGTATGTATCTAATTACGAAGCCTTCTTGTAACTGAAATGGATTAATCTGATAATGAGGAGAATTTAGACTCTCCGTAACTAGTCATCATTAAAGATGTTCCTGCTTAACAGTATTTAAAAATTTTGAATAATCTGTGTATATATAATTTCAATCTTTTTCTGTAAATAATTTGCAGGAAACCTACCGATTTGGTAACAAGATTCCAGAGTTTTAGTCGGGCTGTAGATGAAAAACAATCACAGCTTGTACGCCCTCCTGCGAAGCAGACCCGTCTCCAAACGTTGCTATTATACTTCGAATTACGTTCTAAACAACTGTTTTGGATGATATTTCTTACATTACTAATATTGTTTGTTTATATCTGGAGTATACATTGTAAGTATAAGCCTTGAAAATTATGTATTAAAAGTTCTAGATTTCAATTTTCTCTCTCGACACCCGGCTAGCAGCAGTTATACTACGCTGTTAAAAGGTTACATTATCTAATTGAACTATGTTATTATAACTGAATGACTGTTCAATTACAGATGTCCCTGTTCAGCGTCTTTGTTGATTTCAGTGCTGTACACAGTAATATGCTCAATCAGCCTGTTTAACAAATTAATACTGAACAAAAAATCTTAGTGTTATATCCAACCGACTGTAAATACGAGGCATGTTTTTTAAGTAAGTACCGTTTTGGAATTAAAAAAAGACGTGCAAAGATATCGCTATAATTTTATTTTTACATGAAAGCCTGTACCTTAATCTACTTTTCTACATAATTTCCGTGAATATTGAGGCACTTGTCATAACGTGGCACCAGTTTTTGAATACCCTCCTCATAAAATTCTGCCGCCTGACTTGTTAACCACTGTATCACAAATGTTTTGACTTCGTTATCGTCTTGAAGACGCTGACCACCCAGGTGCTTCTTCAAGTGCAGGAACAAATGGTAGTCGCTGGGCGCCAGATCAGGGCTGTATGGAGGATTATCTAGAATTTCCCATTTAAAAGATTTGATGAGATCTTTGGTCCGATTAGCCACATGTGGACGGGCATTGTCATGCAGCAAAACGATACCCTTACTCAACTTGCCACGTCTTTTGTTCTGGATTGCACGACGCAGATTGTTCAATGTCTCACAATAAGACGCTGCATTGATTGTCTCATTACGAGGCAGAAACTCCACTAGCAATACTCCTTTTCTGTCCCAAAAAACTGTGCACATGATTTTGCGGGCAGAAATTGTTTGCTTAAACTTCACTTTTTTGGGTGATGATGAATGTCGCCATTCCATGGATTGTTGTTTCGATTCTGGTGTGACGTAGGCCACCCATGTTTCGTCACCAGTAACAATTTGGTCTAAAAAATGTTCACCTTCATTGTGGTACCGCTCAAGGAAAGTCAATGCACTGCCTAAACGTTGGGTTTTGTGCAAATCCGTCAACATTTTTGGAACCCAACGTGAACACCATTTCCGGTAATTCAAGTTCTCGGTCACAATGCGATACAAAACACTACGAGAATATTGAGGAAAGCAGTCGCACAATGATGAAATTGTAAAGCGTCTGTTTTCTCTCACCTTTTCGTCCACTTTCTGCAACAAATCTTCATTAACGACCGAAGGACGCCCACTCCGTTCTTCATCATGCACATTTGTGCGGCCATCTTTAAATGCTCTCACCCATTTCCTTACCATTCCATCACTCATAATGTTTTGTCCGTAAACTTCACAGATCTCACGATGAATATCGATCGGTTTTACGCCTTTAGCACTAAGAAATCGTATAACAGCCCGTACTTCACAGTCGGCGGGACTCACGATTGTCGGAGGCATCTTAAACACTCAGTAAACAACGTATACAATGAAGAATCAGACTGTAATGGCGTCAGTGCGTAGACATGAGATGTAGGTTACCAGCGCGCATGCGCGGAACGCCGACCGTATCGCTGCGGCGGCGGAATCGCAAAACGGTACTTACTTAAAAAACATGCCTCGTATATATGTAATGAAGCAACTTATAAAATTTTCATAAAATCTGCAGGATTTACTGCAAACTGTGAAAAAGCATATAAATACATTACTTAAACATTACATTTTTAAGGAATAAGGTCAGTCCAGGTCAAACGAAAAAGGGCTAATTTCGCGAATTTTTTTCGAGAGTATAATAAAAGAAGTCGAAAATTTATGTGAAGCACTTATTAAACAAATATTTAAGTGTACAAAAATATTTTTTTCTTTCTTTTTAATTCAAAAAGACGACAAGGCACCTTTTATGCGAGGCCTGAAACGGGTGAAACGACTGCTCCCCTAGATTTCAACTTAGAACAAAAAACCAGAAATTTTTCATTAATATATGTCAAAAACTAGTGGATAACTTATGCAAATTTAAAAATATCGTTTTTTCGAAAAATGGTGCACATTTGAAAAAAGTGTTTATTTTTTCACCCAAAAATTTCACGAAAAATTCGTTTATAAAAAAGGAAGTTTATAACTTATCGCAAAAGCCGTACCTTATCCACTAAATTTTGACACTTGTTAATGAAATTTTTTTGATTTTCTTGTTCTAGGTTGAAAATTACGGGAGCAATCGTTTCGCTCGTTTTAGGTCTCGCATAAAAAGTGTCTTGTCTTCTTCGATTTTGAAGGAGTCATCGTCAATTCAAAAATATTTTTGTAAACTTAAATATTTGTTTAATAAAGTACTTAAATAAATTTTCAACTGTTTGTAATATACTTTTGAAAAAAATTCACAAAATTAGCCTTTTTTCCTGGAACCTGGAGTGTCCTTACCCCTTAAGAGGTTCCTATTTCCTATTTTGTATTTGAAAGAACCTAAAACCACACTTTTATTGCTATCAGAATGATTAAAGTAAGTCGTGTGATAGTTTGACACCTAAAGAATTTCGTTCAGGATTAACTGAGATAGATGGGAGATTTTTTTGTGTTCTAGATGTGACTGCAACCAATAAATTATCAGGAATAAATGGTTATATTTTCGTAATTGCGCGTGGAGCAAAGTTTCCCATGGTTCTAACTTATGCGCTTTTATTTATTACCATGTCCAGAAATATGTGGATACAGCTTAGAGGCTTCTTTAATAATAATTATTTTCCCTTTGACTGTATGGTCCAAATACACATATATGTCGCCTATTTATCAGCCATGCTTACGGGTAAATACTTTTATAATCAATTTAATCTTCTTAGATTAGTAAATTTACTTATTTTTTTTTTAGTTATTCATGTTATAGGAGAAACTCTCATATTTTACGAGATTATTCTCACTTCTGACGATGTAGCCTGTTTATTAGGTGACTATTTAATGTAAGTATACATATATGTGTATATGAATATCTCGGGAAGGCAACCACTTTGGCCTTTCGGAACCGGCCTTTTTACTGAGGGGGGAAAAGATTATTCAGATCCTATAGAAATTGCTAACCTCTTTGCGAATTTTTTTTCTTCGGTCTATAACAACTCTGCACAGAGTAATGCTTTCCAACACCTTCCAAATAATAATTTTAATATCTCTATTCTATTAATTCTCATATAACTCTTAATTGTGTATCAGAAGAAGCAGTCAGTAGGTTCTTGAAAAAATCTAAAAATAAAATGTCCATGGATCCTGATAATATTCCCAGTTTCATCGTCAAAAACTGTGCATCCGCGTTCTCGAAGCCATTGAGCTTCATTTATAACATGGCACTCACAACACCATACTCAGGTATGGAAGGAAGCTAGGATAATTCCTCTCTTCAAAAAAGGCAGTGTAAATAATATCTCTAATTATAGGCCCATATCGATGCTATCGCCATTTGCGAAAGCATTAGAGGGGTTGATTCACGAAGATGTGTTTAATCAAGTAAAACATTCTATATCTGAATCTCAGCATGGCTTCTATAAAAGTCGCAGTACGATCACGAATCTGGCCAGTTTCACTCATTTTGTAAGTCAAATCTTGGAGGCTTGTGGTCAGGTTGATGCTGTTTATATGGATTTTTCAAAGGCGTTCGATCGAGTAGATCATTCTGTCTTCCTTCTTAAACTGAGGTGCCTTGGTTTCGATGACAATCTCATTCGACTGCTTGCCTCCTATTTGAGTGACAGGTATCAATGTGTCGATATTCGTGGTAATTACTCCTTCAGATTCAAAGCTACAAGTGGAGCTCCTCAGGGCAGTATAATGGCTCCACTGATATTCTCTCTGTTTATTAACGATATAGGCATAAATGTTTCTAGCAATGTTCTATTGTTTGCGGATGATTTAAAGATTTTCAGACAAATACATTGCGTTTCTGATTGCATTGCACTTCAAGATGATATACAACTAGTTAGCAACTGGTGCACAGCTAACAACTTACTTCTAAATGCCGAAAAATGCTACAAAATGACGTATGCTAATAAAAAGACCCTAACTCAATCTGACTATTATATAAATCTTGAGATATTGAAGGATTTAAAATCCATCAGGGACCTTGGCATAGTCTTTGACGAGCGCCTATCGTTTTCGGCACACATAAATCAGGTTTACAAGAGCGCGATGCAAACGCTGGGATTCATAATAATTAGAAACTCTCATGATTTCAAACATTGATACAATTAAATCTTTGTACTTTGCATATGTTCGATCAAAATTAGAATACGCAGCAATAGTGTGGCATCCTATACACTCAAAGTACACTTCCTAAATAGAAGGGGTAGAACGAAAATTTTTAAAATTTCTCGTATATAAAATGGAGGGTGTTTTCCCACCACGAGGCTCGCCACAGGAAACTCTGCTTCGCAGATTTCAGATATCGTCATTGGCCGATCGTCGCAATTTTATGCTGGTTTTATTTTTGTTTAAAATTTGCAACTCAGCTATCGACTGTCCCTACTTATTGTCAAAACTAAACTTTAACGTACCATCTCGTGCGTTAAGACATTATCCCGTGTTCAACTTACCGTTCCATGCTTCCAATTTTCAGTTAAAAGACCCCCTTTTTCAAGCTATGAAGATTTTTAATGTGAATTGCAACGACATTGGTATTACCAATCTAACATATTCTCAGTTTTTGAAGGTTGCACGGGATCGTTGTCTTGGGAATATTATTAACTAATATTGTAGTGTATATAGTTAGAGCTGAAACTTAATATTGTAATGTGTTTATCCTAACAGACTCGTTTAGATTTAACTTAGCTTTAGTCACATTGTCTTGTTAATGGATGTATTTATCTGTTAGACAATAAAGATTATTATTATTATTATTAAACTGTAGGTTCCCTTTGTCTATGGAAACACTTAAAAAGGCACCAACCACAGGCAAAGGCGAGAGCGGATATGGCACTTCAAGAAGAAGAAGAAGATGCATATATGGCGAACTTTTTTGATTTTTTGGTTAATTTTCCTTCTTTTCGTAGGAATGAAGAAACATTTAATATACACATGATGTTATGGACAAACTCTGTTGTTATAACAGGTGTTATACTATCGATAATATTAGTTATTGTTTGTGTATTTGCGCAGGCATATGTACGTCGGAAACTATGCGATTTTTTTTATTTTACCCATTATCTATATCCTGTGATTATTTTGTTAATTTTGATCCACAGTTCTCGCTCTTGGGTAAGTTAAAATTTTTCAATTTATTATGGTATTTAAATCAATTTTGTGAACAGTATTAAAGTGTATATATAAACTAAAACTAGGTATTTTAGACAGTCTGACAAGTAAGAATGTGTCCGCGATAATTCATTTTTGGTAGATGCGTTTTCTAGCGATTCAAAAAAATATCTGGAAAATCTCGGCCGGAAAAAATCGCAAGGGAGCCACTTCATTAGTTCGATTGGTCCTTTTTCGAAGCAGTCTTGCTTTGTTCCCATCCAAAGGGGCAATCTAAAATGGCATATTCCATGGCCGCCAGCTTTAATATATTAATAAGTCAATGTCGACTTTTGTGAATAAGTAGGTAAATCATTTTAAAAACGTGGTTCGGTAGGCAAAGTCACTGCGAAAATCGAAAAACGAATCGTGTCTTTGTTTTCGCGGAACCCGTAATTGACGCTGCATCAAGGAGCTTCGAAATTAAGAAAATCGGGTTGGAATGTGTCCCATGAGACCATTCGACAACATCTTCGTGCTCAAATTCCGAAGTACGTTGAAGAAATCTTGGCTGAGCGAAAATCACGCCGAAGCGACTCGCTTTGGTCCACGATAAGATACTAGAGTGGCCCTTACAATCGCCGGACGCCAACCCTATTGAAAACGGTTGGTCCCTTGTAAAGAGAAAGCTCAGAGGAGAGAGTCTGAGGCCTTTGACCTAGTTGTCTCGCCAGATTCGGAAAATTTGCAGAGTATGTAGAAAATCTCGTCGACAGCATGACACGAAGATGCCAGGCGATTATTGATGCAGGAGGCGATTGGACCGACCAAAGAATACATTGATGGCAAAACACATTTTTTCAAGAATACTAGCGGCCACGTTCTTACTTGACACACTGTACAACCAACAAGAATATATAGTAAATTCATCTGAATTTATTATGTTTGTTCATTACAAGCATATTCTTTAGAAAGTTTTTGAGATATCAACTGTTTAGATCACTTGGATGTACAGTATTTTAAAACTCACATTCTGAAATACAGGAATCTGCAAATGAGGTTATCGAAAAATTTTTTATCCCGGCAAGGGAGATTTTGTTAGAAAATAACTTGATTAACGACAATATTCGACTTCAACTTTTAAATATAACATATGTAATGCCACGTAGAGATTACTCAAAGAAACTCTTTTTTACAATTTTGTTTTTAGCGCATATATGAGTACTATATAACTCATAACAATTTGTTTTTGATTTTAGACGACTCTAACATACTCGGTTTTGACAGGATCTGTTGTCTTGTTCACATTGGATTTATTCATTACGCAAAAAAGAAGGAAAATAGGACTTCCAGTAATTCGAGCCGTTTAGTTTTTTCCATCAAGTAAGTTTCAGTTTTAGTATATTTGTCTATCACTATTTATTTTATGTATTATAATAAAAAGATAAAACATATGATTTTATTATAGATATTTGAGCAACTAGAATTTTAAATTACATTATAATTTCTAAAAATTTGCATGTTTTACCTCCCTCGCAGAGTTAAAATTTGTGGAATTCATTCAAGGAATGAAGAGAGTAGAGAACATTCTTCCCCTCGAATCAAAATAGGAAGAGACACGAGTGCAGCCATTTTTAACCAGTTTAAAAGTATCAGTTTTAAACAAACGTTAAATTAGATTTGGAATTTTTGTTTGAATGTTTAAAAACGAGTAAATCCCCTTATTAAATAACCATTTTCGAAATAGTCGACCATGTTGCGTGCAGTTGCATTAATTAATTATTTAAAATATTTTAAATCCCGCCTGTTCTATTAATGACTGACCTAGTATTTTTTTTTAAATCGTATCTAAACAATATCTTAAATTTAATTATTTCTTAGGGCTACTTTGTTACACTAGAAAATATAACATATTAGTTTTTGTAATATCACGCAATCGACTTCAATAAGTTTCAGAAAGCAAAAAGAAAACACTATATATATATATATATATATATATATATATATATATATATATATATATATATATATATATATATATATATCACAAAAACACTAGAAAACCTACCGACATGTACTTGAAATTGAATTTTCAGACGTGATATGCTTGGTATTAAGACGACCAAAAAATTTTCAATTCAAAGTGGGACAGTGGGTTCGCTTGGCGATTCCTCGAATAAGTCGTCATGAATTTCATTCCGTTTTCCTATCTACAGCACCCCATGAACCATATTTAAGAATATATGTCCATCCGAGCAATCGATGGATATACCAGGTTCATTCCCTTTTTGAAGGACCAGGTATGTAATTTTGCATTAGCTTTCTAGTAAATTAATGATTTTAGAACATTTTTTGTATGGATTTTCAAAACTAAAAAACTTAGCTTCGAGCGGCAGCAGCAGCAAGATCACAGTATCGAGTAGCAGCAGCAGCGGGAGCATCAACAATTTGTAATGAGAAACAAACAGTTTTGCCAACAATTTTGAGTCCAGAAGAAGTCTTCTGGACTCAAAATTGTTGGCATCTTCAGATGACTATTCCTCCAAATACTTACAATATTTCCCACTTCTTTTTCATACCTTTTCAATGACCTTCGAAACGGTGAGAAAAGAATGAAGAACTATGTCACAAGTATAGACGAATAAGCAATGGACCATTTATGAATTGTACTCCGTAAAATTTAAGAATATTCAGAGTTGTACGTTCTACAGAATCTCGATATTTTTCACAGTGGCCTTCAAAATGACTCAAAGAATAATACCTGTGTCCTAGGTACAGGCGAATCTCCCTAAATGTGATCCCTCTACAAAATTAAAAAAGGGCCATTGCATTCTACATAATTTAAGATTTACCTTCAATGTGGTCCATAGATCCCTAATATGCGTTCTCTCTCTAACCTGTAGGCCGCTATTAACTGTCTCGCTCGCGCTAACGTGGGAACAATTGAATCTTATTTTTCACCTTCTTAGTAATTTTGGGGTAGTATACCCCGGCCGCAGAAGGCAGCCAGAATGGACTTTTGTCGTTCAGCAGGCATATAAGATTTAGTATCTAGATTTTCATGAGTGTTGAAATGACCACTTGAAATGCTTTGCTGGCTCTTCCACTATGTTTCCTAACGCAAGAAATTTTAACTGATATGGAAAAGCGGTATTAATGTACAGAAATTTCTTGCAGGGTCAGGATTTGCTGCTGCACCAGTACGAGTGCTTATGGATGGACCTTATGGTGCCAGTGCCGAACATTGGCGTCTATATGATGTCGTTATTTTAGTAGGTGGTGGTACTGGGATCGCACCTTATGGGGCTGTACTTAAAGATATCAGTCATGCTCTACAAGTTAAAGAGAATGTCCATTGCCAAAAAGTAAGTTATGTTGCCTTAAGTGCTGCTTTTTTGTTCAATTAAAATTATCCTACGTTCATTTTAGATTTATTTTATTTGGGTGGCTAAAACGCAAAAACACTTTGAATGGATTGCAGATTTAATTGAAGAAGCTGAAGATAATGATCCGAAACACTACCTAAGCTGTCACGTATTTATTACCCAATTCTACGAGAAATTTGACATAAGAACAATATTAATCTATATCTGTGAAAAACATTATCAACGAATATCTGGTAGATCTCTTTTTACTAATTTAAGAGCTGTCACTCACTTTGGAAGACCTGCTTTTCCTGAATTCTTTAAAACCGTCCAGTCGCTTCACCGAGAGGTAGTTTATATTATTACTTTCACTAATTTGTCAGTAATTTTAAATTATGCATGTTCCGTACAGAACACTTGCGATATCATTTCGGTGTCTGTCTGTCCATCTGTCGGTCTGTGACACCTGATTTTCTCCATTTTCTCCGGAACTATTTGACATAGAAAGTTGACATTTGGCACTAATATAGGAATTGATAGCCTCATCAAAGCCATGTAGTTTTGAAAGTTAAATTTTGACCTAAGGGGTTAGTTTTGGGGAGTAAACCGGCAGTGCTTTTTTTTTTATCAGGCCATCGAGTGGGGTGTGCAAAAACACGAGTCCAAAAATATATATAATGTAATGCTTGCGCACACTTTTTTGTATTATTTAAAAAAACTTGCTAAAAAACCATGTCCCCCCTTATCTCGAAAAGTACTGATCAAAAAATTTTGAAAAAAATCAGGAATATAATACTTGCGTACACTTTTCTTCGAATTATTTTTAAAAAATTTCGAAAAATCGCTGCCCCCCCTTTTGTCGAAAAGTACTGATCAAAAAATTTTGAAAAAATTCTGGAATACTCTCACAGGATATAGATTGAACGAAAATTATCACGAGTGCATTACCTTTAATAATTTATCTGGTATATAAAAAATGAAAATTTCAAAGTCATCGATTTTCAACAAAGATCGGAAAAAGATTTTGTCATAAACTCATTTGGGGTGTGTTTTGTAAAGTCATTAAACATTTTATACCTCCGTAACAAAAAATTTTTATTTTAAAAGCAATCAACGTATGGAACACTAATTACACAAGTCCAACTTGTACTTGACAGGTTATTTTTAATACTAAACGATACAGTGCACAGTATGTCTACTATATGAATTTAAAAAAATTACAAAAAAGTATCCTTTTATATAATGAAAAACTTAAATTCCTTAAAAATCGACGGTCAGCAGGGGTAAAGATTTTTCATAATGAAGAACTTCCGAAAAAAGAGTTTTTTAAGAGGGTGCTATTTTCTAGCCCCATATGGTCCCTCCTTGGCTACGGCACAGGTAACATACTGTTTCTTTTTTGATGTAAGTTGAACTGAATGTATTTTCAATAGGAAGACATATTTTTCTTATTTTTAGGCCAAACACATTGGTGTCTTCAGTAGTGGACCAATATCCCTATCTCGAGCTGTTGATGATGCATGTACTTATTTGAATTTACAGAGTGATCAGAGATTTGAACACCATTCTAACAAGTTCTAAATTTTATACCAATTACTCTAGGATATGATGCAGTATGTTTGCACGCTTTTTATTGTTATTTTTTTATTTCTAAAACCAATCTGTCGTATTTACTCGCAACCCTCAGTTATGCAGAAAAAATGTGGGTTTTGGGGTAGGATGATTTGTATAGTTAATAAAACTATACGAAAATTGCATTCTTTTCAGTTTATATTTCATAAAATATTACTATCTCGTTAAGTACCTATGTAACGAATAATGTAAAAAAATACACACTATGAGAAACTGTAAATTGTTTGTTATTATAGATGCTCTTCCACAGTCCTGTATTTCTCGTTCCTAAAACAAAAAAAAAGTCAATTTTATAATTACTACTGTATTTGTCCAGGAAATTCTAACCAGGTCTAAGTCTAAATGAGTCTATCGAACGTGAAACTTTATCTCATAGGTAGTAGTTGCTTGCAAAAATGCCATAACGTCCGTGGCAGCACTGCCGCGTTGTCTAAAAGGTGCTGTGAAATACAAAAATGTATGTTTTGGCACTTGGACAACGTTGACGGGTATTACGGCATCTCCGCTGATATCCTCAGGATATTAACGCTCTGTGGTCTTCGAGGCCCGTTTTGTTAAGTTAAACTCTAACTATTTTTGTTTAAATGATAAAAATTTCAGATTTATTGACATTTAATAATACCACGTCTGTTTCAAAACCGTGGAAGTTTATTTACCTCAGACTGCATGGTTCTATTTATAATAAACTTAACTATCGTTCCGGAGGGGTGGGCCTCTCAGGCCCTTGTATATAAAAACCATATTGCATGTCTCAAGGAGAGGTGCCAGTTGGCAGACAATACATAATTCCACTCTTTTTTACGATACCAGTGGAATTTTGATCGTGTGTAAAGATGGGTGGTGGGGGCAGACTACATTCTTATGGCAAACAATTCACTATATACGTTTATAAATAAGTTCAACTGTAGTGTTTAAGTGAAGATGAAAGAAGGCTAACTATTGCTGAAATGGAGAGAATGTTAGGGGAAGAACTGTCTAGTTAGGATGAAGACATGGATATTGGTGTACATGATTTACCTTCCACCTCTGTTGGTACCCGTAATGAGGAATACTGGTATATATCCAAAAATCAAACAAAGTTGTTACTCTTATGAGTACTATGCACAACCAAAATAGTCTGGAGGCCCGATCCGTTGAAAAGGGAATGTGAATGGGCCCGTCCGCAGAGTGTTAAAAAGGGTAAAAATCCCTACTCAGGCGCGGAGATGAACAATAAAAAAAAAAGCAATGCATAAAATTTTATAACATGGTAACATTCGTTTTGCGGCGACGTTTGTTTCACCCGTTTGTCTTTTTGTATCGATAGCTACATTTTCTGTCACATGGCAGTGATGTACGAAGCACGTTTCGAGAGTTCTATACGTCCATTTAAAACCGACGTAGTTAATATTACTATCTAACTACGGCAAAATAAAAGGGAAGTTATGCTTTCATGTATTTATATGCTACATTGTTACTGTGTAGAAACACTAAAATTGTAAAAAAGCAAGGTATCTAAAGTATCAAACTAGGAAAATTAGCAACACGAATAATTTTACAAGTAGCAGAGAGAGATGAAACAATTCAGTTTCTGAATCTCAAGAAAATAAAGAACAAATATTAGTTTATAATTGAACCTATGTACTTTGGTAATGGATGTAGTTGAAGAGGTTGCTAAAATGAAATGGTTCTTTACCGGACATATCGCTAGAGGTGATGGCAATAAATGACGTCAATACAATGACACATAAAATATAGCTGTCGCCAGAAAAAACACCGCAAAATGCGCCTCGTCTAATTTTTAAAGATGCGCATATTTGTGACATAGTACGTAGGCTGAAAAGTTTTTGGCCTGATACACAGATGTCGCCTTTTTAAAAAATCCAGATGATTTTTAAGAAGTATCAACCTTCAAACGATACGTATCAAAATTTTATAACATTTCGACGATTATCTTCCAAGTTACAGTGGTTTTAGTCACGCGACTTTTGATATTTTCAAAACAATGGAAAAAATCGAATTTCGTGTGTTGATTAAACATTGTTTTTTGATGGGAAAAAATACTGTTCAAGCAAAGCAATGGCTTGATAAGTGTTACGGGGATTTTTTTGGCCTCTGTATTTTGGGATGCGAATGGAATAATTTTCATCGACTATGCTGAGAAGGGAAAAATCATCAATAGCGAATATTATATAAAGATACTGGTGAGTCTGAAGGCAAAAATCGCAGAGAAACGGCCCCAAATGAACAAAAAAAAATGCTCTTTCATCAAGACAATGCACCATGTCACAAGTGAATGGTCACGATGGCAAAATTACATGAATTGAGTTCGAATTGCTTCTCAGCGACTATTATCTATTAGCAGACCTCAAAAAAATGCTCGCGGGAAAGAGATTTGGCTCCAGTGAAGAAGTTATCGCCGAAACTGAGGCCTATTTTGAAGGCAAAGACAAATCCTCGTACAAGAAAGGTATAGAAATGTTAGAAAAGCGTTGGACTGATTGAATCGCTCTTGAAGGAGACTATATTGATGAATTTTGCAAAAAAAAATGTGTTTTAAGTAGCTAGACCAAAAACTTTTCAGCCTACGTGTTAATACAACTGCTACTTACGTGGCATCTCTAAGAAACTCAACGAGACACATTTTAACATGCCTGCGGCAGTCAGCCGGCTTCACTTCCGGCGACGTTTTGGTCTCAGTGTGTCTTTCTGTAGTGATATCTATATTTTCTGTGATTGTAATCTTTTTGCAATCACCGTTAAAAGTAAACTTACCAAATAATGCTCATTATAACAGCCAGCAAGTCTTTTACGAGGTAAAGTATTTAACTCCCGTTTTTGGCATGGTAGTAGAGTATCATTCATTTCATTGTAAGTCCATACAGGAGTTCTGGAAATTCTTTCAGGATTGGTCGTGTAAAATGGCTTGTTTACAGTTTTATTCTCAACAGCCACAAATATTAGATTACTGTACGGTATTCTTTTTAAATAAAATGATCTAAAAACAAAATATCTTGGTTGTATACTCTTATATCATGAATAAACTAGTACTTTCATCATCAAAGGATACATTTTAGATCAGCTAGATAGCTCGCTTTATGGTGGGACTAAAAAGTATATGCGATTTTAATTATAAGGATGTTCGGCTTAGGTTGCGTAAAGTTGCTTAACGTTTCGTGGCTTTGCCGATGCCCGGAACTGTGGGACCAAACAGCATGATGAGGCACCTGGATACAAAAAATTCCGAAGGTAAAATAGCCTCCCGTTTGGATCTCCGGGTGGGGGCTGGTTCAAGGGCATCGACATGCAGAAATCATAATTTTAGAATAGATTTTTGCAACATATGAGGTTTAAACTCGAATATAAATTCAGTGCACCAACACCTGCAATCAAATAAACCCCATGTACTCGCTCTCGGTCAGTTCATCGACCACACAGTCAGCTATCTTAATCCTGGGTACGACTTCTATTTTCCGATTTAGGCGTAACTTTGGAATCTGTCTTTCCGTCAGAAGCGACCTCTCTTGCCAACGAGAGGAGGCTCTGGAGCCCCGAAACTTTTAATGTTATGTGGTTAAAAATAACGACTCAACAAACCACTAGGTTCATCTGCATCCCCTATAGACCACCAAGTGTTTGGAACACTTTTCGCTTCTGTTGCAGACACCATCGATCATTTATAAACTAACTATCTAAATGCCGAAATTGCCATCTTGGGCGACTTTAATGTCCACAATATCAACTGGCTTAAGTATTCAAATGCTACCGACGAACAAGGTCATGAAGCTGAATCATTCTCAATCGGTTATGGCTTAACTCAGCTTATTGACGAACCAACACGGATCCCTGATCGAGACGGGGAGTTCGCCAGTCTTTTTGATCTGTTTTTAACCACGAATCTAGAGATTTACACTGTCACCGTAAATCCGCCTTTAGGTTTTTCCGACTATAAACTGCTTTCGATATCGAGTATCCTACCAGTCAGTGACTCGTATATCATGAATAAACTAGTAGTTTCATCATTAAAGGATACATTTTAGATCAGCTAGATAGCTCGCTTTATGGTGAGACTAAAAAGTATATGCAATTTTAATTATGATAAGGATGTCAAATTGCACGTCTCAATTTAGTTTGATTATAGTTTAGTTCTGTATATATCTTTTTTTTATTGGTCTAGCACACGTGCTGCAAGGAAGTTCCTAAAGCGCTACAGGAGCGACACGTGTGCGGAAAAAAAGCGATTCACGTTGTTCTTGAATCGCTGTAAACTGTACTCGGTGGGAAACACAGTCCTGGGCAAATTATTCCAAAGAGATGATATTCTCCATATAAAAGACTGCTTGAAAAGCGTTGTACGAGGAGTAACAAGCTGAACCTCATACGGATGTGAAGTATTAGCGCGACGTGTATTTCTAACATGCACCACTCTGAGAAGAATTAAGCGGGCTACATCCTTCGAACACTTTCCATGAAAATACTTGTAGAATAGGCTCAAGTCACCAATCATTCTTCGATGTTCCTGCGAATCAAGGCCGCCGGTCAGTTCCGGGTCTCCAATCAGACGAACAGCTCTTCTCTGGACAGAATCCAACAACTGCAATGTATGTTTGGGAGCGGAGCCCCAAACATGGGAGCAGTATTCCATAGTTGATCGAATTTGAGCTTTTAGAGAATTAACAGTTGTTCTGGAGTGTAAAGCTTTCTGGCTCGAAATAATATTCCCAACTTTTGAGAACCTCTTCTTGCTATACCTGCAACATGTTTTATGCCAGGACATATTTGCTCCCAAATTAACGCCCAACAAATTGAGTGACGATGCTAGGGGAATAGAGTGCCCCGACATCACTATATCGGGTTCAGCAACGTTAACTTTTTTAGAAAAAACTGCCGCCTGGGTTTTTGTAGCGTTAAATTCCACTTGGTTACTGTCACTCCAAGACAGAATTTCTTCCAGGTCTTTGTTAAGTTGAACGACCTCCTGCTGTCTGCGGATATTCGCCCTGAGTATCCGATGTCCGAGCGTTCAAAGTGAACGAAGAGATAAGCGTACTGTCATCTGCAAAGCTGTAGATGGAATTCCCGGTCTTTTCCAGCAGATCGTTAATGTAAATGAGAAAGATAGTAGGAGACAGTATGGAGCCTTGGGGCACATCGGTGTTAATAGTGAGGGTGTTAGAAAGAAATCCGTCGACCCCCACTCGTAAAGAACGCTCTCTGAGGAAACATGAGAGCCACAAACAGAAATTTTCAGACATACCATAAGAGCGTAGCTTAGCCAACAGTCCATCGTGCCAAACACGGTCGAATGCCTTGGATATGTCAAGAGCAACCGCTCGAGATTCTCCATTCTGCTGAGTTCAGACTGTCTTTAAAGAGTTATTATGTACTTTTGTCAATACTTACCTTTCTTCTGTTGATAATTCTCCATGAAAATTGTCTTTGATAAAACGTGATTGTTGCAAAAGGTATAAAGTAATTTTTGTTTCGCACGCGTAATAATTATCAGATTTGTCAGTGTCATTGAATGGCTCCTCTTCATATGTATCTTCTTCTTCATCATAATTACTGTTGTAATCGAAAGACTTTGAATTTTCTAAAACAGTAAAAATAATGCCGAGTTAATATTGGTTGTGCGTACACCATTTTACCAAATCCAAAGGTCAGAGTTTAGTTCTAGTTTTTGGACTCGGACCGTGTCAAATTTCTTTCCGATAATTCATATATACGAGGTGTCTTCAAGGATCCCTTCCCCGTCTTAAATTTACCATTAGTAGTATAACGAATAAAGTAGGTATTAAAGATGATCAAACAAGTTAAAATTAAGAATAATACCTGTTATCGCTTCATATGCATCTTGTGCTAATGTAATTACTGGATCTAGCAGCTGATAAAGGTTTATTTCAAGAAGTGTGTGCAATGTTTTGAGGACAATCCACTGAATCGCAGACATTGCATAGTAGAAAGTCTACAAATTAACTTCCATTTATAATTGATTAAGGAGATATATTTTAGTATAGTTATCTTACCGAATGTAGAACTGCACTTGAACTTGAACTATCATCACTATCCGTCTCATAATCGCACAAAGCTTGATAATCATAAAGTGTTTTTGCCTCAAAAATATTCTCTTCTAACATTTTTTTAAGTATATCTCCTTCAATTTCACCAAAAAATCTTCCATTGTCATCATCTTCTTCTGCGACTATAATGTATCCGGAGCTATCAACTACGTAACACGTTAAACTGTCACCACATTTATCACAATGAGAACATTGATTCTAAAAAAGCAATTATAATAAAAAAGTTTTTACCATGCTTATGTTAATTTTCTTACGGATAATCTGGTAGACACTTCCTTCACTCTGTCTCTAAGTCTAGCATGAGAAACCTGATAGCCAACAACAGAACCTGGTGCTTCAATACCGGCATCTTTAACAAAAATGGCATAACTTCCAGTGACTAAAGTGTCAGGGTTGTAACTTTCATCTTTAAAGAGGATGGGTACAGAATAGACAAATGATTCCGTATCGTACTGATGCTGTAATACAGCACTTTTATACCATTTTTCATCTATGGCTCTAGGATGAATATCTCCAAATTCCCTAAAATAAAACGAAGAAATTTTGTAAAATTAGGATCGTAAATATGTAAGCCATAACATCATTTTTGAATTTGCAACACTTCATTTTCAGTGTTCTCTACGGAACATCTAAGAGATCACTTCAGTTTCCGTCCATCTCTGTTTGTCATACCAAATTTTCTTCGAAACTATTTGACATATAAAGCTGAAATTTGGCACAAATATAGGAATCGATGGCTCAATCAGCCCCGGGTTAGGGGGTGAAGTGAAAAAAATTACCAGGTCATCGGATGCAGTATCAAATGAAAACTTGTGAAGTCCAAAAATATATATGATATAATAGTTGCGCACACTTTTCTTCGTATTATTTTTAAAAAATGGCCAAAAATGGCTGTCCCCCCATCCTATCCCGAAAAGTACTGATCGAAAAAATTTGGAAAAAATTCTGAAATAGTCTTCATAAAGTGAAGATTGCGCGAAAATTATCACGAATGCATTATGTTTGATATTTTATCTGGTATATAAAAAAAACCTATGTGTCTTAACAATATGGTGGAAGTTTTTTAATATACTTTTCAGTACACACACTGGTGGCCAACGGACATATACTGAAAGAAAATAATTTTACTCTCTTTGTTTACAATTAAATAAAGATTTAGGTAATAAATATTTGTTTTACACTTTTGTTACTCGATTCTAGACCGAGCTAGATTGATTTATTGGCTAGTAGGTAGATACTATAACTATTATACATTACTGACTAAGAAAAAACATAAAAATACATATAGGATCTTAAGATATATATACATGTCAGGGACCTAATTTACTTAGCCTAGCTAATGATTTTATTTTATTTTAAAAGCAATCACCGTAGGGAACACTAATTGAGCAAGTCCGACTTACACTTGGCCGGTTTTTATATGTATTTTCTTATTTTTCTACGCGATGTTTTAATAGCATTAAAGCGGAAAAACACACGTAGGTATTAAGGCATGATGAATAGTTTTCATATTTGTATTTCATTTATATGTGACAGGATTTATTTTCACAAGGTACGTGCACAAAGCTTTCGATTTAGAAAATGAAGCTAAAATATACTTTACCTACTTAAAAGGGAAACGCTTATTTTATTTAATGTCTTTTATTTGAAAACGCTTCGTTCATCAAAGCGTAGATATTTCCAAAGGGTAGGAAAAAAAAATTGTCATAGATTAACGAACTATTGCTACCATAGCGACAAGCTGTGCGTTAACGCCACTACCATTGCAAACCATGGTTTGAAACAATAGTCTTTGGATGACTAATATATTTCGATATTCGACTCTTTAAATTCATACTTACTTTTTAGTTTTTGTCTTGTTAACTTCCTCAAAAATATAATCCCATCTAGTAAGACCACTCATAGTTGCGACAAATCTAAGGGTCACATTATATTTAGTGAAAAGTCTACGTTCTAATTCTGACTGAAAAGTCCATTTTTCTTTAAAAGGTTTCATAAGTGTTTCGTGCATCAAAAATTAGTCTTTGGACTAGTTCTTTATCACAGTAGTAGTCATCGTCCTCCAATGTTTTGCGACCACATTCAACTGAAATTAATAAATATTGTGTGCATACTGAGACTTTCGTTTACTAACAACAATATACAGAGTGTGACATTCATTTTTCGGTTTGGTGCTATAAATCATAAACCAGTGGCGTTATGTACAAGTTTAATATGTCATTTTAAAACATGTATTCTCCTCGATTTTTATTTTGAATTTTAACGCGAATTAATTCCAAATGAATGACAAACAATTCGTTGTAAGAATTACACCATAAATAACACACAAATACCACAGACTCGTTCAAAATGATAAAAACGTATACGTCGCTGACTATTTATTAATAATAAAAGTGTTTAAATGACATTACGGTTTTTTGGATGAACACGACAGACACATGGGAAGACCAACAGCTATTCAAACAACAGAAACGATTCAAAGAGTTTGTAAATTCCTGGCCGATGACTTCATCATTTAAAATGATGACGGTACGTTAAACATCGACAGAGCAACAATCCGTATGTTTTTGGAAAAAAGATGTAGGTTGGTTGGTTGGTTGTAGGCGGGGTTTGTGTACTGCAGCCTCTTGGCTGCCCTCTCTTAGTTACATAAGAGTCATTCCTTTTAGAAGATTTATTAGCTTCCTTCCTAGCCCTTCATGCGGTATTTTATCGCCACGTTGTAAATCTCCGAACAGTTTATGTCTGTTCCGAGTTAAAGCCGTACATTCACATAAGTTGTACATAGAGGTTTCTCCCTCTTCATACTCAGCCTAGACTGCATATCGTGAGACCATTGTGGATACTCAGATCTGATTTTAGGTTTACGTAAATTTTATTGCACACCCTTTAAATTATGATGGGAAGTTATTAAGAGTGAGATCTCTTAGTAACTTATTTACTTTTAATTAGTTTGGTAAAAATTTAAAATTCTACTCAAAAGCATTAAAACCAAAAATTTCCACATAAGAGTTCCATCTCGACCTTTTGAGTTACAAGAGTTCTCTTACTTGTAGTTATATCTTCCTTTTCCATGGGTTCATATTGGCGCTCCCACTTAAAGCCCAGGTCATACATTTTTCCTAAAAAGTGAATCAATTCTTCTTCAGGGGTATTAAACTCGTGACCTTCAAGATAATGATATTTACAGTACACCCTAAAAATGAATAGTTTTCGTTGATTTTCTAATGATTTAGTTTTATCTAAAATTCTGGTTAGGGGTGTTACGAAGACTACTGCAACAGCGAATCTAATATTAAATTTGATCTAAATAATTACTAATAGAACAAGAAGAAGAATCGATGCTTTCAATTCGCGATACACTCACCTATAATAGAATTCGTACAAGCGCAGCGGGGTGAAATTTTTTAATTCAGTTTTTGTGATTTTCCTTTCAACTTAGGCAACCTTGATAACATTAAGGCTGGGCCATTGTTATTTTAAAAGGAAATTTAGTAAGAAGATTAACAGAACAAGGACAAAATAAATTCGTAGAGCTGATGTCAAATGGAAAGATAGTGCTAAACAGATCTTCCAAGCTAAATCAAATGAGAAACTTATAAGATCGAAATCACAGCAATCAGGATCGGCAACCTGCAATAGTTGACGTGACACTGGAAGTCTCGGCAGCAACCTTAAGAATAGACTTCGCTATCGTTATTACCGATGCCATCGATTATTGCTGGTTATTGCCGGAAGGACCTAATTAATATTATAAGTATACCATCAAGCTATGGTCTGTGAGTTGCTTGTGTATTTTCCAAATTGTCAATTTCTCATCTTATAATTAGTTACTTTTTACTAATGAAGGCCAATACGCCAGAAACATCTGTACTTTGCATTTCGACAGCAGCCCCATAATTTTACATTTTGCATGGTTTAGCTCATTATTAATTTATTTATTTACTTGAGAATATACAGGTACACCCCTTTTTACAATGTATTTATAATACTTTACAATATAACCATATCAATAACAGAACGGCCGAAAATGTGGAATGAAACACAAGAACGGCTTACACTCCTACCATGAAACAATCAAAGCCAAAGCATCCCTTCTGAAGGAAGAGGGGGAACCTGAAAAAATGTTCAGCACTGGTTCATGAATCTCATAGCCCTCAACAGTGGTGAATGATAACCATAATTAGTTCTGTGGAAGCCAGTAAAGAACAATTCAGTTTTCCTTAAATGTCTTTGAGGTATATTAAATTTTGCGAATGACAATAAAGTAGGACAAAATATCAACCCGTTAATTATTTTACACAGAAAATACTGATCACTCACCAAACGTCTATGAGCTAACAGATTCAAGTTCATATGGCCCCTAATAATAGCATAATCATTGTCAGCTATTGCCACATCACACTTATAAGCACACAGTTGTAGAAACCTGTTCTGAATTTTTTCGAGATTGTACTTATGTACTTCAAACATTGGCAACCAGACAACCGCTGAACACTCCAGAACAGACCTCACCAACGTGCAGTTCAGAACCCTTAATGAGGACAATGATAATCCCTGAGATTTCTATATATAAGTCCCAAAATCTTACTATTAATAATATATACGTAGTGATCACAGAAAGAGAGGCGATAATCAAATATTACTCCTAGATCCTTCACTTTGCCAAAACTGTCCAGCACTGATCCATTACCATAATAACATAATTACTATTGACATTCTTATGTCCTCTAAAGAACAGATTTAGGTTTAGATCAGAGGTGTCAAACTCTGCAGAGGGCCATATATTAAAAGAATGTGTAACAAATATAAAAAATGTACTGATTTTAGTATATAATAATATTCTTCTTTCTGTGTGACACATTGCGATGCGGGCCTTATTGATACGTTAATCTTTGACATCCCTGTTTAGAATGAGCTGTAGACAGTTTGTCTCAGCCCAATTTACACTATCCAAGTCCGCCTGCAAGTCCCGGACGTCCTGCACATTCAAAACCTTCTTAAACACTTTAAGATCATCGGCGAACATAAGGAAATCAGAGCTCAGTATATGACCGGCAATATCATCGACAAACAAATGGAAAAGGAGCGGAGAGCAATGAGCGCCCTGTGACACTCCCGAAACTGCAATAAAACTATTTGATAGCTCATTGTCGATTTTAACCTGATATTTCACGCCCTTCCAGATATGAAAAAAGATTAGCAATACTCAAGTTGTCACTACCCTCAGTGCCATCCAGGATCATATTCCGTCGAAACCCGTTAATCGTACGTTTGCCATTACAAAAGACCAAGATCTCCGCGGATTATCATGAATAGACCTGTTCAATTTATCAACATACACGGCATAGTAATAATATTCTTACCATTTCGGGTGAATTTTCCACTTTCCTATAAAATATGATGTAAGATTTTCGCCAGTGTGTCTATTTTTTTGAATTTCATCTCCGACATCCAAAGAGTAATTACCATAACGGTTTGGAAATGCAATGGCTATAGAAAAAGGCGAACCTTCTAAAGCTTTGTAGTAATAATCATATTCTTCTTCTGCAACTCTTCTGTTATCATCATAATGAAGCTTTAATTTGATATTGGGCATGCTTCCCTCTTCACCGTTAACTAATGCTGATCTAAGTGCTATAATAGATTCAGTCATTTCCCTTGGTTTTACATCACCTTCGTGTTGTTCTACTTCAGTCAAATCAATGCTGTTATAATTTTCTTTTAGTACCCCATCATATACTGGACGCAAATCTGGATGCATTAAAACATAACCATTGTTGGTTACTATAAAAGCATATGCGTTGACGCCGATCTGGTAAAAGAACATTAATTCCAGATTATTGATTTAGTTTTTTTGAAACCACCTATTTTTAAGTGACTTGTTAGTATTTTTAGGCAAGATATAATAAGTGTCATAATAAAGCTTCAGTGCGAGGTGGACCTAAAAACGTTTTAAAATGTATCTCAAAAATCAATAAAATCAACCATGTTGAACGTGCAACTTTTGACCGCAATTTTGCAAGCTATATCAAAAGCTGCGTTATAAGTGTGAGATTGTCATAACTAAAATTCATATACCGCCTTACAAACAATATACAGTATGTTAACGAAGCAGTAACAATTTAAGGTAGACTTAAATTCTACTTTCATGTCACATATAATTAGCGTTGGAATAGATTCTCTGATATAAATATTAGGCTTGTCTTTGTTAGTGCAAAGGGTGTTAAAGTTAGCAAATTCCTTAATTAGTTTACATTTTAGTCACCATTTAGCAAAGCTGTAGGTGGAAAGATTCGAGAATCTATCTTGTCTTTGTACAAAAATATCTTCAACAATTAATGTTGAACACATTTGCTAACATTCTATTATTAAACACTTCGATTCTTGTAAGGCAAAAGGGCATAAGCGGCAATTTTAAAAAGTCATTTGAGTGTTTATAAATGAGAGTATAGTATATGTACAGGATTGGTTATATATTAGATTAATATAGTTACATAGTACCTTATAAGGTGTGGTTAGTTTCCGAAATTCATCAATTGGAACGTCTGTCCCAGCTACACCCAGCAACTCAGCTGTTCTGGTATCGTTCATTTTATTAACTTTTCTATTGTAACATGGTATTGCTGCAGACGTGAGTAGTCTGTATGGCTCATTTATAGTGGTATCTGTAGCATCATCGTACTAAAACAAATAATATTAGAAACTTTATTAACACACGCGAAAATTATATCATGCAACGTTTACAACTAGGGCTCATCAGGGATCCAATAGTGATGGATATTAACAATACAGTGAACTGTTATGGTGAACTCCACAATACATTACTGTTTTTTTAAGTGTGAGGTACTCGGTGTTAGATGTAGCGACAAGCGTTTTTGGCACGAGCTCTTTTAATGATGTCTTAGGAATTCCAAAACTGTATATGCATTTCAGATATGATAATATAGAAACATGATCAAGATAATTTGTATCGACAGACAGTATAGAAAGACACTGAAAGAATAAGGCGAAAAGATGTATGAACAATAAATACGAAACAACTGCCATAAGTCGTTTTCCCATCCCTTTAACCCTTTATATGTTTGATCCTGAATAGTTGAAAATAATGAAGAAATACCACGTGTACCAAATTTGAAATCTATATCTCATTGCGTTCGAGAGTTATTGACAGAGTCATCGTAGTAACGGACAAACAGACCGGCGAAAATGAATACTATATTTTTCGTGGTCTAAAGATCCTGAAATATGAAAAAATGAAAAAATAACGGATTTTGATTTTTTGACGAAACTTTTCCCTTTTCGCAAGAGAAGTAATATGTGACAAATTACCGTAAGATCTGCATAAGCATGTGTCCAAGAAACAGGATGGTCTTCTGCCTGTAATACCAGAGGTCTGGCTATTACGTTTATATATTGTAATACAGAAGCGTAACTTGCTCCAGCGTTTGAACATGAGTATAATAACCTAAAAAATAGTCAATGGTCAAAACTTTATTTTTTACTTCCACTTGAAAAAATATAATCATAAGTAAGCTCACTTTATTTATGAC
The DNA here is from genome assembly GCA_019049505.1 of Pachyrhynchus sulphureomaculatus. Taxonomy (NCBI): domain Eukaryota; kingdom Metazoa; phylum Arthropoda; class Insecta; order Coleoptera; family Curculionidae; genus Pachyrhynchus; species Pachyrhynchus sulphureomaculatus. The sequence goes on from CM032450.1 coordinate 13,943,881, forward strand.
ATAAAGCTACGTAAACTTAAATAGTACAAAAACAAATAAAGAGGATGAATTTAGGTTCTGCATTCAATGATACAAAAATAACTAAAGTCCATGGATTTAGGGTGTGGCGTAGCCAAACGGGGTCCAGGGAGTGTTAAGTTTTCCATCGTAGCACTGTGGTACAGGAATTTAATTTTTCGTTCAAAATTATCTACAGGTCTTAATTTCCAACCAATTTGGATAATTTTTTTTTTAAATACTCAAAACTAAATTTCCAAAAAATCTCTCGAAGCCGATTTTTAAATTATTGCTAATTTTTTATTATTTTTTTTTCATTTTTGGATAATTTGTAGTAATTTTTTCGAAGTTTGTAATATTTGAATCAACAAACCAAAGCAATTTATGTATGTTTCTCGATCCACATAATCTGAAATTTGTTGTTTCAAGACTAAGGTGAATCATCAACATAGCTATTTTTCAAACATACATCGCTTTAGTTTGTTTTAATCAATATTGTAAATCTGGCTGAAATGTTGATAAATGGTCAAAATTTGTTCAAATAATGGCCTATAAATGCCTATGTTAATTCACCTTGCGATCTTTAGGTCCTGAAACAACAAATTTCAGAATGTGTGGATTGAGAAACATAAATTGCTTTGATTTGTTCATTTAAATATTGCAAATTTCGAAAAAATTACTAAAAATTATCCAAATATGGTAGAAAAATAACCAAAAACGGGCCATAATTAAAAAATCGGCTTTCAGAGATTTTTTGGAAATTTAGTTGCGCGTATCGAGTGGGGTGTCAAATGAAAACTTGTAAAAATACCAGTTCAAAAAATATAAATGTAATACTCGCGCAAATTTTTCCTGATAATATTTTTTAAAATGGCCAAAAAACGGCTCCTCCCCCCCCCCTATCTCGAAAAGTACTCAGCAAAAAATTTTGAAAAATTCCGGAATATTCCCCATAAAGTGTAGATTGAGGACATTATGTTTAAAATTTATCTGTAAAAAAAACTATGTTTTGACAATAGGGTGACGGTTTTTTCGACGAAATTGGTGAATTAACCGGGACTAAGAGTTACAAAGTATCAAACGTGTACTCGTATACTTTTCAGTAAGGTACCGAGACAAAATAATTTTATTTTATTTATTTATAATTAAATAAAGCAAACAATTAGGCAGTAAATAGTTGTTTTAAAGTTTTTACTACTAGATTTTAAATTAATAGTTTCATTTATTGGCTATTAAGTAGCTAAGAAACTAACTATTATACGTTATGAGTAACAAAAAACGTGAAAGTAATTACATATAGAATCTGGATATATATGTTTACATCGCAATAACCGTACAGAACACTAATTTCGCAAAGACTTGCTTCACCAGTTTTTTTCACATAAATGGAAGCGGAATACTTTTAGATAAACTGAGGGACGAAACGTCCGTTATTAATGGTTCGAGAAAACAGATACTTGACGATTTCATCATTATCTATCTAATGTGTTTCCTCAAAAAGCAGTGTTCTCTATAAAATTGTGTCAAAATGCTTAAATTATCGGAAGTTTCTGCTCATGTTAGGTGGCAAAAATGTTGACTGAGGTGCACAAAACTAACCGTTTAGAGAGTGCTTGGACTTTCCTCGAGAGGTACAATGTCGAAGGTGACGATGCTCGTCCACACATAGCTCAGCGAACCCAAGAAGGCATCGTGTCAGATGGCTGGGAACTATTTGTTTACTCTCCGTATAGTGTTGACCTGTGACTACCATTGGTTCCTGCACTTAAAAAAGCATCTTGGCGGTCAGCGCTACGATACCGACGACGAGGCCAAAATGGCCGTGCTGCACTGGTTAGCAAACCAGGTGCCATATTTCTATGAGGATGGAATATACAGAAAGTTTCACGTTACGACAAATGCCTTAATATAGGTGGAAATTATGTTGACAAGTAGATTAAGGTCTGGGCGTTCATTATAAAATAAAATTTAGTTACCAGTAGGGTTATCACATAGACGGAAAAACCAATAAATATATGTGGTATATGCCTTAGATATTCACGTATATACAGTTGTGTTCTAACGTAATGAGATATTTTGTAAAGAATTTATTGAAAACGTTATAAGCTGATTCAAAACTTTGGCAAGAAGTTTATTTTTTCATAAATGGAATACCTTCAACAAGGTACATATTTGGCAAGAGGGGATGAGAATAATTACGTAGTACAACCTACCTCTATTAGAACAAGACATCCACTTGATTTCTTCAACATTCGTTACTTCTTTTCCTATTAGATACGTAAAAATTCTAACAGGTATGTTGTTTCCTCCAAATAAATAATTATATTTTAAAACAGTTTCACTATAGTTGGCATTGAGGCCATCAGTTAAAATCATAATGGCTTGATTACAATCGGTACTGTTTTCATTATTACAACCACGTATATCTCTGTACTAAAAATAGATTAGTTTTTATGGTTTTAAACATGTTGTAAAATGGGGCATGTGTGCTCCCAAGATATATAAAGTAAAATTGGTAAAGTTATTTACTTTGCTAACCCAAGTTATAAATTAAATACGGAATTTGAGTATCTGCCAGAAATGTTAAAGAAGGAAAGAATATTTTATGGTGAGACATTACAAATAAAAAAATTAAACACCAGCAAGTAATTACATTTAAAATTAGCTCTTCTTTTTAAGGCAAAACAAGTTAAAAGTGAAATAATCCAATTTTCTGATTCCTTTATTTCAAGAGCCCAGAAAAAATGTATAACATGAAACATATGGAGCAACCCCTCTGACTTTCTCACCTCTTTTGCTCTTTATATGTGTAACTGTCAGTTTTTTTTTATGGATCCAGCACACGTGCTGCAGGGAAGTCCCTAAAGCACTACAGGAGCGACACGTGTGTGGAAAAAGCGATTCACGTTATTCTTGAATCGTTGTAAATTGTACTCGGTGGGAGATACAGTCCAGGGCAAATTATTCCAAAGGGATGATGTTCTCCATATAAAAGACTGCTTGAAAAGCGTTATACGAGGAGTAACAAGTTGAACCTCATATGGATGTGAAGTATTAGCGCGACGTGGAATTCTAACATGCACCGCTCTGGGAGGAATTAAGCGGGCTACATCTTTCGAACACTCTACACACATTCTATGAAAATACTTGTAGAATAGGCTCAAGTCGCCCACCGTTATTTGATGTTCCGGCAGATCAAGGTCGCCAGTCAGTTCCGGGTCTTCAATCAGACGAACCGCTCTTCTCTAAATAGAATCCAACAAATACAATGTATGTTTGGGAGCGGAGCCCCAAAGATGGGAGCAGTATCCCATAGTTGGTCGAATTTGAGCTTTGTAAAGAGTTAACAATTGTTGTGGAGTGTAAAGCTTTCTGGTTCAAAATAAAATTCCCAACTTTTGAGAAGCTCTCCTTGCTATGCCTGCAACATGTTCATACCAGGATATATTTGCTCCCAAACTAACGCTCAACAAATTGAGTGACGATGTTAGAGGAATGGAGTGCCCCGCCATAACTATGTCGGGTTCAACAACGTTAACTTTTTTAGAAAAAACTGCCGCCTGGATTTTTTGTGTAGCGTTAAATTCCACTTGGTTACTGTCACCCCAAGATAGAAGTTTCTTCCAGGTCTTTGTTAAGTTGAACTACTTCCCGCTGTCCGAGCGTTCAAAGGGAATGAAGAGATAAGTGTACTGTCAACTGCAAAGCGGTAGATTGGGTTTCTGGTCTTTTCCAGCAGATTGATAATGTAAATGAGAAAGAGAGTAGGAGATAGTATGGAGCCTTGGGGCACACTGGCGTCGATAGTGAAGGTGTTAGAAAGAAATCCGTCGACTGCCACTCGTAAAGAATGCTCACAAACAGAACTTTTCAGACATACCATAAGAGCGTAGCTTAGCCATGAGTCCATCGTGCCAAACACCGTCGAAAGAATTGGATATGTCAAGAGCAACCAATCGAGATACTCCAAAGTGTTCAATTCCGTTGTTCCAAACATGTAGTGCATAAGTCAGAAGATCTCCTGTTCATCTATGTTTACGAAAGCCATATTGGTGATGGCTAATTAGTAAGTAAGTAATTAAAACTAATAAAAAATAAAACGATTTTCAGAATCCTCAACCCTAAGGAAACCCGAAATATACTCTTTAACTTTTTTCCCACTTCTTTAATTTTGTATATGTTTGATAATAGTAAACGGAAAATAGTGAAAAAATAACACAATTATCAAATTGCTAGATTTCAAGAAGTTTTATAAAAATGCATAACCTGGGCTCCCTCTTCCTAACCGTTTAACCCTTTATACGTTTAACTCTAATAATATAAAACAATAAAAAAGTAACATAATTTTTAAATTTATCTACTAGACTAAGAAAGATGTATAACATGATATATATATATATATATATATATATATATATATATATATATATATATATATATATATATATATATATATGTATATATATATATATATATATATATATATATATATATATATATATATATATATATATATATATATATATATATATATATATATATATATATAAATATATATATATATATATATATATATATATATATATATATATATATATATATATATATATATATATATATATATATATATATATATATATATATATATATATATGTATATATATATATATATATATATATATATATATATATATATATATATATATATATATATATATATATATATATATATGTATATATGTATATATATATGTATATATATATATATATATATATGTATATATATATGTATATATATATATATATATATGTATATATATATATATATATATATATATATATATATATATATATATATATATATATATATATATATATATATATATATATATATATATATATATATATATATATATATATATATATATATATATATATATATATATATATATATATATATATATATATATATATATATATATATATATATATATATATATATATATATATATATATATATATACATATATATATATATATATATATATATATATATATATATATATATATATATATAATATATATATGTATACATGTATACATGTATATATGTATATATATATATATATATATATATATATATATATATATATATATATATGTATACATGTATACATGTATATATTTATATATATATATATATATATATATATATATATATATATATATATATATATACGAGGGTTGTGTAAAAAATAAGGTTCCACATTTTTTTCCGGTGTAAGTCATTTTTTATTTGAACTGAAAAATACATCATTGGAAAGCTTAATTTCTTAGCTATTTTTCAACATAATCTCCAGATTTTTCCACGCATTTTTGTTGACGACTAATCCACTTTTGGAATCCCGCTTCATAGAAGCCCGCCGCCAGTCCGTGGAGGAATTTGGTGACCGCTTCCTGCACTTCTTCATCAGTCTCGAAACGTTGTCCACCCAAGTGTTGCTTTAATTTTGGAAACAAGTGGAAGTCACTCGGTGCAAGATCAGGGCTGTAGGGAGCATGTTCAACGAGATCCCAGCCAAAATTGTCGATTAAATCCTTGGTTTGGCGAGAGACGTGCGGGCGCGCATTGTCGTGGTGCAGTCTAACGCCTTTTGTCAGTCTTCCTCTCCGGCGATTTTGGATGGCTCTTCTGAGTTTTTTCAAGGTCTCACAATAATTTTCCGAATTTATTGTGATCCCTCGAGGCATAAATTCAACAAGCAGGACACCCTTACGGTCCCAAAAGACCGTAACCATCACTGTCCCTGCGGACAGCGTCTGCTTGAACTTCTTCGGTTTAGGCGATCCGGTATGGCGCCATTGTCGCGATTGTTGTTTTGTTTCCGGGGTGACGTAATGACACCACGTTTCATCCCCGGTAACAATGGAGTCTAAGAAATCTTCAGTATTCTCGGCGCATTCTCGAAGAAACTCCTGGGCACACTTGACGCGATCGGCTTTGTGGGTTTCTGAAAGCATGTGCGGGACCCACCGCGCACACACCTTGTGATAACGTAACCTTTCAGTCAAAATCGTGTGGATTATTTTTTCACAAACCTCAGGAACCCGGGCAGCCAGTTCCCGAATCGTTATCCTCCTATCCTTGAACAGAATTCGCTCAATCTTCGACACAACTTCGTCGGAGATCGATGGCTTTCCGCTTCTTTGCTCATTGTGGATGTCTGTGCGTCCTTCGGAGAACTCCCTACACCATTTGCGGACGTGTTGAACGCTGATACAAGCTTCCCCATAAACTTCACACGACTGCCTATGAATATCAACCGGTGGTAACTTTTTAGCGTGCAAAAATCGGATTACCGCACGAACTTCGCACCTGGCGGTGACGGCGATCGGAAGTTCCATCGAGGATGGCTGCACGGCACTGAACGTCGCAGCGAGTTCTACCAAGGCGGGATCTAGAGTGGGGGAAGCGCACACGGCGGTGTTGCCGGATTTCGCCTAGCATCTCGCGCGGCGAGTTTACAGCGTTGGGAACCTTATTTCTTACACAACCCTCGTGTATATATGTGTATATATGTGTATATATGTGTATATATGTGTATATATGTGTATATATGTGTATATATGTGTATATATGTGTATATATGTGTATATATGCGTATATATGTGTATATATGTATATATATGTATATATATATATATATATATATATATATATATATATATATATATATATATATATATATATATATATATATATATATATATATATATATATATATATATATATATATATATATATATATATATATATATACACATGTATATATGTGTATATATGTGTATATATGTGTATATATGTGTATATATGTATGTATATATGTATGTATATATGTATGTATATATATATATATATATATATATATATATATATATATATATATATATACATATATATATATATATATATATATATATATATATATATATATATATATATATATATATATATATATATATATATATATATATATATATATATATATATATATATATATATACACATATATACACATATATACACATATATAAATATATATATATATATATATATATATATATATATATATATATATATATATTTTATATTATTTTTAAATGTGTACGAGTATAATTGTATTATTGTGTTATATTAGAACTATAGTTTTTTGGCAAACCTTGCTAAGAAGTTCGAAAGCTAGAGAAAGAGCCTGTTCCACTTGTGTTTTTCCAGTAGGTTCTAGCATATTTATTCTATTTTTAAAAACCTTAATGTTTTCTTTTGTTGCTTGAATCAATTGATTTGCAAAACATGGGACTACATAGTCAGTTCCTTCTGAATAATTAAGAACATTAACATAGTCATTATTGGAAAACGTGTCTAATATACTGTAGGCTGTTAGTAATCCAATATGTTTACCCATTCCTGAAATTTGATTGGTCTGTATTATGCGGAGTCACGAAACATGCAAATATTCGATTAGAACAGGGAAGTCAAATTTTTCTAAACAAAAAATGTTAATTGTAAATCTCTATGAAGTGTGATCGATATTCAATAAACTCATCCCTACTTTACAATTTAAATTAATACTTCTGTAAGGTAGGCAATATTTATTTAACTGATTTGAACACCCACTAACCATTATTAACGTTATAATATTTAACTGTTGAAATTTTTAGCAAAATAATATGTCGATATGGCACTTTATCGAAATTCAGATATGACTGTCGTCGCAGTAATATGCTTATCGTTCGCCAATTGATGTAGACATTTCAGGAAACTGGTAGCACCTAAGGGATTCCATACTCTGAACGGGTTAGTACTGTTCATACATCACAGAAAATTCGGCAGTGTCAAAGGGGTGTAGAACGCTACTATACTTTAAGTATTGTACAAACAGTATAACTCACTATCATCACTCTATACATTAGCAGGGTTGTCATTATTGCCACATCTAACACGTAGGCTGAAAAGGTTTTGGTCTAGCTACTTAAAACACTTTTTTTTTGCAAAATTCGACGTTATTTATCAACACAGTCTCCTTCAAGAGCGATACAATCAGCCCAAGGCTTTTCTAACATTTGTATACCTTTCTTGTAGAAGGATTTGTCTTTGCCTTCAAAAAAAGGCCTCAGTTTCGGCGATAACTTCTGGAGCCAAATCTTTTTCCCGCAAGCATTTTTTTGAGGTCCGCGAATAGATAATAGTCGATGGGGGCCAAATCTGGAGAATACGGTGGATGAGGAAGCAGTTCGAACTTCAATTCATGCAATTTTGCCATCGTAACCATTGACTTGTGACACGATGCATTGTCTTGATGAAAGAGCATTTTTTTCTTGTTCATTTGGGGCCCCTTTTTCCGATTTCTGCCTTCAAACGCACCAACAACTATATAATATTCGTTATTGATGATTTTTCCCTTCTCAGCAGAGTCGATGAAAATTATTTCATGCTCAACCCAACCTCCCCAGCTGACTGTTGTGTATTTGGTCGTTTGGGCGACTTTCACCGGCTGCTGTCCACACAGCTGGCTGCCGATTTGATTCCGGTGTGTAGTGGTGGATCCATGTTTCATCCATTGTCACATATCGCATGAAAAAATCCTTTTTATTGCGCTAAAAACAAGTTCAAACAGCGCCCAGAATCACGTTATTGTTTTTGGTCCAATGTGAGCAGACGCGGTACCCATTTCGAACAGAGCTTTCTCATGCCCAAATGTTCATGCAAAATATGACCAACACGTTCTTTTGATATCTTTAGGGTGTCAACTATCTCACGTAATTTCACTTTACGGTCATCCAAAACAATTTTGTGGATTTTTTTTATGTTTTCTGGTGTAACCACCTCATTTGTACGACCGGGTTGAAATTCAGCATACCAGTAAATAATGAATGATTTTCCAGGGGCAGAATCTCCGTAATACTTATCGAGCAATTGTTTTGCTTGAATGGTATTTTTTCCTATCAAAAAACAGTGTTTAATCAACACACGAAATTCGATTTTTTCCATTGTTTTGAAAATATCAAAAGTAGCGTCATTAAAACCACTATAACTTGTAAACTAACCGTCCAAATGTCATGAAATTTTGACACGTATCATTTGAAGGTTAGTACTTTCTAAAAAATCATATGAATTTTTGAAAAGAGCGACATCTATGTGTCAGACCAAAAACTTTTCAGCCTACATGTTAAAACATGCAGTTACTCTATTATCGACCATTGAGACCAAATACATTCTGGGAAACATTACATAAAACAAAAATAAATAAACTTACCATCCATTGAGCCTGAACTATCAATTAAAATAACGACGTCTTTAGTACAAGTCGCTGCTTCAATAAACCAAGTGCGGATACGGCAGTCGAACAAATTTTTTACTTCCTTTTTTCGGTCCTCCCACTGCATGGCTGAAACGAGCGAGTGTAGAATAAGTGTGAACTGCATGAACTGCAGGGAGATGTAGAGAAGACTAACCTGGATAATGCCTCATAATTCCCGAAGCACTGCCGAAGTATTGCCAAGATAAGGCTGGATCTGACTTATAATTTTGAGCAAAAACCTTGTCAAGTGCCTCTGACCATTGAATGGCTTCTTCTGCTTTGGCTTCTAAAAATATAAAAAAATTCTTGCTTATTATAGTCATTCATCAATTCGATGTGAAAAAGAAACATGTAAGTATAAAACCGCTGGAACTATACAAATCTCTCGGAAGACCAAGGAATTAATATAATTATACAATAGTATGAAAATCTATTTCACTAATATCATAAAACAATGTATTTTATAATTTTTTAAGTAAAATTTGTCATCCAGTTTATGTACAAAGGGATGTAAATATATAAAAAATATAAAATGTAACGAAGTTACGTGTTAAAATCAACTAAAAACCAGCTGGAAAATTAATACTGTAATACGGACAGTGGCTTATGGTAACACGTCAAATATAAAACGAAATCAATCTGGAACTGGACTTCCAAACTCCTAATTGAGATATGTCATTTATTCTATGGCAAGACGGTTTGCATATTTTTGCTATCTCGCTTCTTGAGGCGCCTTAGAGGTAAATATCAACTTTAACATAACAATAAATGAATCATCGCTTGTTCAACTTTGCTTTAGAAACAATAATAAATTGGGAAAATTGAGATTGTTCAGTCAACGACGTTCGACCCAATTAAAACAACTAGCTTGAATTTGACTAACACTTATGCGAAAATCTTTCAAATTATCATCCTAGCTTCTGAATTTTAAAAATTAGGGACACTCACCTTTATCATAGACATTGGTGGGAACATGAATAGAACTGTGATTAGTATTAACAGGCAAATTGTAAAAATGTGTATCATTATTTAGATACAATGGTAAATACATATAATTATTCCTTTTCACCGATTTTGGTACATTCCTGTCATCTTCTTGGCCACCTATCGGCGACCATTTTGAACTATAATAAGAGGTAGCATTTGGCACATACTTAAAATTTTCCGCCACATTTTCAGCTTCTTGTTGTATACACTAAAAGATTATGAAAATAATATTTGTATTAGTAGAAAATGGTATATCATAAATCATATACAAATACCCTTATTGCATCCATTTTTCTATCCATCATACGTGATATATTTTCCTCTATTTCTGATAGCAAACTTGTTGGATCTTTCTCTCCCACTCTGGCATTTAAAAATGCATATTTCTAAAATGAGTATAAAAGAACATAAAAATGGCAGACAATCCCTGAAAAGATTTTACCTGTTCTATTTCAGTAATTTTTGTTATTTCCTTCCCTAACATCCAGAGCTCATCCCCTATTGCATTTGCCCATTTCGACACCCTACAAGTGATTTGAAAAATAAATATTTTCTAAGAACTTCTGAAGAAACTTTATAACTTACTCCTCTTCTTGTAGTGAACATATAGCAAATTTTGTAAAAATCTGTAAAATAAAAACCCAAAATAAAACGTATTTTATTTTGCAAAACATTGCACTGCCACATTTTATCTAGGAGGAGCTAAAGTAGAACAGGGAATTGAAATACACATAACCCAGGAACTATTTTTAGAATACGAGACTTGAAAAACCTATTTATATTACGTTTCGTAACCGTTATCCAGAATACAGAGTCTTTTAAAAAGCTTGAATTTAAAAAAAAACATATAAGTGGCGAAATATGAATTTTCGTATACTAATATCTCGGAAACTATTTAATTTAAATTAATCGTAGAAAAACACTGTCCTGTTTAGATTAAAAAATTGGCAAGTCGGACTAGGGCAACTAGTGTCCCGTGCGGTGATTGCTTTTAAAATAAAATAAAATTATATCTAGGTACAAGAGCGAGGCGCCACTCGGTTACAGTTACCTCCAACATACGTCAAGAGACAGTTTTCTTTTTACATCAGAGAAATAATCAAATCAGTACTTTTCGAGATAAGGGGACGGGACAGCGATTTTTTGCAATTTTTAAAAATAGTACAAAGTAAAATGTGCACAAGTATAACATTATATATATTTTTGAACTCGTGACACGGTAAAAAAAATGTTTTCACTTCCGATTTCACCTCCCAAAACTAACCCCCTTAAGTCAAAATTTAACTTACGGCTTAACTACACGGCTCTAATCGGGCCATTAATTCCTATATTTGTGCCAAATTTCAACTTTTTACGTCAAATAATTTCGGAGAGGATCGGGTGTGACAGACGAACGGACAGACACCGAAGTGTCCGGCGATTTTGAAGGCCACTCTAGTACCTTATCGATTTTCTTAATTTTGTGGCTCCTTGACGCAGCGTCAATTTCGGGTCTCGTGAAAACAAAGACACGATTCGTTTTTCGACTTCCGAAGTGACCTTGCCTACGGAGCCACGTTTTGGCAAGTCATCGATATTTTTCGTCTCGTTAAAATGATTTACCAACTCTTTCACAAATGACACAGACTTTTTCATATATTTAGCGGCCGTGGAATGTGTCATTTTACGCCCCTTTGGATAGGAACACAGAAAGACTGCCTCGAACCGACGCGCCAACAAGTGCCTCATTTTGGATTTTAATGGAATTTCGACGAAAGTTCAAAATCGACTGATACTTTTATTAAAATGCGTCGTAAACAAAGGTTCCCTCTACTGATTTTTTTGTTGAATCGCTACAATCGCATCTACCAAAAATGAATTATCGCGGATACGTTCTTACTTGACAAACTGTAAAACGACCCCATACTGTCTTGTACTCGCCTTAACGACCAGCTTTGCTGCACTCTTGTTCCTTTGTTCATCTTAAATGCTTGAACACCAGTTTCCCATGTAGATATCTGCAGACAAACTGATAAAGACCTCGAAGAAATTCTGTCTTGAGACAGCAGTAACTAAATAAAATTAAACGCTACAAAAACACGGGCAGTCATTTTTCTTAAATAAAAATAACGCCATAGTCATGTCGAGACACTGTTCCATTGACATCGCCACTCAAGTTGCTAGAGGTTAACTTGAGTCTTGGCTTAATCACTGTCAAAAACTTGGAATATTATTTCATAAAAGAAAGCTGTACTTTAGAGTAACTTAACCCTAGACGAAGATCAAATTCATCCATTAATGGAACCCTACTCTTATACTCAACTAAACACCGCGAGGAAAAAAGGAAGAAAGGACGACCCAGACTGAACTGGAGAGAGGGAATAGATAGAAATATCAAGGAGGGAAGAATAGAGGAAAATCTATGGGAGAAAAGAAAGAAATGGAAACTGGAAATCGGAAGACGTTGAAGAACGTTTTAACCCGTTCGCTGTAAATTGTACTTGGTGGGAAACACAGTCCTGGGCAAATTATTCCAAAGTGATGATGTTCTCCATATAAAAGACTTTGAAAAGTGTTGTACGAGGAGTAACAAGCTGAACCTCGTACGGATGTGAAGTATCAGCGCCACGTGCATTTCTAACATGCACCGCTCTGGGAGGAATTAAACGGGCCTCGTCCTCCGAACACTTTCCATGGAAATACTTGTAGAATAGGCTCAAGTCGCCAACCGCTTTTCGATGTTCCAGCGAATCAAGGCCGTCGGTCAGTTCGGGGTCTCCAATCAGACGAACAGCTCTTCTTTGAATAGAATCCAACAAATGCAGTGTATGTTTGGGAGCATGGGAGGAGTATTCTATAGTTGGTCGAATTTGAGCTTTGTAAAGAATTAACAGTTGTTGTGGAGTGTAAAATATAAAAAAATAAATAAATAAAAATATAATATATATATATATATATATATATATATATATATATATATATATATATATATATATATATATATATAAATATATATAATTTTAAATTATATTGTGTCAGTTACATTTAATCTTGTTACACTACCCCGTGTTTTTCCAGTACAAGGCTTTGTGTGGGAACCAACAGCAATTTCATGAATGTAAGGATAAGGATTTAATATACAAAATTAAACAACTACTGTACCAAATAGTGTTGATAAAGATATTTCATATTTATTTACCATATAATTAAAAAGAATCAATTTTAACAACTACATACGATCTATGTATATATATATATATATATATATATATATATATATATATATATATATATATATATATATATATATATATATATATATATGTATATGTCGACACTGTTTATAGTGAAACTCTATATAGTGAAAAACTCTATATAGTGAAAAACTCTTTATAGTGCAATTTTTTCAAGACCTAGAATATCTTACATACATAGCAATATATACGGATTTTCTCTTTATATAGTGAAAAACTCTCTATAGTGAAATTTCAGTCAACATTTTGGTCTTTCACTATATGGAGTGTCGACTGTATGTATATATATATATATATATATATATATATATATATATATATATATATATATATATATATATATATATATATATATATATATGTATATGTCGACACTGTTTATAGTGAAACTCTATATAGTGAAAAACTCTTTATAGTGCAATTTTTTCAAGACCTAGAATATCTTACATACATAGCAATATATACGGATTTTCTCTTTATATAGTGAAAAACTTTCTATAGTGAAATTTCAGTCAACATTTTGGTCTTTCACTATATGGAGTGTCGACTGTATGTATATATATATATATATATATATATATATATATATATATATATATATATATATATATATATATATATATATATATATATAGAGTATATATTAATTAGTTTAAAATAAATTTCTATTCATTAGAAAATTTTAACAATATGAAGCACAAAGTTTAGTGAAATCAATTAATGAAAAAGGGATATTAACTAATAATCAAAAATTAATCACTATGTATATAAAAATGAAATTATAGACATTGGAATTATATATATATATATATATATATATATATATATATATATATATATATATATATATATATATATATATATATATATATATATATATATATATATATATATACATATATATATATATATATATATATATATATATATATATATATATATATATATATATATATATATATATAATGTATGTATAAATAACACAAGAGAGTAATTTTTCCCTGATTTATGACAGATCCAGCAAAAATAATTATTGAAATATATGTTTTTAGTGTTCCGTACGGAACACTTATAAGATCACTTCGGTGTCTGTCCGTCTGTCTGTCCGTCTGTCCGTCTGTCACACCCGATTTTCTCCGAAACTATTTGTCATAGAAAGTTGAAATTTGGTAGTAATATAGGAATTGATGGCCTCATCAGAGCCATGTAGTTTTGAAAGTTAAATTTTGACTTAAGGGGTTAGTTTTGGGGGGTGAAATCGGAAGTGAAAAAAATTTTTTTTTTACTAGGTAATCGAGTGTGGTGTCAAATGAAAGCTTGTGAAAACACGAGTAAAAAATATATATATAATGTAATACTTGCGCGCACTTTTCTTTGTATTATTTTTAAAAAATCGCGAAAAATCGCTGTCCACCCGCCTTATCTCGGAAAGTACTTATCAAAAAATTTTGAAAAAATTCTGGAATATTCTCCACGGGGTGTAGATTGAACGAAAATTATCACGAGTGCATTACCTGTAATAATTTATCTGGTATATAAAAAAAACAGAAATTTCAAGGTCACCAGTTTTCAGTAAAGATTGGAAATAAACTTTGTTGAAAACTTATTTGGGGTGTATTTTGTGAAGTCACTGATCATTTTATGTCACCGTAACATAAATTTTGACTTAAGGGATTCGTTTTGAGGGGTGAAATCGGAAGTGAAAAAAATTTTTTTATACTAATTCATCGAGTGTGGTGTCAAATGAAAGCTTGTGAAAACACGAGTAAAAATATATATATAATGTAATACTTGCGCACACTTTTCTTCGTATTACTTTTAAAAAATCGTGAAAAATCGCTGGCCCCTACCTTATCTCGAAAAGTACTGATCAAAAAATTTTGAAAAAATCCTGGAATATTCTCCACGGGGTAAAGATTGAACGAAAATTATCATTACCTTTAATAATTTATCTGGTACAGAAAAAAAACAAAATTTCAAAGTCACCAGTTTTCAGTAAAGATTGGAAATAAACTTTGTTGAAAACTTATTTGGGGTGTGTTTTGTGAAGTCACTGATCATTTTATATTACCGTAACATAAATTTTGACTTAAGGGATTCGTTTTGAGGGGGTGAAATCGGAAGTGAAAATTTTTTTTTTATACTAATTCATCGAGTGTGGTGTCAAATGAAAGCTTGTGAAAACACGAGTAAAAATATATATATAATGTAATACTTGCGCACACTTTTCTTCGTATTACTTTTAAAAAATCGTGAAAAATCGCTGTCTCCTATCTTATCTCGAAAAGTACTGACCAAAAAATTTTGAAAAAATCCTGGAATATTCTCCACGGGGTATAGATTGAACGAAAATTATCATTACCTTTAATAATTAATTTATCGGTTATAGAAAAAAAAAAACAAAATTTCCAGGTCACCAGTTTTCATTAAAGATTGGAAACAAACTTTGTTGAAAACTCATTTGGGGTGTGTTTTGTGAAGTCACTGATCATTTTATACCACCCTAACAAAATTTTTTATTTTAAAAACAATCAACGTACGGAACACTAATTGTGCAAGTTCAACTTGCACTTGACCGGTTTTTTAGTTTAATATTTTTATGTTGCATTCATTATATCGCAGGACAGTATGAAAAACAAATTATGAGAGAACTTATATTCTTAATTCTACAAATAAAATAAATATCCAAAAACATATAAGGAAGCTCTTTCAAAAACTGATTTCTTACACAAACTTATTATTGAGGAGATGTGTTTTTTATTGTTTGGAAAATACTTTAATTTTTAGACTTTCACGATTTTCAAAAATATTTCAAATTTTTCAAATAACAACATACATAAACAATTAAAAGATGTACTTTGGAATTGGAAGAAATATTTTAAACAATTCCAAGACGTGGGAAAACAAGACTCTCTTTAGGTAACAGATTTATCCAGGTTCCAGGTTTTCCCGATCAAAAACTGAAAAATCCAATGACCTATACTTAGTGGCGTAGCCAGATTTTAAAGATGGCAAAAGGTCCAGGTGAGTCCTAAAAGTGAATATATATATATATATATATATATATATATATATATATATATATATATATATATATATATATATATATAGGTACAAAAAAGGCAAGAAGATCTTGCCAAACAACTACCGACAAGTAGCACTGATTTCCCTAATATCGAAAGTCACGGAAGAGGCAGTATCTTTTAAAGAATCTTGAAGGATTGAATAATATTAGCGACCATTAATATGGCTTCTGTAAGCAAAGATCAACAGGAAATCTTCTAACTTATGTAACTTATATTTGGAACAACGCAATCGAACACTTTGAAGAATCTCGAGCGGTTGCAGTTGATATATCCAGGGCATTCGACCGTGTTTGTCACGTTGTGTTTGTTGGCTGAGGTATGCTTTTATGGTATGTCTGAAAAGTTCTCTTTATTTCTTCTGTGTTTCCTCAGCGTTCTTTACGAGTGACAGTCGACGGATTTCTTTCACAATCAACGCCGGTATGCTCCAAGCCCCTATACTGTCTCCTACTCTCTTTCTAGTTTATACCAACGATCTGCTGGAAAGGACCGGAAATCCAATTTACAGCATTGCAGGTTCCAGTACGTTTATTTCTTCATTTACTTTGAACGCTCGAACCTAGGCTACTCATGACAATATATGCAGATAGCAGAAAGTCGTTCAACTTAATAAAGACCTGGAAGAAATTCTACCTTGGGGTGCCAGTAACTAAGTAGAATTTTCTGCTACAAAGCCCAGGCGGCAGTCTTTTCTAAAAAAGTTAATGTTGCTGAACCTGACATAGTTATGTCAGGGCACTTCATTCCTTTAGCATCATCACTCAATTTGCTGGGCATTAAATTGGGAGAAAATCTGTCCTGCCATGAACATGTTGCATGCAAAGCAAAGAGAGTTTTTCAAAGGCTGCGAATATTATTTTGACCTAGAAAGCTTCACACTCCACAACTGTTAATTCTGGATAAGGCTCAAATTGAACCAACGATGGAATACTGCTCCCATGTTTGGGACTCTACGCCCAAATATGCATTTGTTGGCTTCTATTTAGAAAATTAGAGACCCAGAACTAACCAGCAACCTTGATTCCTTGGGACACCGAAGAATGGTTGGTGACTTGAGCTTATTCTACAAGTACTTTCATCAAATGTGTTTGATGAACTGAGCCTGCTTAATTCATTCCACAGCAGTGCATGCTAGGAATACACGTCACGCTAATACTTCACATCCATATGAAATTCAGCTTGTCACTCTTCACACAACTCTTTTCAAGCAGTCTTTTATATGGAGAACCTTATCCATTTTGAATGATTTGCGCAGGACTGTGTTTCCCACTGAGAACAATTTACAGAGATTCGAGACCAATGTGAATTGCTTTTTCTGCAGACGTGCAGGGATTTTCCTGCAACAAGTGCTATGCCAATAAGAACAAAAAAAAATGCAAATTTGCAACAGTAACAATTATTTAAAGCTAAAAAATCTTACCCTTCTAGTAACTCCATTTCTTTTGATAGACGTCGCAGCTTAGTCAAACTCAACGCCAGCTTGTGGATCAATATTAGTACCTTCAAAATCAACTGGCGCTCCAGCAATATTTCATGCACATATTCCATCAGCTGTGGACTTATACCTCTACCAGGAAGCATATAGTTACTGCATTTCTACAATCATATATAGTAATCGAGATGGCAGTTTGTTTTTTGATTAATGGAGTTTTGTGTTGAAATTCGAATTGGGACATCGTTGATGGGGCCTAGAACTCAAATATCACAAAAAACATTTTAAGACATCAAATACAATTTCAAACTTACCCTTGAAACAGTTTGTGTTCATCTCAAAGTTTTTGGATTAATAATTCTTTTGAGATTCTTTTACTATTTCTAGTTGGTTATTCGAGAAGAGCAAAATTTTTAAACGTTTGAGAACCTTGGTGCCATAACAGCAACAGAAAGTTTTACATTAGATCGTCTAGAAAAATGAAGTAATTTTAAACAAAAAAAATGTTTCAGTCGATTACTAAGAGAAGGTATTTTTGTGTTCTTCTAATTCTGTTCTTAGAAAACAACACTCTAAATATAAAAAATAATTTTAAAATTGACCGAGCTTAGTGCGTCCAATAACGCAGTATAGAACATCACAATGATAATTTGTAATTATTATACCGTTTCTAATACTAATCTCCTGCCAATTAAATAAATTTGTCGATGTATTTTTTCTAAATAACAATTCAATAATTTTTTTTTCCATTTTGTTATAACCTCAAATAGCCAGGAGCATTATAAAAACATATAAACATAATTCTGGATAAATAAAATTTTAATCGTCGGGCCGATTATAACGTTTTTAAAAAACAACTTTTGATGGAATTGTGAAAACTTTTATTTTTGTTGGTTCTTGAACATAAACTTTCTTAGACTAGATTTTACAACACACTCGCCCTGCACTGGCTTGGCTACATATATTTATAAACTATTTTATTACCCTGCAGAACGGTATCAGACCAATTAAATCTGTAATAAGTGCTTTTTTATGCATTTCAGCATATTGTTAGAATATAACTTGTCTTTTACTTCAAGCGAATATTAGTAAAGGACAGATAGCGATATACTAGTCGTTACAAGTAAGTAGCGGGCGCCCAGTACAAATATACCGTCTTAACTTCCTGGTCTCCTAATAACAGGCTTTCGGTGGATATTACGTATAAATGCGACGAGCAAGCGTATTTTTATTGACACTGTGGCGAACGCGCGCATAATAAAACTTAAAATACAAAATGTTATTTTTTTCTTGAATTAATTAATACCTAGATATAAAACTATAATGGAAGCTGTACCAATACGTTGATTATAGTTTCGAAAAAATAACTGGTGGATAGTATTCAGTGTATACAGAGAATCAAATAAATAGACTTTTTCTCTACTTGTCTGTTCTGTTATTACACAAAAACGGCCTAACGAATCTTGACGAGATTTTCTATGAAGATAAAGTAGTTTCAGGATCAAGTTATAAGCTATATTCTACTTGTAAAATTATACAGGATAAGCCACAAAATAAACAATTATTTATATTAAGAGAATATTACAACTACTACATAGAGGTTGTTAATGCCTTACACCTTTCAAAAGGTTGTTTCTAGCTCCTTTTATCATTTAGGTTCCTATTTTCTGATGTGGGAAAAATATATTTTTTTAAAGTAATGGTAGCCTGTTGTAGGATTAATTAAGTTCCTCAGAAATTACATTAACTCGTTAGTTATATAAGAAATAAATATTTTGAGTAATCGGTTATTTAACTGTAACAAATAGCTATTTTTGAGTTATGAAGACCTTTTCCATCTTGGTTGTTTAAACAAGAGAAATTTTGGGAATAAGTATATATCATGCTTTCCAGTCTGTGTTGGTAAAGAAATACTTTTTGTTTACCAGTAACATTTAAAGCACTGAAAATCTATAAACTATCCTTACGGTGTATTCTTATGATCTATGGTCAAATGAAAGGGAATAAAAAAATAAGCCTCCAATCTGTTTTATTATATTTTTCTTCAATATTACTTACCTTAAGATTACTAATTAGTTTTAAATAAAACCTGAATGAGATGAATCAAACCCAAAATAATAAATCTCCATTTATTAGAAAATTTTAACAGTATGAGACACAAAATTTAGATAAATCAATTAATGAAAAAACATATTAACTAACAATTAAAAATTAATCACTACTGTGTATTTAAAAATGAAATCATAGACGACATAGGAGGCGCCACTTATGTGTGTATACTTTTAAATTGTCATACCTTTTTTATACCACTCTGTATGATATTTTTAATTAAATATTCGTATTTTCCGCCTTCCCCTGTCTAAAGAAGCTCTCTTGGTAAATGTCGCTGCTAACAACAGTTTCTGAGATAATGAGATGTTTGTTTCCATTTTTTAATTCCATTGAGAATTCATCCAGGACAGGTCCAAAAGAATAGTCTTTGAAATTTGGAGCATGCTTAAAGGCAAACAGGATAACAATAATAACTTTAAAGACCAACGGGCCAACAGCAGTAAGGATGTAAAAACCAACTGGCTAAGGGCATAAAAGATTACCCACAAATTGATATATTTGTAATAAAAACATCCCACTATCTCAGAAACTGTTACTCGGAGCAACATTTACCAAGAGAGCTTTTTTAGACAGGAGAAAGCGGAGAATACGAATATTTAAAAATATCATACAGAGTGGTGTAAAAAAGTTACACAGTGCAATAAATGGCGCCCCCTAAAATTTACAACAAAACTGTGAGCTGATTTCGATTTTGCATCTCATAAAACCCCTTAGCACCGAACCTTGTACAAATAGTAAAAATGGTCATATTTTAATCCCAGAAATCCACAGTAACTCTATGTACATGGAATACTGGGACACCCTATATATAATATATGTATATATATATATATATATATATATATATATATATATATATATATATATATATATATATATATATATAAGGATCCTTTTTAGAAAGTATTTTTCCCTGATTTATGACAGATTAAACAGAAAATTATTTAAATATGTAAAAAACAAATGTACCTCCTTGTACTGAAAATGTAAATGCCTACGTTAAATTCGCTATTTTATATCTACAAACAAAATAAATATCCAAAAACATATAAGGAAGCTCTTTCAAAAAGGATTATCGAGGAGATGTTTTTTTATTGTAAGGAAAATGTCTTTATTTGTAGACTTTCATGATTTTAAAAAATTAAAGAAATATATTTCAAATTTTTTAAATAACAACATAAACAATTAAAAGATGTACTTTGCAATTTCTGAGAAATATTTTCGACAAATCCAAGACATAGGCAGGCAGGAGTCTTTTTAGGTGATAGATACATATTTACTTTTGGGACTCTGGACCCCTTCCCATCTTTAAAATCTGACTACGGCACTGAGTATAGGTAATTGAATTTTTCAGGTTTTGGTTTGGAAAACCTGGATATATATATATATATATATATATATATATATATATATATATATATATATATATATATATATATATATATATATATATATATAGATAGATAGATAGATAATGTTTTTATTTATTCCTTGTAAATTACAAAACTCCATATAGGAGCGTGGAACAATGTCAAAAGTTCTTAAACTAAGAAATATTGCATTTTATCAAATATTCTAGTTACACACATAAAAATAGCCGAGATTCATCAGCAAAGAACTCCTCCAAACTATAAAATGCCTTACGGACTAAATAATTCTTAATTACTAGTTTCAGCAAGTTCGTTCTTAAAATTCTAACATGATTAGGAAAACTATTGTACAATCTTAGAATACAAAAATGTACATTCTTTTGTATATAGGAATATTTACTTTTGTTTGGTTTTAAATCATTTTTTAACCTAGTGTTATGTTCATGCACTCTTATGCTTTCTTGAAATAGGTCTTTATTACTATGAACTAATAATACTGCTTCATATATATATAAACTTATTACAGTAAAAATCCACTCCTTTTGAAATGAATGAAATACGTCTTTTTTACAACTATCTCTTGCCTTTATTCTATACACTACTCTTAGACACTTCTTCTGCAAAACACAAAATTCTGTTTATCTCACAGGAATTTCCCCAAAAGATGATTCCATATCTCATACGCGAATGAATGTAGGCGTAATAAGAAGACAGTGCTGCGTCTTCACCAACATAATCTAAAATGACTCTTAGCGCGTAACATATATACACTAGTATATATATATATATATATATATATATATATATATATATATATATATATATATATATATATATATATATATATCTATATATATATATATATATATATATATATATATATATATAAGTGACGCTTTTATATATATAAATATATATATATATATATATATATACTGATAATTAAACATTCTTTTTAGGTGAGCGTGAGCGGCATTGGCTTCAAAGTCGTAGGAATCTAGCAATAGTTTTTTTTTTCAATAGTTTTTTTTTTCTTTTCCGAGATCAACGACGATCCTCTCACATATTTCCTTAGGTCATTTTCATAATTATCATTATCATTTAGTCCTTTTTCTGCTTCCGTAGTATCACAAGTTGAACTTGTTGTGAATTTCGCTCTAGCAGTATCTGTCCCAGAGGTGGATGATGTCGACTGTTGAGGTTGAGCCTTTGCATTTGCATTAACTTATTCAGACCAACAAACAAAAAATTAAAATTTTTAATGTTATCAATGGTCCCCCCTTTGTAAGTCTTTGGATGATTTTATTTTTTATTTATTCATAATTTATTTATTTCATAATAAACGAAAACTTCAGTTAGTTATCACTTTATCAGTATCATCACACTTGGTATATTTCTTTAATTTTAATTTTGTATGTACTTTTTATCAAACAAACGTAATTATTTGACGTTCCTGATTTATTCTGCTCGCTCTCGTTCTTTGTTTAACAGCAATATTCGTGAAAATAGTTTTTATAAATTAAAAATTTATAAAATAATTAAAAATAAAAAAAAATTATAATTTTTATTTTTTCGTCTTTTTTATTATTATAAGGGTTTAGGGGGGGGGCAGCTGCCCTTCCCTTCTCCTCCTGGCTGTTATTTTTCTATATAACTATAACAAAATTAGATGAAGATTCTAATAATTTTTATTAAAACTACTTTCTTGGAGCATGTTGATACTTGAAAAGATAGAAGACGATATGTAAATACAAATTTTAATTATTATTTCAATATACTATGTACATAAGACCACAATTACAATTTTTTAAAAGTTAAAACAAATTCATCCTTATTTTTGTTTAAAAATCTTCGAAAAGACACAAATGATGAGCCAGTCCATAGTTTGCTTTTTTCCAAGACAGTGTTCGATGGAGGGAGCCCGCCTAATTCCTCCCAGAGCCATGCATGCTAGAAATACACGCCGCTCTAATACTTCACATTAGTATGAGGTTCAGCTTGTTACTCCTCGTAGAATCCTTTTCTAGCAGTCTTTTATGTGGAGCAATTTGCCTAGGCCTGTTTCCGACCAACGTGAATCGCTTTTTCCGCACACGCGTCGCTCCTGTAGCGCTTTAGGGATTTTTCTGCAGCACGTGTGCTATGCCCATAAAAAATAATTCGCTTGGAATAAACCGCTCAGGTCTGTGTGACCTACAGAGTACAAATTGTAGCTATTCAAGATCAATGAGAATCGCTACTTCCACGCATTTAACGCTTTTGTAGCGATTCAGGTATTTCCTTCATAAAATATAGATTTTTTTGTAATTTGTTTTCACAAGTTTAACATTTTTTTTTGGCAAACCAAAGAGGCAAAATCCATTTCTTTCTCACTTAAAAATAAATCTATAAAAGCCCTACTTAATTCAATAAGGCATAATTTTTAAATTGATGCTAAAAATAATCCTTCATTATAGACCTAATCTAAATAGAGGAAATATTTAAAATAATATAAAATATTTTTTTTGCATGTAAATAAAATTCATATGAAGGATCCAAATACATCGTAAAATTTGCTTCTCGGAACTCAACCCAACATAGCCCACTATTTTTTGTCACTTTTTTTTTTAATTCAGCTGATCGTTGCATCCAACGATTCCTTTGTTTCGTCTTCACTCGTTCTTTCCAGCAAAGTTGGTCATGGGGTTCGGATCGTTTGCGTTTCGCGCAGTTAATTTTTTCATAATTTTTAAATTTTTTTCGTTCTCTGCAAACGGTTTGAACTTGCAACAGGGGTGACTTTCTGAACTGGCGATATTACGTGTCGACTGTATCGTGGTACCACTAAAACGCCACGCGAACGCGTCTAAACCTAGGAGGAGAGTCGGGCCTCTTCACGGCTAGTGCGCGGAGAATTTTTTAACAAAAATCTGCGTTTATTCGTCCTAAAATAAAGTGCTACTCTGCTCTTTTGTAATGTAAGTATATTTTAATTTATTTTTTAATTAGAATAAGTCTTTCTAGAAAAGTTTTGAAATTGTTAGGTAAGTCCTCCATTTTCCAAGCTTCGATGTGACGTAGTTCCGCTTCGCTGTTGTGACGTAGTTCCACGGCCATCTAAACATTTTGGAATAGTATAAGTGTTCTCGGCTAAGCGTGCGTAGAACAGCTATGGTAAAGCAGGTTTCTTTAAAACCGATCGAACAGAAACTTGTACTGAAAACTTTTACATTTTTACCTCAAAATTATGGTACAAATATTTATTTTTATACTTGGTTCTTGTTGAATTTTAAGGGTTTACATACATCTGGGCGGTGCGAAAAGTATGTATATTTTAAAAAAAATATTTTAAAAGTTATTAAGTGAATAATACAAAAGAATAGCGATTATATATTTTTATTGTACTTTAAATTATAAGAATTTTTTTTCTTTAAATATGTTTTAAATATTAATATTATTTTTTATCGGGTTAAATGGATCACTGACGAAAACTATGGCGCTTCCTTGTCTGCAGGATAACTTCACAAAAAATAATCCAATCTGCAAAAATAAAAATTAATCTTGTAAAATAATGTAGTAGTTAAAAATTATCGAAGGTTTTTTTTTTTCAAAAATACAAAAATTTACGGAATATTTTAAACTTTAGTATGCAATTTTCGACCAAAAAATGTATGTTTAATTATTTATAAAGAATTGTCTACTAGAAAAATTATTAAAACCTCTCGACATTTTGTAGAAAAAGTAATTATTAAAATTTAAAACAAAAAGTTAAAAAACATTAAAAATTGACTGAGCAATTTTGCAGACAGTGTTTGGAAATATAGTTTCGAGAAAAACGCGATTAAAGTTTCGGGTAAATAAAAAGTGAACTAGTCTCCCGCTCCAGCTTCGTACTGTTTCCTCTTGCAATTTGGTAAATTCCACTAGTGGATGCAGGAATTTTAAAGAAACCGGTTGATTCGAAACGCAGCTGCCGAGAGGCGCGGTATTGAGACAGG
Organism: Pachyrhynchus sulphureomaculatus; assembly: GCA_019049505.1. Lineage (NCBI taxonomy): Eukaryota > Metazoa > Arthropoda > Insecta > Coleoptera > Curculionidae > Pachyrhynchus > Pachyrhynchus sulphureomaculatus. Next base: position 13,969,437 of record CM032450.1, read on the forward strand.
TAGCTGTTCCAATCCGACACCAAGTCACATTTAATACTATAACTTTGTAATGGAACGGAATTTTCTTAAATAGTAGTATAGAGAATAAAAATCCTTAAAAAAAATCGAATTTTTGAAAATTTGTGGTACATATATGTAACTTCTTAAGGTGTTGAAATGTAAGTGTTTTTAGTTCATTCTTTCTCGAGTTTTAATTTAATAAGAATGTTTTGTTACTCTTAGTTTTTCTATAAATCCATATGTATTTAAACAGCCACATCACTTCAGAAATTATTTATTTAGACATTTCTTCCAGCTTAACAGTTGTTTTGCACATTTTTAATAACTGCAAACAAAAATATATGTTTATAAACAAATTAAAAAATTAATTTATTTTTATATTTTGTATCTATTAAAAATAGTTTTGACAGATCTTACTCTGAAAAATAATGCCCCACACCACATTTTGTTATAATTTTTCTCGATTAGTGTTCCATACAGAACAGTTATAAGCTCACTTCGGTGTTTTTCTGTCTGACTGTCTGTCCGTCTGTCACACCCGATTTTCTACCAAACTATGTGACCAAAAAAGTTGAAATTTGGCACTAATATAGAAACTAATGGCCCCATTAGAGCCATGTAGTTTTGAAAGTTAGTTTTGGGGAGTGAAATCGCAAACGGAATTTTTTTTTTAACGAGTCATCGAGTGGGGTGTCAAATGAAAGCTTGCGAAAACACGAGTTCAAAAATGTAATACTTGCGCATACTTTTCTTTGTATTATTTTTAAAAAATTGCCAAAAATCACTGTTTCTTCCCCTTATCTCAAAAAGTACTGATCGAAAAATGTTGAAAAAATTCTGGAATACTTTCCACAATGTGTAGATTGAAGGAAAATTATCACCATTTGGGATATGTTTCGTGAAGTTATTAATCTTTTTATACCTCCGTAACAAAAATTTTTATTTTAAAAGCAATAAACGTATGGAACACTAATTACACAAGTCCGACTTGCACTTGGCCAGGTATTTGTTTGTAAGGTTGTAATGATTAAACACATGTGACACTACCTAAGCAATAAATGTTTACATATATACTTCATTAATATTTCGTACAAATAATTTTACTCTTTTGGCTGATCTCTTAAAATTTCATTCAGAATTTTTTCTTACCCATATTTTATTTTTTAAACTCATATCCAGAAATCCAAAAAAATAAATTTTTATGTTGTACAAGGGTATTTTTAAAAGTTATCTATCTAGCTATGAAGGAAAACTGACGGACCTTAATTTTTTTTGTCTTCATAACTACCATGTCCACTAATACACTTAGTCTAGCATCTTTTATGTTGTTTTTTTTTTTCCATCTGAAAAACGACTCTACAGCAGTTGTCAACTCGTCAACTCAGGGTAAATTTTCGGCCTCTGAAGTTTTTGTTCATATGTTTGAACAAAAAGAAGTCGCAGGGCGCTAAATCATGACTATAAAGGGGAGGGGTAACTCGGTGACTCCACAGCTTTCGCCGATATCTTAAACTGCGTGAGTTTTGTGGACCCTGCAGTTGCGTCATCCTATTATGATTTCAGACTTTTTACTCTAATGACCTGCTTCATGTTTTAAATCCGTAAACCCATCCGTTAACTGTAAATCCTTCTTCTTATATTCAAGAAGCAAAATTCCTTTGCAGTATTAAAAATTGGTCGTCATCAACTTTCCCGAAGACAACCGAGTTTTCACCATCTTTGGAGGTGATGAACCCTTATGAACCTATCGTATTTACTTCCTCTTTGTGGGAGGATCCTGTTAGAACACCCAGGTCTCATGTGACAATTTGCAAAATTTAACTCATCATTCTCTAGTGGGGCCAAATGGTTTTGAAAAATTTCTTTTCCTGCTAGTTTCTGCTCAAGTGTTAGAAATGGAAAAAGGGATTTATCATGCAGAAATTCATTTCATCCCTATATTATATCTTTGTGCACACTTCTGAAAATTGTAATTTCTGATACTCCAGCTTTTTTATTGAGCACAAGGATCTTCATTTATATTTCTGACAGCAGCGAATTCTTAATGAGCTTGATGATTTCCTTATTTCCTTAACCAGTCTTCCTAACCTGGATTGAATGGATTGATGAAATCTTGAATTGAGTCTCGGCCCCATACAAATTATTTAGTCGAAAATTTTACTTAAAAGATAAGCAGTTATTACCGTACTTCTTGGACATTCTTTCACGAATAACTTTTTTCAATCACATTTTCCTCTTTACCGAGAAACCTTATCATTGTACGATGCTCCAAATTATTTTTACTCATTTTTGGGAAGAAAAAAATCATAAAAATAGGGACAGTAATTTGACAACCAAGTAATTTTTTGTATGCCATCATTTTCATGACTAGTAGTAACTTAAAAACATACCTGTATTTATAAAGAAATCACTCTCTGAGGTTTTTGCATCTACCCGCATTTCAGGATCTAGATCACAAAAAACCTTGTTTCTGGTTGCCATCCATCTGTCCGTTGGCACTGTAACTCTAGAACACAATAGGAATTTGATTTTAAATTTGAAGTACTTGAAGTATTGTATAGTTTCAATAGTATGAAATTTTTTATGTTTTTTTTTTTTAGTTAATAGACAAATTTTAAGAATAATTATTTGTAGTATATAAAAGGTTAAGGAGTGGGGAAGGAGTTTAAATGGGACGCCACGTATACACTGTATTGATTTCAAGGAATCTGAAAATTATGGTATTTTTCATTCCAATTTTAGCAAAAATTGTATGTAGAGGTTAATATCAGGTTTCAGTTGTAAATATTTCCCAAGCCTTTGCTGAACTTGTTTTTATTAATATTTTATTATAAGGTACCTATTATTTAAAATATAGAATCGTAATTCTTAGATTGTTTCGCTTTGGTGTAAAAAACTAAACCTCGGTATTTATAAAACTGTGACGTAGAAAATATAGCTACGCTACAGAAAGACAAACGGGTGGAACAAAACGTCACCGCAAAACGAAGCCGGCTGACTATCGCCGGATCGTTAAAATTTGTTTCGTCGAGTTTATTAGAGATGCTGTGCAAGTATAAGTTGTATTATATAGTATATATAAGAATAATACTGCAAAAAGTATGAGCAGAATCTCTAAGAAATTCGATGAGGCAGATTTTAACGATCCGGCATTAGCCAACCGGTTTCGTTTTTGCGGCGACGTTTTGTTCCACGTGTTTCTTTTTCTGTAGCGATAGCTATATTTTCTGTGACTGTGTTTATGAGGTCAGAAAATTTTGCCTTCTAGAAAAACATTAAATGAATAACAATGCTTTTCATTTCTAGCACTTCTTTTTCATTCTACTTTGTTGTAATCAAATCCCTGGACGGTAAATTTATATTTTGAGAATTGTGTTCATGCTCTCGAAAATTATCATAAATTATTAAAAACGAACATTTTTTTGGTCATGCTTTCCCCGACCAACTTAACTAAAAAAAAAAAAACTAATAAATAGTATTTTGTGTGTATAGAGGATACAGTAGGAGTAGAAAATTATTTTTCAGTTAGTATTTTAAATCAACATATAGTTGACGAACATATATATATATATATATATATATATATATATATATATATATATATATATATATATATATATATATATATATATATATATATATATATATATATATATATATATATACATATAAATATACATACATATAAATACATACATATAAATACATATAAATACATACATATAAATACATACATACATAAATAAAATACATACATATAAATACATACATATAAATACATACATATAAATACATACATATAAAAATACATATAAATACATACATATAAATACATACATATAAATACATACACATATATATACATACATGCATGCATACATACATACCCTATAGCTCTACATTGTTCTTTTTTTTCAGACGGAATACTCAGCTTATTTTCTGCGCTTCGCGGACAAATCCACGTTTCACGTACATGCACGCTTTCAACCCTAGGTGCCTCGTGTCCGAATTGGTTTGGGGCTTCATCGAACTGATCACAGGAATCCTAGAGATACAAACAAACCTAACACGGTCCAATCTCATCCCTGCTAGGGTTTGCACCGTGGTAGGGTTTTTGATATCTCGCTGCTCGCATTAGAGCTGTTTTGGCCCGTAATGACTGAGGCGTCGAAGTGCCGAGGTATTACAACTAGGTTGGGATACCCTGTGGTTTGGCCCACCTGGCGCAGAGGGGTGGATGAGCCTATGCTGTTGTGAGTCGTGTTTGGGCTGATCAAGAGAAGATGGTCGAACTTACACGATCGGTGAAACTGGAGGAGACTCGACGTGTGAGCAAAATTTTTAACCGGTCCTGGAGACGTTTACGGCGGCCTCGGCAAGTTTTCAGGGCCATTAGAGCGTTTTGGTGTCAGAGCAGAGTATCTTCAGGGTGACTGCAAGGTCTAACTAATGTAAGTTTTTAATATTAATATTATTATTACGAATTATTAGATTAAGAACAAAAGGCCGCTATACATGTGTGTATTTAATGTAATATTATATTACTTGCCATATTCTTGAAATGTGAAGAATCGGTATTAAATTTGATTTCTTGTATGACTTATTTAAAAAATTTATACTTTAAGATAAATTTGTATTATTTCTACTAAAAGGAAATGTATCTTATGTGTCTTTAGTGCCTCTACCAAATAGCCAAATTTAAGGAATCTTCCACTAATGGTTTCTGAGAAAGAAATTAAATATATAGGCAGAGCGTTCTTGTAGTTTATTTCTTTGATATCTCAATAATTTCTGCAAGTAGAGAAAAAATATGAACGAAACCAAGTTCACATAAAAAAAATAAAAACAAATTTTACTTCTTTATAAATGTTAAGGAAGGGGGAAGATCAAGGACAAAATAAACCACTCAAACATTTAAAACTAATTAAAAACTACATTTGTTTAAAAATAATTTTTTCATTTTGTTTCAGGTATTCCTGCATCAAAACCGGGCGTTTTTTTTACTTGTAGAGACAGCATGGTCGCGTTAATAATTAAGATTGCCATCTAAATTTTGCTTTTTTAACTATCTAGTACACTTAACACCCTCATAGGTCTTGATTCTGAGGCTTGAAGATATTGATACCGATATGTTTAAGTCAAAGACTCTCGCTCATGGAGATGATAAGGGTACTCGTTTACAACCATTCTTGCTCTATGATTAAAAATGTAAAACAGAGTGTAATCCGTAGCGGGTGTGAGAAGAACTAAAAGAAAAATCTGCTCTTAACGGTTTCTTCCTAAACATCGTCGTTGTTTAGAAGCGCGTTGTAGAGGCAGCCTTGGACAACACTTGGTTTAATCCAGTCCGTTTGTTGGTTGGACAAGGTTACTGGCAGGTCGTCCTGCATGGGATCTTACCGTTAAACTCCCTTTTCGTTCGCACTTTGGACAGAGCACCAAGAAAGAAGATGATGTTGGGCACACGATGTTGAAAGAATAGGTAATTAACTAGCATTGGTATAGTTAATGATAAAATTGATTTACATGAGGATGTAGTATTTTGTTGTAGTTCAATTAGTTTTTGATCTCTTATTATTCTCAAGTAAAAATAATTGATTATTTTAAGTCGATATTCTGAAAGAAACTGTGATTACCTGCGATTATTTTCTTGGAAATTCATTTAAAATTGGAAAAACACCTTTCTTTAATTTCTCAAACAATAGAGAAAATGTTTTCTAGAATTAAATCATTTTTAACATGTCATAGTACTCGATAAAAATAAATCACTCCAAACATCTTTTATACAAAACCTATATAACATAGAACATATAACCATCTGAATTTTTTTTACATCTGTGAGTTACAGCTTATAAAATTTGAATATGGTATCCACTTTAATGAGTCATTTCCTCTGTACTAATGAGACAGTGAGTTTAAGTTTTGTTTAAGTTTTGTTTGGAGGTTACCTGCTTATAATAAGAAATGGTATTTTTAAAGTGATTTTAGTACTATAACATGTTCAATAAAAAGTCCTAACTTAAAAAACATCTTTTATATTCCTATATAAAAAAAATGATAGTTACTGTTAACAATAATTTTAACTAAATCATTTTTTTTAAATCTACTTTAGAGTTCTAAAAATGCGAATTATTGTATTTGTTACTAAACAACCGAATTTCCTTGTTATAGGAACCCCAACAAGCAGCAAGGATGGTCTCGGGACTCTCGGGCAAATGGTGATGAATGAAAAGGTAACTAATTTTCATATACGCATATTTGGCCGACCTTTTGCTCATCTCCTGACTTTTAATAATAACTGACAAATAACCATGAGATTAATATATTTGCGAGTAAGTAACCCTCTCTCAAACATTGTTCTAAGGGCATAACATTGTATACACGTACAATTCTTTAATATTTCGTTAAGTACTATGAACAGAAAAAAGGTTTCAAAGGTTTTTTAATTGCGCTTGGTTCACCGCCAAAAAAAACACCTTTATATGGTGTGTTACAAAACAGTAATGATATATTCAATTTTTTTCTAAATGGACATGAATTAAATTCTCAAGAAAAAACATCTAACATAAGTAAATATGGTTCCTAAAATTAGAGTGACTTTTTGACTTTACTCTTCAAGATAAGATTTGAAGAGTAAAGTAAAGGAGAAATTAGCCCGAAGGGACACGAGATAGGTATTTATCCCTGACTGATCTTAACGGAACCCCGACCCAGTGTAACAATCGGTTTCCGTATATGATGCTGACCATAGCCTGTATTTCTGGTGATATCATTGAGGTGTTTGTACACTGATGTCCTGTAAAGTGTTGATGTGTAGCGGTAGTTGTTTGTACATCTTTCATGTTTTCTAATTCTAGCTGGTATTAATCTTCCAATTTCTTCCACAGATGCTGTTTGGCATGAACAGGGAATTTGTGTTTTTTGGTAATCTCAGACATTAGTTGGAGTTTTTTAAAATCGTTAATAGAGCATCTAATATCGTCAGCGCAATATGCTGTTGCTTTTGAGACCACTGGCCAGTTTGTCTGATTCTGATTAAAATTGAGCCCTAAATACTAATGAGTCTATTACAGATTTGCGAAAGATTAGTGTGTTTAGCATTTAGATTTGTATGAATTGATTTTCGATAAACTGCCGTTACTTCTCTTATGTACCACAGTACATCTATAAAATGAAGGGCATCATTTGATTTAGTTTCCCTTGTCAAGGTTATGTCTGAACGTTTAGATATTTTTTACCGTGTCGCCAGATAGCAAATGTGCCGTCCACTTATCTACAACCAAAATTTTGATTTTAGCAGTAGCTAAGGCATTTTCATCAAAAGGTTTCCCATTATAGGAAATAGTGGAGAATCGATGGTTGTTCCTCAAGTTTGTTTATAAAATGGTCCTTATAACATATCATATACTGTAGTAAACAATTTCTTTTATAACAAAAACACCTAAATCATGCACTTTGAAAATAATGGTTTTCATGTACCTTTCTCTCTTTTCTGTTCTTATTTTATACCCAAAAATTTTAACATTCGATTCAAATGGAAGTTTTTATTTTGTAATTAAAAAAAAATTGACATTTTCAATTCAATCACTTCAAATTGTTAAACAGTAGTAAGCTGTCTATTTTGGTCCAAATAGCATTGTTTCGTGGTTAATACATTTAAGTATATTGTATATTATACGAAGGGGGTTTGCAATAAAGGGCTCTGTTATTATGATAACACACCCAACAGCTTTTCTATTTAAATTTTTTTCTATCTTTATTATCATCTGACGATATGTTAAGGTATTTCTTACAAGTAACTGTTAAAAGTAGTTTTGCTTAAAATTTTGAGAAATAATAGATTTTAGCATCATGCATTCACTGCTTCAATATAAAGATGGTTTACCACGCCGTATTGTCATAATTAATTGTAAAAGTTTCAGATATTTAATACGCGAAAGATAGGAATCCATACTTTTCTTCGATCAAAAGCATGCGTTTTTTACAATTTTTGTTGTCGTATGTGCATTAAAAAGTAAAAAAAATATATATACATAAAAAATTACTTTGCTTTCGTTTGTTAAAATATGAAGGCAGTTTAGCTCCTAGTTGTTGCAAGAATATTAGATAAATATTATTTTTTATTGTATTTTATGAAGTGAATTTTCGCTGTAGCAACCCAGCTTGAAGAAGACTGCGTGCGCGGACGCGAGCCTTCTTTCAAATTTTGAATCACATATATGCATTGCCCTGATCAGACCTTCTTTTAAAAGATACTAAAATCGCACGCACATTTATTCAGTTATCGATACCTAATAATTGATATATTTTGAATAAATAATCCGAAGTATTGTTTTAATTAATTATAAATAATTTTTATTGTATATCGTATAAAAGTATCAAGGTTATTATAAATAATACGTGATTGCGTGCGGCGAGAAGCAAACGAGAAGCTACGTTGCACGTTCATTATACTCTGAAAACCAAATTATATTTTCGCGTATTTCTCTAACATTATGCTCCCTCTGTCTTCTCGTAAGAAATACCTTAAAGAATTAATAAATGGACATCTTGTATAAAATACACCTATTTTTACTAACAAACTTTCCTTGTTTCAGGAGCCCTCCAGCCTTATTAAAAACCCGTGTCGAGATTTTTCAGGGTGGCGCAAGACGCAGAACCCACTACATGCGAGAATCTATATAAGCTTTTTTAGTCTAACGTACAAAAAGGATTATATAGACTGCGTTTAGTTTTTCAAAACATATTTATGGGACGTTTATTATTGACGATATTGTAGAATTTCGTATCAAAATTAAAACAATAGCTCACCTACTAAATCCATTCTATATTTGTCTGTCTGTTTTATCTGTCTGTCTGTCTAGTCCATCTCGAACTGTTTTTTTCAAAACGCTATCGATTTAAAAACCTGGTATTTGGTACATTAATTAAGGGACAAAATAAGGAATTCAAAACACCGAAATTTTAAGAACTAAATTATAAAATTTAATTATATAGTAAAATCTAAAAATATCTAGTCAATGTATGCATAATGAAAAAAAGTTTTAGTAAAAAAGGGGTTGGGTTCTGTGTCTGTTTAATTGTGGATTTCTAGGGCAAGTTGTTACAAAAGACAATTTTCTTTTGTATATGTCGTAGAGGTTGCAATTAAGTGCCATCATGAAAACATAAAATAGAGTGTAGTAAGGGACACAAGCTTGGATTAGGGCCATCTACAGGAATTAGCAAGGTAAGATACTTCCTTTATTTTTAATTTTAGAAAGATTTTTAATGAAGGTCCCCATTTCACAGTTTTAAAAACTGGACGTATAAAATAAATACGTTTTTGTTTCTTGTTGATGCCTTTAACTTTTATTTTAGATATTTCTCATAATTTTAGATATAAGTGTTCAATGAATTGTACATTTTCATGCATGAACTTTAACAAACTCAAATTTTTTTTAGTTTGTTAAATTTTTTTCTTCTATAAGGAATTTTAAAAAGTAACTTATATCTTACCTTATTAATACGAAACATTAACGACACTGTCCCCTTTTGTCAATTTACCAATTGCAACTAAAATGCTTACTTGTATACTCAAAAATGTTATGGAATTTGGAAGATTGTTGTCAGTTTTTTGACATACGATTACAAAAAATACCCTGTAATTAAAATTCGTTAAACTTGACACAAAAATGACTTGTATGGAAGTCTCTAGTTAATTTTGTTTTGACGGTCTTTGGGTGGGAGAGGCATCTTTTTTAGAGGGGGTATCTTAAAGATTAAAAACAAAAAATAATTCCTCGTCGAGTTAAACAAGTGGGTTGTCGGGCCTACCATGTCAGTTTTTTTTTTGACAACTGTCATTTTAATATATGCTAGTAGGAAAATTTGAGTGTATTTAACATTTAGCATTTCTATCTAAACATAGGACAAGATAAATATTGTTTCATTTTGACAGATCGTACATGTGTATTTGATACTTGCAAAACTACCCCTTGATGGGTATTGTGTTTATATAATACAGTTGAAATTTTATATTATTGTCAAGCAGAGGCAATATTTTTTTTATGTAGGATATTGCAAAAATGTGTTTCTTTTTCTAGAGATGTTAAAGCCAATGTGATTAGGTTATTACATTAGTTAATGTAATAAGTTTATCAACTTTAATTAAAATAGATGTCAAATAGTAGTGTTGATTCTTGGTAACTTTTTTTATGAATCAAATTTTAAGATAAATATATATAAATATTTTTTATTATTGTATAATTAACAGTTTTCTCTTTTGTTACAGGTAAGTCTCACAAATTACGGGGAGACGCGAGTGAACAACAGTGCCGAGATCGACGACTATTATGAACGGTCAATATTTTTGATCGATTTTTAACAATGATTTTGTGAGGGAACGTAGTGAGACTACCAAAGAAGAGTGAAGAAAGAAGAACCAAATAAATACTTAGAGGTAAAATAATGTTTAAAATTTTTAATGGCTAAGGTTACAAGACGACATATTGAATCAAACCAATCTTTTCCTATATAACTAATATAATTGTTTTTTAGGAGAGAAGGTGATTCAAGAAACATTGAACATGACCCCACTTATTATAATTTGCAATCATTCAACCAGTTTGTAGTATGAAGAATTATTTTAATGTTTGGGTCCCTATGTCTTGATATATTAAGGAAATTACGTATATTTTGGGATAAACTTAATTATTTTTTTTTATTTCAGGATATACTTACTCTTTTTTTTCAGGATATGTTTTGCTAATCTGTTTTTTATTTTTCAGGTTATATATTTATTTAATTAATGCATTTTTTCAAAATATTTATACATTGGCCTTATTCGCTATTTACTTGTTTATGTTAGGATATATTTAATTGTTTATATTTTTTATTTCAGGATAATTTGTTTTTTTTTCAGGGTATATTATTTTTAGTAATTTGTTCAATATTTCCGGAAATATTTACTTATTTGCTAATTTATTTTTTTATTTTAGGATATATTTACCTGGTTACTTTTTTTCAGGGTATTATGATTTAATATTCATTCATTTTTTCCACTATATATTCATTCATATGTGTAATTACTTATTTTTTTTATTTTCAGATGATAATTATCAGTTTATTAATTTGTATATTATTTTCTTTTCAGGTTTTAAGTTTATTACTTAATTAAGAACACACTAACATGCCAAAAATGTGGCGTTAGTGTTTTCTTGGCAGCTGCTTGCATTTCAGGTTTCTTGGTATGTACAAATACTAATGGGTAAGCAGTTGTCTGTTGTTGCTTTCAAATTGGGGGCCGTACAACACTGATGAGGCCATGGAAGGCTGAAACAGCTGCCGAAGCCTTGCAAAATATGGATAAAAGGTATGTGTGTGTTTTCACTTCATATTTTCTTAGTATTAATAGGGGGAAGTACAAATAAGGTGGTTTCTTTGTCTAAAGGTTTTTAATTTTACTTTCAGGAGAGACCAGCCACATCCACTAACAACAATTGCTTAATCATCCAACGCGACATCACAACGAAAAAACAACAAAATCTGTTCAGTAACAACAAAGTCCATTTCAACAAGTGCATATAATGTCCATGTTGCAACAACATCCCTTTTAGCATAACAACTGAAAAATGTTCTACAGCAACATCTTAATTCAGAAATTAGGAAATAGCTCGGCATCAATAGTCTCACGTCAGTCATAGGTCAGTTTGGTAAGATATGATTAATTCATCTAGAGAAATATTAATTTGACTTAATAAAAAGTATACCTATTTTTAGACTATAAAAAAATATATTTTCTCTCACGGTTTCTTACTAAGACCAGTTCCAGGACGGTTAGGGACAGAACTATTAACATGGATGGAATTCACAGAAAAATGTTTTATTCAAGTACTTTTATGATCAAGATTTGTATTGTAATAATTGTTAATACTTACAGTCGGGCCTTAAATTGATGGATATTTTTACAAACCACTGTGAGAAGTACCAAGCTTCTTCATGAATTCCATCCATGGCTTTTGGAGTTCGTTACAGCCTTATTGATGAAATACAGGTGGTCGAAACTGGTTTCTATAAGAATAATTTGATTGTCTAATGTACAATAAAAACGACTACTTAGGAAGTTCTTTCTTAGTTTTCTGCTAAGAAAATTATGAAGGAAATTACATTTCTCAATCACAGATTTTTTTTGCTTGACCAGTTTACTAATTATCTATATCTTTGAAATGTTAAGATCATCTCTCAAATCCTTCTGACAGAAATCATTTATGAAATGAACTGATTTTGTAAATGTGATAAAATAGTAGTTAATCCCTTGTTGGTATTTAAATAACGGCCATCTTAAAAAAGCCGTGAAAAAAGCGAAAATAAAAGGCAATAGAGAAAATACAAAGTTATAGTTACAAAAAATTATCAAGGGTACTAAAATAGACTTGAAATGGAACATTTTTTTTTTATTTAATTTCAAATTTAATATACAAATAATACCTATAAAAGAGATGAAGTCGATAGTTTTTTAGCAAGAGAGGGAGGTGTGAAAGGGTTGGTTCAGGTCAATAATTTTTTTTATAGTGTTAATAGTAATATAGTCATTTTACCTGTTTTATTGAGGTAAAAAACACATTTTAGGCATAATTATAAATTGTAAAAGGTTAAAGAATAAATGAGGTAGTTAGAAGGGTTGCTTTGTATATATCATGTTATATGTCCTTTTGAGGGTTTTTGGAATCACAAAATCCGGAAATAAGGTTATTTTTTTCATTATTTTCAATTTTAACAAAATAATGGGTGACATGCGTGGGGGTTGTTAAATATTATATAGTTTCAATAGTATTATGAGCATTTGGTTATGTTCGTGATTAAGGTAATGGACTTTTAAGACTTATTATTTACTGCAAAATATGTATGAGGTTAAATATTATTTGTATAATTGAGGTGTCTGTTACTTTGTGACAGTACATTTTAAATTTTGAAATGAAAGAAACAAATTATTTTGTTATTTGTCACTTATTTTTTTATTTATCTGCTAGTACAGTTTCGTAGGTTTTCTACATTGTCGAGTGTAATACTATGTACGTAGTATGTAATGTAGAAAACCTACGAAACTGCAGTAGCAGGTAAATAAAAAAATAAGTAACAAATAACAAAATAATTCGTTTCATTTCATTTAGAAATTTATCATATATGTTCAACATTCTTGGAATCAAGGAAAGTGAAATTATTTTTTCATTACTCCAATTTTTGAAAAAATATTTCATTATAAAGTAAATTTTATTAAGTTAGTCTTTGGCGTGAGATAGTCAAGTTTAGTGTTTATCTTAGAACTGCATGTGTTTTCAAGGAAAGTATCCGGCAAATCACTTTACCAATTTTTTTGTCATTAATATTTTACCATAAATTTAATATATTGAGTAACGTTTGAATTGTTATTCTTTAATCTGAAAGAGTTATTTTCGCCTTTATTTAGGAACAGCGTGATTGCGCAGATAGTATTGAGTAAATCACTTTATCATTATTTTTTGTACTAGTAGTAGCATGTTTCAGTGAGACTTAAAAGGTTGCCAACTCTATTTAGGGGGTGTTTATTTGCGAGTACACTGCTTGTTCAAATACAATCTAGACAACTCTTTCATCTGTCTGTATAGAGAGAATATATGTATTTAAGCCTGTCTGGGTGTAAGTTGAAAGCAAATAATTCAGTTTTCATATAACTTCTTTTTTTACATGCATTTGAAAGAAAATGTTCACTACTGCAGATAACTACTTAGTATTAGTTTTTTATGTGTGTTCTTAAAAAACAAAACTAACATTCTTTGAAGGGTTTTTATGTATTTCTCAAAACCTTTTATGTATGTGTAATACAGAAAACTGAAAATGAGAATTTGAATTTCTAAAGATTTCAGTATAGAACATAATTATGTACTGTGTGGGAAATTTTTCTGCAATCCTATTTTATTTTTTAGATTGTGCAGCAATAATAAGGAATCATTAAAGGGCAGAGACTTCAATCAGTAATGGTGAAGTCCAATGTACAGGAAATCTAGGAATATTCAATAGCACCGTTAGAATCATTGAGTTACCCCCAACAAGGTAATACTTTGACTTCAATACAGATTTTATTTTGCATTATGAAGGTAACTTTTGAAGGTGTGTGCTTTTTATATAAAACACTACCATACCTTTTGTGCTATCAAGAAGTTCTAAGAAAATTTTAGCATACTGATTTAAACATACATACATAATTATTATGACTATTATAAGACTATATGGGATTCTATATTCTTTGGCACAATGACACTACACAACAATTATCACCACTACCCCAAACGCTTTATTTTTGCACTCGATGTGTGTTTGGCTAACCATGTTAGCATCACCAGGAGTGATAATTAAATATTCCCTGTTACACCAGTCAATTATCTGTCCTGATGATGCAGTGGTTAGTGAAACGCGCATTGAGTGCAAAAATAAAGGGTTTGGTGCAGTGGTGATAACTGTTACTATATACTATCGTATCACTTAAATTTGGCCATGCGTGTGATCCCACACTCATCTTCAAAATCTAACATTATTAATACAGACTTATAGTGAACTATGTGGGAGTGTTGGAGTTCTGATTAGCCCAGGGCGAGAAACGTGGGCTGTGTCTATGTTCCTGTTGAGGAAGGTAATTTTTTTCTTCTTGATTTTATATTATGTAGCAACAGCCAAATTTGCCCAAATATACTTTTGAATGAAAACTATAGTATAAAAATTTGTGATTGGTTGTATAGCAGAATTGCCTAAGCCAAAAAAAAAAGAAATGTCCTTTTGATTTGGTATGAATATTTTACTTATGCATACTCAAATGTAATCTGTGAACTCGTAAAGTTACAAGAATTTTCTCATTTTTCTTTATCTTAATTCGTGAAGTACCACAAGCCATCTATTTCTGACAATGTTAAACCTTCAGTGAAATAAGTTGAAATATGAATATTTCATTGATAATTTTAGACATTATTAAATAAACCAAAATAGATTTTTACATATTTCACTTGTAAAAGTGGTAGTTACATAAAAAAAATTCAGACTGGTCTTGAAAGCCTGTATAGGCTTGTTTCAACATGCTCATTTTACCCAATGATTTTATATATTTTTGAATTGTTAAAAAGCTAAAATTGAGGCCAGAGCAAAACTTTTTGTTTTGTTTTTGCTATTTCCATCTCTTATAACATTTTCCCCCTCAGGGGCCAGGGTAGTTTCTGACTTCCCTGGTACGGGATCGACAACCCCGAGGTACCCGAGTCCCGTTGTGTTTGTCTGTGTCCGTCTTGCTTGTTCTGTTTCATGTTCATATATGTCACACCGGAATCCCAAGATGTGAGACACCGTGTTGATGGGATGAATGGCTCCACGGGAGTGAGTCATTAACGGTTCCCTTCGGACACCAGGCGACATCCGGTTGTATATAGCCTTACCGTGGTAACCGGCCTCTGCTACGGCTGACATTTATATCCCAGGATACTCGTGGGAATCATATGGCATTCCAAAAAACTACTCTGATTTTCCTCCTCTTACTGGCCTCAAGAGGCCGAGAATTGACCATGAAATTTCACAACCAAATTAAAATTTTTGATCGTTTTTTCAAAATATCCTTGAACGAAGGTACTTTTAAAAACACATCCCTATTTTTATTACACAGAGCTTTGCAAGCGAAATTTGGTTCGTTGTCCGATATTAGAAAACTGCCGGATGGCTCCATCCTCATAGAAGTCACCAATGACAAGCAGTCTGAAACTGCCACCAAGCTAAATAAACTCCATGATTTCGATGTAACTGTCTCCTCCCACAAAACCTTAAATATTGTCAAGGGAATAATCTCTTGCCAGGACCTTGCAAACTGCACAAATGAGGAGATCCTCGAAAATCTGAAGGATCAGGGGGTTACAGAAATATATAGACTTTCCAGAAAAAAAAAATTAGCAAGACATCTCACACTTTCATTATATCTTTCAAACTGCATCAACTACTCTCCAAAATATACGCAGGATGGTATGCTCTTCGTGTGAGACCCTACATCCCGCCTCCCATGAGGTGCTTCAACTGTCAACGCTTTGGACATACGGCAGCGAGATGTTCCCATAATCCTCTCTGTCCCTCGTGTGGGCACAACAGTCACACAGATTCATCTTGTATAGATACTCCTACATGCATTAACTGTTCTGAGAATCACTCGCCCAGATACACGGGCTGCCCCAAATTTCGCCAAGAGTTCGAAATTCAAAAATTGAGGACCTTGGAAAAACTATCTTACTTCGAGGCAAAAAAGAAGTTTTTTTGCTTCCCAAACACCTTTCTCCACTTCCTTTAGCATGGTGACTAGAGGAAATAAACCAAGGCTTGTGTCTACAGCCATTCAATGTGATATGTCTATCACAACTTCACCATCATCTAACCCCCTCCCCATCAAACCTCTTCCCCCTCCTCAAAACCCCCACACATCCACATCCCCCCCTCTCTCAAAACTTCCCACACCCCCATTTCTCCAGCTGATCGCAATCTCAAAAAGACTGTAAAGTCTGACTTCAGAGTCCCATCAGTAAACAAACCCACTCACTCCAAACCCCTTCCTAACCGTACAAACACCCTCCCGATATCAAACAAAGATACCAACAAAAAGAAATCTATCAAATCTACCACCTCCTCGTCTAGCGAGTCCATACTGGACATTACAACCCCAGACAACTTAATGGAATTTGATCCTATTGTCTCGAATAGCAAGCAATCAAAGAAAAAGTAACCCCTCCATCATCACATTCCATCCCATCATTCAATGGAATGTTAATGGATTATTACCTAGAAAAGAGGATCTCTCCATGCTAATCAACCTTCATTCACCATCAATCCTTGCTATCCAAGAAACAAACTTTAAAGATCTCACACATATCCCCATAAAGAATTATAACATCCTTCACAAGAATAGATCAGACCAAGCAAGAGCTTCAGGAGGAGTCGCCCTCTATATACACAAGTCACATGACTTTCAACATATTCCCATTAATTCACCATTGGATCAATAACCATATGTAACCTATATTTACCCCCCTCCCACCATATAACTCTTCCCGCTCTGACCGCCTTACTCGCACAACTCCCCCCGCCTACAATCATAGTGGGGGATTTCAATGCTCACAGCATTGCATGGGGTTCTGATGTGACAAACCCCAGGGGAGGGGTCGTTGAGAACTTCATCTCTCAAAACAATTTGATCCTACTTAATCAACCTTCTCCTACCTTTCTTAGCTCTTCCACCGGTAAATACTCAGTCATCGATCTTTCGATCTGCAGTCCAGCTCTAGCACCGTCCCTCGAATGGGACATTTCATCGGTACCCCTCGGAAGCGATCATTTCCTATCATATTACGTTTTCCCTCTATTTCCTCCCCTCTTCCCACATTACAAACTAAATGGAACTTTATCAAAGCCGATTGGCAAAAATTTCAATCATTAGCAATACCACTCCCACCGCCCATCCTTGACATTAATTCCTATCTATCGGACTACATCACCGCTATTAACGTCGCTGCAGATAAATCGATTCCTACCATTCCCCTCCACACTCATAAACCTCCAGTGGTGTGGTGGAACAGTGCATGTGCCAAAGCTATTCAAAGAAGGAGGAAAGCTTTGAACTTATTTAAACGCAATCCTTCGGTTGAAAACTTCATAAGCTATAAATGAACAAAAGCATTGGCTAGAAGAGTTGTAAGAGATGCCAAATCTCAATCTTGGAGAAACTTTGTCTCCTCTTTTAATAGCCCCCTTTCAACAGGATTATTGTGGCGCTCGGTTAGGAGGATGAAGGGACATCCCACCAGAACCATTCCGATCCTTACCATCAATAACACACATATACACGATCCTCAAGACATCTCCAATGAATTTGCAGCCTATTACAGAAGAAAAGCTAACATTCAATCTCAAATCCCTCTTGATCCTTTTGTCTCGGACTCTTTTAACACCGACTCGAATATCAACTATAATTCCCCATTCACACTTCTAGATCTACAACATGCCATACATACTTCCAAACGCACTTCTACAGGTCCAGACAATATCCACATAGACATGATCCGCAACCTTCTGACTGATATGCTGCAAGCTCTATTAAACATTTACAATCATGTATGGATAACCTCTTCCTTTCCTAACGCCTGGCTCAATTCCATAATCATTCCTGTTCATAAACCCGGCAAACCAAGATCCTCCCCCAACAGTTACCGCCCAATCTCAGTCAGCAATCATTTCTGTAAAATTCTTGAACGCATGGTGCTGTACAGACTATCTTGGATCCTTGAATCAAGAAACCTTGCTGCCTTGGATACTGATATAAGGAAAGCTTTTCATCGCAAACCTCATTTCCTCTTGACTTCTCTGGACTTATCCTCTGCTTTTGACAAAACCGACAAAAATATTATACTCCCACAACTCAAGAACTTCAGACTTGTAGGTGCGTTGCCTAAATTCATACTAAACTTCCTGAGGCCTAGTTCTTCTTAGGTTAGAATGGACACTTCATCTCGGAATATACTTTTTTTACATATTTAAAACTGAGAAATGGTTTATGCAAAATTGTCAATAGCTCTGAAATCTTAGGAACGCCCGTGCGGACTTTACGTGCTATCAGCTAAAAAGGTTTTATAACTTTTAAACATTCTATACATAATTATTTTCTTAAAAAACCAGATTCATCCCAGTATTAAATTGCGTTTTAAACTAAATTCGAATATATTTGCGTACCTCATAAAACACGGAAGTATACAAGTAATTTACAGCACCAACTCCAGATAGTCGCACCATAACTGTAACTCCAATTACACTTATCCTGGAAACCATGGTGAAAAATCCTTGATTTGGGTGGTTTATTAGAAAAGGGTCCCTGATTTTAAATTTTCCAAAAAACTGCAAGAAATATTAGCCATGTAAGCACTGTCAGGTGTTTGATGTAATCTGCGCTTACTAAAAAAAAAAATGAGGAAGCAGTAAAATTGTATAAAATATTATTTTATATACTTATTTTTAGCACGCTGTGATATTTTACTATTTGATAAATCATCAACAGGGTATTTTTTTAAGTTAGGGCATTATTTTTACTTTGTTGTCTAAAAGTTTTCAAAAAAATGTTTTGAAAATGTCCACCCTAGAATTGTCTAAAGACATAGTTAACCTTTTTTCTTTCACGGATATACATTTTTACAAAAGCGAAAATGATCGGCAAGAAAAGTAAACAAACCCGTTTTAATAGCACAGATAATTTCAAAAGTTCAATAGGTTAGTGAATTTGGTAGCATGTTAGGAATTTTTTTTCAGTACTTCATTTGAAATTTAAAATAATCCCAAAACGCTCTATCCCCATTATTGTTAATTTTTTTTTTCCTTTTCCCAAGAATGGTCTACAATGACATTGTGGATGTTTTACTGTCCTGGCTAAAGAAAAGTATTTGCTCATCAGGGATCTGATAGTGGACATAGTTGTAAACAATACAATTAATTTGCTTTGGAGGAATTTCAGAACATTCAACACACAACAGCTTTTGCCTGTATGTGGCTCTCCATGAAAATTTCCTGAGAATTGGTCAATGAAAGATGTGAGAAATCTTAAAAAAATCTCTAGTAACAGCTTAGATTTGATACTGCTTCAATTTTTAAATGACAGGTAATAAATTATATACCAAAAGGTATTTCTACAGATGGAATTGTATGTAGCGTGCGTTTATGAATCTCTAGCAACAATAAAATCTATAGGATGATCTGGGCTTTTAACTGTTTCTTTAGATAATGAACCCCGACTTCACTTAAAGAGAATCCAGACTGGAGATAGTGCTTGGACAAGAAGAACACAGTTTTTCATCTAATTATGTTTTGGCTGACAATCAAATGAGTAAGACAAACTTACCAGGAATCTTAAATAATTTTGTCCCAGAAGTGTATTAAGG
This sequence comes from Pachyrhynchus sulphureomaculatus, assembly GCA_019049505.1. Classification (NCBI taxonomy): domain Eukaryota; kingdom Metazoa; phylum Arthropoda; class Insecta; order Coleoptera; family Curculionidae; genus Pachyrhynchus; species Pachyrhynchus sulphureomaculatus. Next base: position 13,989,392 of record CM032450.1, read on the forward strand.
GGATTCAGTCAAGAAGACTATTGGTTTTCCATAACCTATAATGAGGCAGGTGTGTAGGCATTCAAGCCACCTGTTAGTGATATATCTACCTATCTAGGTAAACATGTAGGTATTAATTCTTGTGTTGAATAGAATATAAAAATAGTTTTTTCCTAAACAGAAATCTCTGGTATAGTTTGATCCACAGTTCGGGTAAGTTTTATTGTTTTCAAATTTTTTTTTTTAAGAAAATGTATTGTATCTATTGAAATCTGTCACACATTTTTAGTAGAGAAAGTAATCATATTTTGTAATTATATTTTATCTATGATAGTTGCCGGAAACCAGACTCACTAGTATCACTTATCTTCTTCTTATAGTGCCATCTCCATTACTGAAGTTGGGCCGTAATCACGGCGAATTCTTCCCTATGCTGGGCAATTCTTAATAAAGTATGGGTATCCAGACCTGTCCAATCTCATATATTTTTCAGCCAGGAACATTTCTGAAGTGCCACACCTCTTTTCCCTTCAATTTTACCTTCCAACCTTCAACAACCGGAGCAGTGAGTAACGTGGACCCCTATAAATATGTCCCAAGTAACTAGTTTTTTGTCTTTTAATAAATGACAATAGTTCTCTTTCTCTACCCATTCGACGAAGTACATCTTCATTAGTAACACACTCTGTCCAAGAGATCTTCAATATTCTGTGCATGACCCATAATTCGAAAGACTCCAAATAATTCACTGATCGTACTCCCAAGGTCCAGGCCTCAACTCCATATAAAAGCCCTGGATATATATAGACCTTTACAAAATGATAATGTGTATCCAAAGAAAGGCTCGAGTCTGTGAGGAGGTGTCTCATTTTGAGAAAAGCCGCTCTAGCCATTTCAATGCGAACTCATACCTCAATTTCAGGATTCAAATCATTAGTTACCCAACCCCCTAGGTATTTAAATTTGTTAACTTGTTCTATCAATTGATCGTAAACACGAATATCTGTTTGCAATCCGGTTGTTCTTGAAATGACCATTACTTTCGTTTTATTAACTTTTACTTTTATGCCTAAAACATCGCCTTATATATAGATATATTGTTCATAAGATGCTGAAGCCAATTCGCTGTATCTGCCATAATAACGGTATCATTAGCGTACCTTAGGTTGTTAATGATTTTGCCATTAACTTTGATACCATTTGTGACATTCTCTAAGGCCTTCTGGAATATGTGCTCAGAGTATAGATTAAATCATCAAGTATCACTTATATTGAAATAAAATTTAACCAAAAAAAATAAACAGTCTTGCAATAGCCTTCTCTAAAAAATGAGAGATAGTTTCCTTTTTTTTCCTAATTTAAGCATAACTTTTTTTTTTACTATAGTGTAACCATAGAATAGTAAAAACTTTACAATATATAAAAGATATACCTACATATATAAACCTTTTAACATTGAGCCGTAATTAGGAATGTTTTCGGTCCATTTTTGAACTTTTTAAAGTTTAAGCTCTGCATCAGTTTTATCCACCAAAATTCAAATTTAAGGAAGGATTTGTCACAATATAAAGCATACGACAAACTTTAAAAATATTATACAATTACATAGGAGATAAAAATATTGATAAAAACCAATTCATTATTTTGAACTTAATTTAACTAAACTGATTACCTGGGACAACAAACTATTATACTGTCGTACAGAAAGGTCATTCTCAAATGATCTATTTCTCATTACTCTTTAAAAAAGATTTTTTCAATTCTTGTACTTGTTGAAGATTCGTTTACGATTAGTTTTATTTTAAAATTTGAGGTTAGGTTACACGTCTTCGAGTAAGATGGCACTGTCAAAAATAAGACTGCGTTCAGATGAATCGTTCGCATCACACCTTTGTAATAGTAACCGGAATTGTAAAGGTTTTATGAACTTTATTTTATGTTGACCGAGCGAATTTCTCAAACGACAAAGAGAAACACATAGAGATATTAGAATAGAGGAGGTAAGTTCTTGCAAAAAGCGTGGTGCTCATAGAAAGAGAAAGAAATAATATGAGAGACATTCTGTGTCTCTTACTCGGCGCTGGAATTCAGCGCTCAAGCGCAAAGTAAGAGAGACAGAATTGTCTCATTATTTCCTTCTCTTACGCTTTTGCGACGCATTTTTTTGGAAAACTGTACTGTAGATCTGGCTAAAGTAAATTAATTCTGGCCAAAATAGACCAAGAGAGATCTCTCTTTTTGAAATTAATAAAAATTTAATACTGGTGCTGTACAACAACATTACACCCGTCAGAAGACCTTTTAGAAATTCGCCATTTCAAAGGATCTTGCACTAAAACTTTATAAACCTTAACCTTTCCCCAAACCATTAAGCAAAATCGATCAACAGGAGGCGGGAGGTTTTTTTAAAGAAAAAAGATCCTTTTTTGCCCATCGTAGGTCTCAGGGGCCAAGGACATATTATGATAATTTTACTGTAGATAGCATTAACATGAATATCTCAACAATTCTAAAAATCTGCTTGTCAGTAACTGCAACCTGCTCGTCTCCCATATCTTGTTCACATTTAGTCTATATTCAAAGATGAGGAATTTTTAGAATCATATCAAGTATGTGGAACATAAGGCTTATAACTTTAAATTCGTTATATGTTTTTGTTAAACAATTTAGTCAGAATGCCCAAATTGTTTTCCTCTACTAGCTGACAGTTTCTGCATAAACATTCTCAGGCCAACTTTGGTAGTCTTAATTGCGTGGACTTCCGATGTCAAAATGTCTGGACCCATTTCCCTTAGTGCCGGATTATACCGTAGACGTCGCTTAATTGTTACATACACTTCTTTTAATTGTGGCAGAGACTTTTCTGAAGTCGACACTGAAGGTCTCATTATAATGAAATTAGACCACTCTTAACATTAAATATTTATTTATGAATAAAACAATTCCAATATTTACAAACAAGCAAAATACGAAAATAGTGCAAAGTAAAGTGGCCTTTTCACTAAACTGACGCAGATGGTCTTCACTTCGTGAGATGTTTACTATGAAGACTGCAGGTCTCTATTCGCTAATCACGATATCGTGATAATACGATAGATAATATTAAAAACAAATGTCTCAATATATCCTAAGAGCCAATAGGTAATTAACTGATAAAAGACTTATCCCATCTGTTGCAGACAGTTCTCCTGTCCCCAGATTTCAGAAGAAACAATATTCATAAAAATAAGTGAAAGGCGGGAATAAAGCAAAGTATAATATAGTGACCGACTTCACTCAACTGTTGAAGACAGTCTTCTCTTTTTGAAGTATTCACTATTGTGACTACAGGTCTCCATCCATTAAATAAGTTATTACGATAACCTGACGATGAGTGTATCAAAACGAATATCTTAATAAATCCTAAGAACCGACTAGTCATCAACTCATTCAAATCGGTAGACTTCGCTCAACTGTTGCAGATAGTTTGCGTTTCCTTTAGACACTGCAAATCATTAAAAGAAGAAATAAAATTCTTAGAAATAAGTGAAAGACAAGAATATTGCGAAGTATAGTGGCCTACTTCGCTCAACTGTTGTATCCAGTCTTCTCTTGAAATGTTGACTATAAAGACTGCAGGTCTTTAAATACGTTATCATGATATACGGGAGATAGCATTAAAATGGATATTTAAGAATCTGTAGGTAATTAACCGATATAATCAATAGACTTAGCGCAACTGTTGCAGACAATTTCCGCTTCCTGTACTGTTTCCTCTCGGTATTTCAAGTCAATAAAAAGCTAAACAAAATTCAGTGAAATAAATTAAAGACAGTACTGCAGACAGTAAGGCAGAGCATAGTGGCTGTCTTCACTCTACAGTTACAGAAAATATTCTCTTCTTGAAATGATCACTGTATAGCTTGCGGGCTTCCATTTGTTAAATAAATTATTATGATAATCTTACTTTGGATAGCATTAAAACAAATATATCAATAAATCCTCAAAATCTTGCGCACATTAAATAATCTAATCGGTAGACTTCACTCAACTGTTGTAGACAATCTTCTCTTCTTGAAATGTTGTTCTCTATAGAGACTACAGGTGTCCATTCGGTAAATAAGTTATAATAATCTTACTACTACTGAATAAAACAGCAAATATTTACAAATTAGCAAAATACGAAGTGCAAAGTACAGCGGACTTTTCTCTAAACTGTTGCAGACAGTCTTCTCTTCATGAGATGTTTACTATAGAGACTGCAGGTCTTCAAAATAGGCAAACATCTAGTCATAATAACGATAGAATTGTCAAGTCTCATTTGTGACTCTATTGGCAATTATCTTTTGGGAATTAAAGCAAAAGAAGCAAAGTGCAATTATCATTTGGGAATTAAGGCAGAGTTTCAATTAAACCTTCACAAAAACGAAGATGGAGTACAACAGCTAGGACAATCGCCAGATGCAGCGAATTGGTAAGTTATACACATATATGAACGAAATAAGACTCCGAATTTCAAAATCGCCTTGTACGGGAATGATAATCTAGCGTGACGCAAGTTGGCTTGTGTGTTAGCTATGGCGCTGGCACGGCATCGGCAGGACGAATTAGAGGCAAAGCGTCTAGGAACTTTTATTTTATAATGTTAGATTTTAGTTTTATTAATAAAACTGGTCGATTATATTATTTTTCTAATGTCTTTGTTTGAAAATGATCCTATTTTTTTTTCAAATTCATTTGGTTGTTTATCGTTCACTATTTTTATTTAATTAACTAGACCGCGAAGTAAAGCATTGTTATGTTGGTCCTACTGTTTTCTGTGAGTTGTATTTGACAGTTCATTTTTCTCAGTTTTCCGGTAAGGATAATTTCCGCATTGTCGGTGTTTGTTAAATTCAAAACTTGTTTTTTGAACAGTTTTTAGTGTTTTTTTGGTAAGTTTTATATTGCAGAATTTGTTTAAAGTTGGATATTTTAAGGATTGTTATTTTTTCATTCGTTGTATAACATAACTTTACTGTACAAATGTTCTTGGAGAGGTTTTGAAAGTAGAAGAAAGAAGAAAAATGAACCTACTAGTAGTAAATTTGTATTATATCCAACGTATATTTGGTTCATGTATCCTCTCCTTGTGAGAGTTCTAACAAATTTGATTTAACTACACATGTAAATATGCCTGAAAAAGAGACCTTACAGCCCCAGTTGTTTATGTAAGATATCATAGCATATATCAATAACTAAATTCAGCAAAATCAGATCTACAACCTTTTAGTTTGTTAGTTTATACAATTTTCCACATATTTAAAGCTTAAGTATATAAAGTTTAGGTAAAATTTCGGTATGTGGGCTTTTCAGAAACTACTGCACTGACTTAGCCGTTACTTGATGGAGATAAATAATAACTAGTAATAAAAATTTTTAAACAACTGTTTAAGATCACCACTTATGTTTATCATATTATTGCTGACCATTCTTTCGACACACTGTGTCTTCTTCTGGAGCAAGATGTAAATTTACATCTGTTACATGTAAATTTACATCTTGCTACAGAAAAAGACACAGTGTGTCGAAACAATTGTCAGCAATAATATAATAAACATAAGTGATGATCTTAAACAGTTGTTTAAAAATTTTTATTCCTAGTTTTCAGAAACTGACAGTTTCGGTGAGTGGTTATCAGTAGTTGTCAGTGATAGAGCTTAATGTTTACTTGCAGCACAAAAGTGCAGAAACGGCTTCCCCCCGATTTTTTTCTCGTAAGTCTGTCAAAATTATGCCATTTTAGGCATATTCCAAAAATGTTCTCAAAGTTTAAATAAATAAATCAAAAGCTGTCTAACAGAAAATATTTAAACTTGTGTGACATGATGTAAACATTTTGCTGCTACCTCGGTTTGCACTGGCCATATTAGATTAAATAGAAAATGATCATAAACTTTAAGAATTTCATGCTCAATAATGTAACCTGTTTCACAAGGTTTCACACAGTGGGTGTTTAATGAAAAGGTAATATATTTCTAGATCACTATCAAGGGTTAAATAACTATATGTATTTTAATGGATATGTGAAGTGTAGCAAAAGCTATATGGTGCTATTTTATTTCAATTACTCTAAGTAATAAAAGGAGTTTATTTATAGATATTAAGGGTGGGTGAAGAGAAAAGTGTCATCTAAAAATATCCAGTTGGATCTGTAAATTGTCAAATTTGACAAGTGACAAATTTTGCATTACCATACCAAACTATTACACATTTATTAACAAAAGAATTTTTTTGATATCCTAAATAGGAAAATTGTAAATTGGGTGGGCCACTTAAAAGTTAAAATTCAGGTTAATAATTTGAATGCCGTGTATATTGGTAATGACTGAAAGTAACTATCACGTGTTCTATATTTTTATAAACGGACTGAAAAATACCATGTAAAAGTGAGCTCATATATTGTGGGTGCCATTTTAAAAAATCCTAGTTGGCTTTCTAAACTATTAAATTTGACAAATGACAAATCTTGTGTTATCATATTTCACTTCCTCACAAAAAACTAAGTTTATTCGTAAACGTAATTTTTTTGATACCCTAAATAGGGAAAGAGTAAATTGAGTAAGTCACTTAAAAGGCAAAAATCTGGTTAAATAATTTGAATGTCCTGTATATCAGCAATGATCAAAAATAAATATCAAGTGTTATATATTTTTGGTTAGTGTTAAAAGAATTTTCTTAATATGTAGAATAGGAAAATAATGAATTAGGTGAGACACTTAAAAAATGTCCCTGTCAAGGGATAAGTATTACACAAAAAAATACAGACCATGCAATGATAGGTATTAGATTGGAAATAATAGAGAGAATGACAGTGATACTAAAAATAATAAAACAACTCGTTTAGGATGGATGAAACCATAAGTATACTATGAAATTAATATAAAGCTTTGAGAATGTAATTGGAACAGTAACAGTTCTTTCCTGGATGTGATATTTAGTTATCTTAGTGAAAAATGTATAGATTATAGTTGTTATCCTATTAGAGAAATTAAAAATAAAAATTGATTGTTCCTTGGCATGATAGGGAGGTAAAAATGAAAGGAAGTTAAGCTAATGAGGCATATAAATTTTATCACAATTATAATGATAGTAACAGAAAAATATTAGGGAATGATTAAACAGTAAAATAAAATATTGTTGTTCCTTTAAAAAAATAAGAAGAATGAATATTTTGAAAATAAGATTGATAAGAATAAAAATAATAAAAAAATGTGGAAATGTTTCATAAAACTGTGAGGAGGCTGTAAGGATATATGTTTTTCTAATATTAAATTTTGAAAAGGCCGTAAGGGAGTGAATATTTTAACTTTTTACTATTATCCCAAGAAACACAGGCATACGTTGGCCACATATATATATATATATATATATATATATATATATATATATATATATATATATATATATATATATATATATATATATATAATATTTTCCTTAAGCTCCTAAGTGGAATATAGGGCTTCTGTGCAGATTCTTCAACGTGTTCTATTAACTGCTATTTTCTTTGTCTCTGCCCATGTAGTGTCAGCTCTTCTCAATTCTTCCATGATACATCTTCTCTACATTTGTCTTGGGCATCCACATCTTCTGTGTCTTTGTGAATTCCAGTCTAGGGAGCTTTTTGTTATATCGTCATGGGCTTTTCGCAACATGTGACCTATCCATACCCCTTTGTGTAGTAATATATCCCAGTCTATTTCCTGTTGTTGTGTGAGATGCCAGAGAGCCTCATTATGAATGGTGTTTGGCCAAAATATGCAGAGAATTTGACACTTGTTAATGAAAGTTTGTATTTTGTCTGTTAAGGTTTTTGTCACTTTCTAGGTTTCACAACCTTTTAATAACACCGATTTAACATTGCTGTTAAATTTTTTCAGCTTGGTGTCTGTGTTGATTTTCCTTAATGTTCATAGAGGTGTTAGTTGGCCAAAAACTTGCTGAGCTTTTTTAATTTGATTATGTATGTCTGCTGTAGCAACTGTTGGTGTTACTGCCCAAGTATATAAACTCCTCGACGTCCTCCGTATCAGATCCAGAGATACTGAATGGTGTATTGGTGTTAATTGTGATGGACTTATTTTTGGCCACATTTGTTGAAAATCCACCTATTTTTGCTTTGTGTTCTAAGTTTTCTACCATTTTTTGTATATTGTGTGATTGTGCCATCAGACAGATGTCATCTGCATACTCTAGATTAGTTAAAAATGACGTGAGAGTACGTATGCCCGCATATTTCAGCACCGAGTCTAAAACAATATTGAACACTAAAGGAGATAAAGTGCACTCCTGTCTGAACCCTATTTTCATGTCAAAAGAAATGCTTATTTGCCCATTATGAAGCAGCGTACAAGAAGCGTTGTTGTATAACTGTTTTATTATAGTGATAATATTCTTCTCGGGCATTCCTGCTTCCATAAATGTTTTCCAAATCTGAGTGTAATATGCTATTCAACGCTCTTTGGAAGTCTATGAAAACTAGGTAAGGTGGTGAATTCCATTCAATAGATTGTTCAGCAATGATTCTGATGGTTTTGATGTTATCTATGCAGGAGTGATGGGGTCTGAAACCTGCTTGGTTCTTTCTGAGTATAAGATAACCTAGTACAGTACCAAAACATAAATAAGAAGGTTAAAAAAAAGTGCGAAAAGATAAAAGATCCTATATAGAAGACTTAGCAGAACAGACACAAGTAGCAGCAGAACAAGATCGTACACACGAATTATATAATATTATCAAACACTTAGGTGGGAAAGCAAACAACAATACATCACTTGTAAGGTCAGAAACGGGTCAGCTGATAACGACAAGCAATGATCAATTACAATGGTGGAAAGAACATTTCACAAACCTTCAGAAGAACAATAAACATAACCGGCCTGTCCGAAAGTAAATCTGAAATAATAAAGGCAATGATATCATTAAAAAGCAATAAAACTGCAGGACCAGATAACATCAGTGGCAACTTTGTAAAGCAGACATGAAAACAACACTGGAACTACTCATAAAGGAAGTATGGGAGACAGCAAAATCCCAGACCAGTGGAAACAAGGTACCATCATAAAACTTCCCAACAAAAGAGACCTCACCCTCTGTCAGAACTGGAGAGGAATCACGCTTCTTAACTCCATATACAAAATAATGGCTCAAAACATGCAAAGCCGCCTGTCAGCATCTATAGAACGGTTTTTTTTTATGGGTCTAGCACACGTGCTGCAGGGAAGTCCCTAAAGCGCTTCAGGAGCGGCATGTGTGCGGAAAAAACGATTCACGTTGTTCTTGATTCGCTATAAATTGTACTCGATGGGAAACACAGCCCTGGGCAAATTATTCCAAAGGGATGATGGTCTCCATATAAAAGACTGCTTGAAAAGCGTTGCACGCGGAGTAGTAAGCTGAAGCTCATACGGATGTGAAGTGTTAACGCGACGTGTATTTCTAACATGCATCCTTCGAACACTTTCCATGAAAATACTTGTAGAACAGACTCAAGTCGCCAATCGTTCTTCGATGTTCCAGCGGATCAAGGCCGCCGGTCATTTCCGGATCTCCAATCAGACGAACAGCTCTTCTCTGAACAGAATTCAACAAATGCAGTGTGTGTTTGGGAGCAGTATTCCATAGTTGGGCGAATATGAATGAGCTTTGTAAAGAATTGACAGTTGTTGTAGAGTGTAAAGCTTTCTGGTTCGAAATAATATTCCCAACCTTTGAGAAGCTCTCCTTGTTATGCCTGCAACATGTTCATGCCAGGACATATTTGCTCCCAAATTAACGCCCAACAAATTGAGTAACAATGCTAGGGGATGGAGTGCCCTGACATGACTATGTCGGGTTCAGCAACGTTCACTTTTTTAGAAAAAACTGCCGTCTGGGTTTTTGCAGCGTTAAATTCTACTTGGTTACTGTCAGCCCAAGATAGTTGTTGAACAACCTCCTGCTGTCTGCGGATATTCGCCTGAGTAGCCGATATCCGAGCGTTCAAAGTGAATGATGAGATAAGCGTACTGTCATCTGCAAAACTGTAGATTGGATTCCCGGTCTTTTCCAGCAGATCGTTATCAGATCCAGCAGAACGTTGTCAGCATAGTGTGTGCATTTTTCTTCCAATGCTGAGATTTAAGTCGGCTATCCATGTTTATGGACAACGTACGTGTTCAGACGCCGTAAGGTACAAAAAGTAGCATAGATGAGATTGTCCTAAGTCTTTTAAAGTTTGGAAACCATGATGTATACGACATACTGTCTGTAAGCTATGGTAGGTCCACAAGAGATGACCACGATGCGTCAGGTTTGAAAAAAGCACAGAGAGTGCAAGTCCTTTCCTTTTGATACTGCTTATTACAGTAATATTTCAGTATGCTTTATAGGTACTAACTATGTCCACGTAGTATATGCCGTATTTCGTGTCTTGTGTTCTGTCTCATGTTTCATGTGTCATTTTTCGAGTCTTATATTTTATATCTCATGTTAGGTGACTCATGTTTCATGTCTCAAATCTTATGTTTAGCATTTCATATCTATAATAACAAAAATATCTGTGTATATGTGTATATGTGTATATGTGTATATGTGTATATGTGTATATGTGTATATGTGTATATGTGTATATGTGTATATGTGTATATGTGTATATGTGTATATGTGTATATGTGTATATGTGTATATGAGTATATGTGTATATGTATGTGTATATGTGTATATGTGTATATGTATATATGTATATATGTATATATGTATATATATATATATATATATATATATATATATATATATATATATATATATATATATATATATATATATGTATGTATGTATGTATGTATGTATGTATGTATGTATATAATGGACAGAACAAGATTTAAAAAGGTCATATTATGTGTTCCTAGAATCAGAGAGACTGAACTATTAGTTACTTTATAACGTTTTTGATTTGAGAGGTTAAGACTGAAAGTTTTATTAAATTTTTAGGAAATGGAGAAAAATGAGATTCTTTTCAATTTTCTTTACAATGATGGTTTATCAAGTATAATGCAAGTTATAGAACTTTTGTCTTGAAGCCGACGCTCAGCGAATAGAGAGATGCGAAAAATCGATATGTGAAGCTGCAAAAACGGACCCGGTTGGATCTAAAAATAAGTCGGAAGGTAGAAGAGGAGAAAAATATCAACATAGAAGGCCAAATGCAGATATCGCAGAGTAAAAGTATGTACAAACTTTTTTACGTTAAATTACAACTAAAACTTAAAACGCGTTTTTATCGAAATTACGTTTTTTCACCTCACCGGAAACGTAACACAGAATTTTCATGCAATTGACCTAAAATGTCGTACTCAGCTTTAAGAGGTCACAACTTAGGGAATGACGTACGGATTTTACGATTAATGCAAAATTTCTTTTTTTATTAACAATTTACTGCAAAATTGTTCATTTTTAGTGTTCCGTACGGAACATTATAAGATGACTTCGGTGTCTGTCCGTCGTCTGTCCGTCTGTCTGTCTGTCACACCCGATTTTCTCCGAAACTATTTGTCGTAGCAAGTTGAAAATTGGTAATAATATAGGAATTGATGGCCTCATCAGAGCCATCTAGTTTTGAAAGTTAAATTTTGACTTAAGGGGTTAGTTTTGGGGGGTGAAATCGGAAGTGAAAAAAAATTTTCTTTACTAGGTCATTGAGTGTGGTATTAAATGAAAGCTTGTGAAAACACGAGTAAAAAAATATATATTTGATGTAATACTTGCCCGCACTTTTCTTTGTATTATTTTTAAAAAATCGCTATAAATCGCTGTCCACCCGCCTTATCTCGAAAAGTACTTATCAAAAAATTTTGAAAAAAAAAAACTCTGGAATATTCCCCACGGGGTGTAGATTGAACGAAAATTATCACGAGTGAATTACCTTTAATAATTTATCTGGTATATAAAAACAACAAAAATTTCGAAGTCATCAGTTTTCAGTAAAATTGGAAACAAACTTTGTTGAAAACTCATTTGGGGTGTGTTTTGTGAAGTCACTAACCATTTTATACCTCCGTAACAAAATTTTCTATTTTAAATGCAATCAACGACGGAACACTAATTGCGAAAGTTTAACTTGCACTTGACCGGTTGTTTTTTTTGTTCTCCTGCCTGCTAAATTATTGTAATATATTTTCATTTCCCTACGTTATTCTCTAGGTTTTCACTTATAAAATAAAAATATTTTTGTTTTTAGAGTTCCGTAGGGATACACTTATAAGATCACTTCTGTGTCTGTCCGTCTGCCATATCCAATTTTCTCCGAAACTATTTGACTTAAAGGGTTAATTTCGGGGGATGAAATTGGTAGTAAAAAAAAATTTCTTTTACTAGGTCATCGAGTGGGGTGTCAAATAAAAGCTTGTAAAACACGAGTAAAAAAATATATATAATACTTGCGCACACTTTTTCTGTGTCATTTTTAAAAAATCGCGAAAAATCGCTAACCCCCCTTTATCTCAAAAAATTTTAAAAATATTCTGGAATATTCTCTACGGGGTGTAGATTGAACGAAAATTATCACGAGTGCATTACCTAAGTAATTTATCTGGTATATAAAAAAACAAAAATTTCAAGGTAATCAGTTTTCAGTAAAGATTGGACACAAACTTTGTTGAAAACTCATATGGGGTGTGTTTTATGAAGCCATTGATTATTTTATACCTCCGTAACAAAAATTTTTATTTTCTCTGTCTAGGGAGTACAGAAGGTACAGAACACTAATTGCGCAAGTTCAACTTGCACTTGATCAGTTATTTCATTCCAGGTTCATCCCTTTGTGAGAAATCTTTCCGGTAGTGCAAAAAAGGAGATTTTGTTCACCGAAAAAATCATGTATGTTCTTTATTTATTTAATAGAGGTATGGGAACAGTTTTGAGGTCCAACTGATACACTTCAATAAACTTAATGCGTAGTACTCTGGGGTGGTTTTTGGTTGAACAAAAATACTATCTTGCAATGATATTTATATTTAAGCTAAGCAGGGGAATGCTTCCAGATTATTTTACAAGAACCGTTAATGATTTTCATGTTGTAAGAACGAAACATGCATTCGCAATAATTTCCCTTTTTTTTGTGGGATTTAATGCCTATAATCCTTTGCCGAAAAATATTAGGAGTGTTGCAACGGTAAATGTTTTTAAGGCTAGAGGAGTTTATAATCTAGTCAGGAGTGTGTTTCTGCCTCACTTTGGGTTAATTTCTGTATGTGGTTATGTTTAGTGTGATATGCAGTTTTTCATTAATAAGGGTTGTATCTATTTATATATATATATATATATATATATATATATATATATATATATATATATATATATATATATATTTTTTCTGTTTATTGTTAGGAGGTGTATCTATTTGTCAGCGAATTTCATTTGTAGAATAAAAATTTTTTGATAGCAAGTCGATATCTCGATATATCTTGATCATCTTTGAAAAAAAAATTTTTAAAGTTCACTTTTTTTTACCTCCACAGTGGTGTTCACCCTTAAGTTCTGATTCTTAATGGATTTATAAGAGGCGAAAGCTTGTTTACTGATAGTCAAATATATTTAGAAAAATCAATTTCTAATGCATACTGCTCTGTTTGAGAATAATTTATGTTATTTAATTTGTTTTAATTCTAGCATTAAATAAAAGCTATATTTCATTATATTTTCATAAATTATGCAGATAGAATTGTAGCGAAAAAAAAACTAAAAAATTTTGAAAATTAGAATATTTTGCTTGTTAAAAAATTAATATTTTAGATTGAATGATTTGGCCCTTTTTCAAAATTCTTACTTATTGAAAAAATATATAAGAGAACATACAGTTTACATCATCTGCAAAGGGAAGGTAGCTCAAATATCTTCCATCTACATTTTGTCCTCTATTCTCCCAATCCGGTTGTTTAAAGATTTCTTTCAAAGGTAGTGGCGAGATAGTGTCTTATTCCTCGTTGTAAAAGATGTGTATAGGATGTACATAGAGGTTTCTTCCACTAGAGCTACTACAATGGAGTTATTTTAAAAAATATTTGACTGTTATTTTTTTTAGGTACCTGTAAACGCTTGCGCACAAGATGTACTAGCCCAAGCGCTACCTAAAGCTCATAGACTGGAAGATCCAATGAATTTTGTTATAGTCGAGGAGCTTCAGTGGGGTGGAGCAGCGCATAATATACAACAGTGCGCTCTAGCGGATTAAAAAAAAACGTTTATAGCGCTCAGTCATCATGGCAGACCACTAGACAATTGATATTACAAGTTAGTAAATACATCTTTTAATATTATTGAAATTTTGTTATAATAAATTGATTTTATAGTTCAAAACATGCTTCAGGAGAGGGAGGGAGATTACACATTTTGAATCCAAAATAAGTTTTACCTCTTCAGAAATAATTGATTTTCAAGATAACATTTTTTTTAAATTTAATAGTAAAAGTTATCTCATTTTTCATAAAATGTTGGGATTGTATCCTTTGAAACTTGCCTCCTCATATATTATGTGTATTATAAGTTCATTCACATTTATTTAGACTTTCTACACATTTTTTGTCATCTCTCGGGCAGTTGTCGGATTCCAGGTCGGAAAATAATCGTTGTTTCAATGCGAAGAATTCATAGAGGCTTTTTTCGATCTGTTCAACTGCGAATCAACTAGGCGGTCTTGTAAAGATCAAAATAGGTGGTGATCCAAAGGGACTAGGTCTGAAGAATATACCTCATGGGGCACAATATCGCAGCTTGGATCCGAAATGGTTTCAAGGTTTTTTTTGCTGCAGCAGTATCACTGTTCTGCTAATAAACCTTTGTTTGTTTTTAAGTCCGTCATTCACATGGATCATTTGATTTTAGAGAAAAAGTTAAAAGTGATTGTCTGACCAAAACATCTCAGAGTGTATCACACCCCTCTGTTGTCACCAAATGCTACAAGCCTCTTTTTTGCATATATGATTTGATAATGCTCATTGGTGACTGACCTGAATAGACCCACAACTCTCTTAGGGTTATGGTACAGTAACCACCATCTTGAAAGCAAGGAGAAAGCAATTTCATAGGTTTTGCTTTTATTCTTGGTAGTGAGCTTATGAGAGACTCGCCAGAATTATTCGTAAATCCTCCCTAAGTCCTGTAGGGAATAGGAAATAGGCTGCTGGGTCACTCTGAGTGTACATACAAGTTTCAATTGAGTTTTCCAAGAGTTTTAATCCAAATTGTACTCCATCTCTTTATCTGCAACTCTTTTTAATTGACTTCATCGGGAAGGTTGAAATTTTTTTCGCCTTATCCAAGTTTTTTTTGGAGTTCAAATATGGGAAATAGGCTTATGCAACTGATTTTTTAGGTTATGTTCATGTAAGATCAAGTATGATACCTTGTTATAAAGTTAAAAGATGTCACTATAAGGCGGGCAAGAAATTCAAATATGAATAGACTCTATAGTCGATGCAAGTCGAGAAGTTATTTCCGCTTCTAATTAAAGGGTCCCAAAAGCCCAAAAAAAATTTCAGTCGGTACTGTTCATTTATTTACATGTCGATTCAACGGTTATTACGCATCGATATTAAGACTCGAGCTGCTTTCATAAGTTTATCGTAGAAAATTGCTCTTTCATGGCTGCTCTCTCCTATATACGTAGAAATCTAACTGCATAAGTAATTTCTTGTAAAAATGTTTTGGTACACCATTAATTAGTACTATCGATTTCCTTGAAACATACAGTGCTATAATTTTTCTAAGATGTAACAGATTAATTGTAGATTTTGATTTTGTGTCCAGTATTATTTATAGACAAATATATAAGAGATTGAGGTAATTGTAGATATTTGATTTTGCCATGGCAAAAAGACACTGATTTCTATATTTATTGTGAAATAATATTTAACTAATACTCTGGGCCATATCCTAAGTATAGAAAAATGTCAATATGTTTTAAACCAGCTATCCCGCTAGGATGTTTCGATTGAATATGTAAAAATTTTGAGTCAAAATACAGTTTCAAAAAATAATCTCACAACATTTTTTGGGTTATGTTGCTGTTAATGTTATTTAGATGTCATTATTTTATTACAATTTTCTTTCCTAGTTGAGATAATAGTACTTTTTATAAGTTTCTAATTTAACCTTGTTTATTGTATTCGTCTTTAATTTCTTGAAGTCTTTAAACTATTTGGTTGGATGTAACTCTCCATCTTCAGCCATTGTCTGCTAAAACTTTCATTTCTCTATAGCCAACATATCATATGCCCTTACCTATTTCATTTGAATAAATTATTCTAGTACTACCTTTACAGTCTGATATTGCCTGCACATTCAAGTACGTAAAGTCCATGTCATATCCCATATTATGTTCCTTTTCTGTATCGTATTGAGTTGTTCGACAATTTCTACATCTGTGGATTACACAAATCGAATTGCCACATGGTGCTGTTCATTGTGATATAGTAGGCCTAGCCATTTCCTTTAAAATTAACTGGATTAATGTCTACTTTTCTGTACTATTTTCCAAATAGTTATTTCTTAGTAGCTCCTCCACCACAATATTCTCAGATGTTTGACTTGCATGCTTCTAAAATGAATCATGAAAATTTAAACCTTTTATGTGATACTGGCATACAAAATCCATTGATTCCTCCATTCCTTTTCATTTTTTCCGTCACAGTCATATTTTCAAACACGTAACGTTTTGCGACTGTTTCATGGTCAGTTAACAGGACCGGGTGCCAGGGGCGGCTAAGCAAGGCCAAAATGCACATGTACTAGGCCCTGTGCAGTTCACCTCAGGCGGCGGTTCGGTGGTCCAACATTCGTTCCCTGGAGGGGGGTTGGTCAATCCTAGAAAGTAGTCGACCATAAAGAAACTTGGTCACTGAGTCACAGCTGAAAGGCCAGTAGTGGTAAGCAAAGCGGGGTGAACGCACGCAACTTACGACAACCGTCAGGATGCTATGGATCGGTTCGCGGGACAACTCCATGTCAAATGGCTGGCTCGGCGTTATCCGGTGTTGTGATATATATGGATATATACATATAAATATGTCCGTTATAACACAAAGCCATGTAATTCCGAACCAGTTAAAGTCACACAATGTTTCCATTTCCGTATTTTTAGTGTTTCGTACGGACAGCTTATAAGATCACTTCGGTGTCCGTCCATCCGTCCGTCTGTCACACCCGATTTTCTCCGAAACTATTTGACATAGAAAGTTTAAATTTTGTACTAATATAAGAATTGATGGCCTCGTCAGAACCGTGTAGTTTTGAAAGTTAAATTTTGACTTAAGGAGTTAGTTTTTGGGGGGTGAAATCGGAAGTGAAAAAAAATTTTTTTTACTAGGTCATTGAGTGAGGTGTCAAATGAAAGCTTGTAAAAAAAACACGAGTTCAAAAATATGAATAATGTAATACTTGCGCACATTTTTCTTTGTAATGTTTTTAAAAAATCGCGAAAAATCGCTGTCCCCCACCATTATCTCGAAAAGTACTGTTCAAAAAATTTTGAAAAAAATTGTGGAATATTCTCCACAGGGTGTAGATTGAAACAAAAGTTTCAAGGTCATCAGTTTTCAACAAAGATCGGATACAAACTTTACTGAAAATTCATTTGGGGTGTGTTTTGCGAAGTCACTGATCGTTTTATACCTCCGTAACAAAAATTTTTATTTTAAAAACAACATACGGAACACTAATTGCGCAAGTTCAACTTGCACTTGACCTGTTATTTTAATATGAAAAGTAAGCTTATTATAAATGCCATATTAACTATTATGGTCTGTTTTCTTTTCAATAACTGCACCTTCATTTTTCTCAATGTCATCTTCGAAAGTCCGTACATATCTTTATTAAATTTTTTAAAGGATACTCTGTAAATTTAAATTCATAATAATTGTTGTCAGATTTGGTATGTAGCGTTCCTTTTATGACTGTCATTGACAGCTTGTTTCTGAGTTTCGTTTTCGTCAAATTAATATGTGACGTAGCTATTAATGTAACTAACTACGAGGGTTCATCCAAATAATGCCGTTTAACAGCTGTTTGACAAACGTAATGCCTAACCGAACAGTCCAGTCGTAAACCTATGCGAAAACAAAGAAAGGTAACACTAGGAAATACTAAAAACGGATGTATTTGAAAAAACAGTAGGTAGAAGTACCGACAAGCAGGGAGAGTTGGCAATGCCGCCAATACCCTCCCCCGTGTAACTAAAATAAACATGCATGATTCACTAGTTTCTGTAATTTTGTTTACTCGTAAACGAATAGCTCAGCCTTAGACCCTCTTTTTTGTTCGTTCAGTATATTGTTGAAAGCCGTGTGGTGTAGTTCGTCTGATCGTTATTTGGATTACCTTTTACATAAGAGGTATGTATTATTTCTGTTAAAGTAATAGGGTTCTAAGGAGTCATTAAAAATGGGTCGTTTTCTTGCCTGTAAAATTTCTGATGGAACGTTACGCGATCTAGTTAGAGGCAAGCTGACACGGTTTCCCAGTTCGGGCTACTAGTTTTCCCACTTAAATATTGCATGTCGCTCAAATAAGTAAAACATTTTTATGTCGATTATGGAATTTTTCACATCTGCTTAATAAATATAATTGTGTATTGTAATAAAGTGTAGGTATAATCTCTTCCGGGATTTGCCTTTTCTTAATGTGAAATTTTACTCGGTAAACAGCAGACAAACAAAAAAAAACTCTACAGATGGTTGTTCAGGTTTCTATACACATTGGTTAGTAGCTGCCATTCACATTGTCAAATAGTCGATGTTTATTACATACTTTTATGGCCATTTTTTTACATGTCTGTGTTTTATGTATTTTTGCACACAGAATTACATCATATTCACAGCTTTGTTCATTGCATGATTACTTCCTTCTCAACTGCTCTTTCTCAATGGATGTGTTGCGGTTCTGTTTCTACTATTTTTTTTTATTTTTATTACATAGATAGTTTACCTTTAGTGCAATTTTTTAAGCATATGTTTCTTTTTGTTTTAGAAATGTTTAGCATACACACGCTGGATTACCACATGGCATCTAGACATTTTCTACAAGTGGTCTTTCGCAATGGAGGTCGATGATTGTAATGCTGCCACAAAAACTTTTAATGACATGAATCCAACTTATTTTGGTAAGTTTTCCGGTTATGATATGCTTCCTGTAGATCTTTCGTCCTCTGATCCATTTCCATTATTAATTAATTATTAATGTGATAGCAATCACAAAGAAATTTTGGGTTGATTATGCTGACAGTTTTTAAAAGATTCAGTTGGTTGAAACTTATTGCACAATAAATAGGGGGAGAAGGAGAGAGAGGGAGAGGAAAGGGGAGAGAGATTTACAGGGTTCTTGGAGTCCAAAAATCTGAAAATCGAGTTTTTCCAGATTTTAGCTTGAGATAATGGTCAAAATTTAACCTAATTATTTATAGTAAAACATATAAGAGGTTAGAATAGTCGATATGCTAATTACAAGGCTGACTTCTTATTTATTGTATTATAGCTCTTTTTCAAAGTTCTTGGGGTCAAAGAGTGTAAACGTTGTATTATTATTTCGTTATTATATATTTTAACGTAAGAAAAGGGTGAAAGAGGTAGGGTTGTTAAATATTGTATAATTTCAATAGTGATATTAAATATTTGTTTGGTTTTTAGTTTGTATAATGGACAAATTTGAGGTATAAATATATAATTTAAATATTTGCACTTTTCAAATAAAATACAGTATAACATATTAGACATTGTGTTAAGATAGACTGCCTGTAATTAACCCAATTTTATTACCTCTTAAGTTAAATTTAGTACCAATGAACCATTAAAATGTAATATCTTTTAGAACTTCAGTTTAGTCTTACTGTAATTCGAAAATGGTCGCGAGACGAAAACACGTTTCAGAGTGATCTGAATAAATTCACTGAAACAGTTATACTGTATTTTATTTTAAAAGTGTAAATATTAAGATGTTTCACCTAGAACCGACCGCAAACTACTCCTTAAATTCTATATGTAATTTAAAATAAAAAAAATATATTAGGTGTTAAAAGGGCAAGGGAAGGAGTTAGATGGGTGCTTTTATGTATATCGTGTTATATATCGCTTTCAGGATCCTTGGAATCAAGACCTTTATTGTTTTAAAAAAGCGCGGGATGAAAAAAGTACTGTGAGAATTTGTACGGGTTTTTGCCTCAGATATTGGAAACAATTTATCCATAAATAATACTTTAAAAAATATATGGGGTTAAAGCGATGTAGAAGGGAGTTAGAGTAGTGGTTGGGTATATACTGTAATATATGTCATTATGGGGTTCTTGGAATCAAGAATCTGAAATTTTTTTCATTATTTCCCATTTTGTGAGAAGCCCTTCTGCTTATTTTTTTTTAATGAATATCTCTTCATAAAGTAACTATTGAGTAAAACATTAAGTTGTATTGCTAGTTTTTGTTGGTGATAATAAATTTGAAGCATAATCGCCACAGTTAAACATATGAAGAATTAAAGGGGGAGGAAAGAGTTTAGAGGGGATTACTTCAAAGATATCTTATATGTTAATCTTTTCAGAGTTTTGCATCAGAGTAATCTGAAAATTGTTCTTTTTTTCATGGTTTCATGTTTTAACAGAAATAGTATTCAGAGAAATTTCAATTTACAATTGTTAAGATCCCTGAGGCCCATACTCTGCACAACTTTGTTATGATTAAACATCTATCAGTTATGTCGAGTTGTAATACTTGTTATTCCTTAATATGATGAAGTTAAATTCCGTGTTTATTTTAGAACTGTTTATTTTTAGGGCAAGTACTAGGTAAATCACTTTATCATTATTTTTATTTTTTATTGCATTATTATAAAGAGAAGTATTATATTCATAAAACATCACCCTTCAAAATTTTTCTTCACCTTTCAGGGTCCTTAAATCACCAAAACATGGTTTAGAATTTTGATATGTCTGTCAGCTCAGTAGTTCTCAAACAAAATGAGGTATCAAATTAAAATTTTGTACAACATTAATATCGAAATGGGGATGGAACTCAATAGTTTTTCAGCGATTTCAATGTCAATAGTATTATGAGAATATTTCATTGTTTTTGGTTCAGGTACTGAACAGATTATATACAATATTAGTTATAGTCGGACATACGTATGGTTAGTAAAACATATGTATAAGTGGTACGTGAATGATATTGAATTTTCTACAGGTCGTTCCCGGTGATTCCGCTATTACCACAAGTTAGAACAAGACTTCATGGTCAAAACAAGAATCAAGACATCAATCAACAAGTTCATTGCCAATCGTGTGTTCCTAGAATCAGGAAAACTAAACTATTCATTACAACTTTTTTTGTTTTAAGGGGGTAAGTTTGAAAGTTTTGTTTAATTTTCAGGACATGAAGAAAAATGAGCTTCTTTTCTTAACTCTCCCATTCTTAATGGATTTATAAGAGCCGAAAGCCTATTTACTAAACTTTTTGATTAAAAACAAGATGAAAATTGAGAAAATTTCTGATGAATGCTACTGTAATTCTTTAAAATTCTAGTACAAGAGCAAAGCTATATTTCACGTAAATTAATGCAGAGAGAATTGTAGCGAAAAAGCTTTAAAAATCGAGATAATTTTACTAGTTAGTAAAAAATTTAAATTTTAGACTGGACGATTTGGATCTTTTTAGAAATTCTTACTTATTGAAAAAATGTATAAGAGAACAGACGGTTTAGATTTTGAAAGAGATTATACATTTTCGAACCAAATTTGAGTTTTGAACTCGTCAGAAGTAATCGATTTTGAAGATAACATTTTCTTTAAATTTAGCAATAAAAGTTATCTCATTTTTCTTTGAAACTTGCCCCCTCATATATCATGTTTAAAAGTTAATTCTCGGCCTTGAGAGACCAATTTTCACATTTATTTATGAAGAAATCGATACAAACTAAATTCAAAGTAATCTCCTTTGCTTTCTGCACATTTTTTGTTATCTCTTGGGCAGTTGCCGAATTCTAGCTTGGAAAATAATGATTGTTTCGATGCGATGAATTCATAGAGGCTTTTTTTGGATCTGTTCAAATGAGAATCTGTTTCGATCTGTTCAAATGGTCTTGTAAAGATCAAAATAGGTGGTAATTCAAAGGTCCAAGTTTGAGGAATATACCTCTGGGGGAGAATATCCCAACTCAAATCTCCAGTTGTTTCCAACAGTATCACGGTCCTGCTAATAAAACTTAGTTTTTTTTTTCATGGCCTTCATTCACATGATTCAGTTTAATAGAGTTCAGAAGTGATTGTCTGACCAAGTTAAAACACCTTAGTGTATCACACCCCTCTGGCACCAAATGCCACCAGCACCTTTCTCGCATATATGATTTTGCAGTGCTTGTTGGTGGCTGACCTGATAGTCCTACAAATCTTAGGCCTATAATACGGTATCTATAAGGCAAGGAGACAGCGATATCGTAGGTTTTGCTTCTGTTCTTGGTAGTGAGCTTATGAAGGACTCGCCGGAATTCCTTGTTAGTCCTCCCCAGTTGCTGTAGGGAATGGAAGATAGGTTGCTGGGTCACTCAGAGTTTCATTTGATTGTGCCAGAATTCTCATACAAAACTTACTCCATCTCTCGATCTGCAATCCTTTTTAATCCACTTTGCCGGAGAAGTTAAAATTTTCCTTTCAAAACCGCTAAAACTACTTTTAATACATACTGCAAAACCCAGTTTTTCTTCTAAAGCTAATCAAACCACCACCCAAATATGGGAAATAGGCTTATGTTCATGTAGGATCAAGTATGATACCTCGTTAAAAACTTAAAAGATGGCACTATATGGCGGGCAAGAAAGTCGAATTTGAATAGGCTCAATAGTTGATGTAAGTCGAGAATTTATTTCTACACGTTGTCTATGCAAACGACGCGACGGCCTGCTTCTCATTAAAAGGCCTGCAAAAGCGTAAAAAAATTTCAGTCGGTACTGTTCATCTGTTTGTCGATTCAGCGGTTAATACGCATCGATATCAACTCGTGCTCCTTTTATATATATGTTTATTCTAGAAAATTGTTCTTTCATGGCTGCTCTCCCGTATATTGATAGAAATTTTACTACATAAGTAATTTCTTTTAAAAATCTGCCATTACTAAGTACAAACAATTTCCTTGAAAAATGCTGTGCTGTAATTTTTGTAAAGTGTGCCATATTAATGGTAGATTTTTGATTTTGTGATGGTAAAAGTTCTATATTTATTATTAAATAATACTGTATTTAACTAATTCTCTGGGCCATATTAAAATAATCCCTTTTTAAAGCTTAATAACCTAACTATAAACAAATTAAATCTGTTTTAAACCAGCTAAATCGCTAAGATGTTTCGAATGAATATGTAACAATGTTGAATCAGTAAATACAGTTTCAAAAAATAATCTCACAAAAATTCTTGGGTTATGTGATGTAGATAATTGCTGTTAATGTTGTTTAGATGCCCTTATTTTATCAAATTTTTCTTTCCTAATTAAGATAACAGTAATTTTCGTAAGTTTCTTGTTTATCATATTCGTCTTGAAGTTTTAACTATTTGATTGGTTGGATGCAACTCTCCATCTGTTAAAACTTTCATTTCTCTATACCCAATTTACCTATTTAATTTGAATATAAATTATTCTAGTACTTATTCAGATATTGCCTGCACGTTCAAGTCTGTAAAGTCCATGTCATATCCCATATCATGTCAGAATATGTCTGATTATTTTGTTTCCTTTTCTGTATCATATTGAGTTGTTTTAAAATTTCTATATTTTTGGCCTACACAAATCGAATTGCCACATGGTGCTGTTCATCTTTTTTTATTGCTTACACCAATTGCTTGATTTTACTTTTCATTTCATTTGGTGATTGTAAGCATAGCCACTTCGTCTAAAATGAACTGGATTTAATGTCTTCTTTTCTGTATCATTTTCCAAATAGTTCTTTCTTCCTTGATTCGATTTAATTTGTTTGACTAGCAAGCTTCCAAAATGAACCATCAAAATTTAAACCTTTGATGCAACACTGGCATACAGAATCCACTGATTTCTCTATTTTGCTTTCCGTCACCGTCATATTTTCATACGTGGAAATTAACGTTTTGCGACTGTTTCATGGTCAGTTAACAGGACCGGGTGCCAGGGGCGGCTAATCAAGGCCAAAATACATACGTACTAGGCCCTGTGCAGTTCACCTCAGGCGGCGGTTCGGTGGTCCAACCTTCGTTCCCTGGAGGGGGGTTGGTCAGTCCTAGAACGTAGTCGACCATAAAGAAACTTGGTCACTGAGTCTAAGAAGTACCCGGGCTATAATCATAAGCAAAGCGGGGGTGAACGAACGCAACTTATGGGGAAGGTCGGGGAAACTATGGATCGGTTCGCGGGACAACCCCATGTCAAATGGCTGGCTCGGCGTTACCAGGTCTTGTGATATATATGGATATATACATACAAATATGTCTGTTATAACACAAAGCCATGTAATCCTAGGCTAGTTAAAGTCACAAAATGTTACATTTCCACATTTTTTATTACTTTATGCTTTTGAATCAGTTCTCCGTCATTGGCTCTCTTCTACTGTCGTGAAACGAATTTATATCACTTTCTGTCCTGTATACTTTAGTTTATATAAATGTCTGTTCTCCCACATTAACAAGTAATTGTGTTAGCCCACCATGTTTCAGATTGGTGTGTAACATCACATTAAATCCTTCTGTATGCCGTTTTTCCCCAGTGTCCAAAAACTTCAAAATTATACTTTCTTTTATCTACAAAAGACCTACAGTGCAATTTTCCATCATCTCTATAATTTTCTTACACTCTTATATTTGATTTGTATCACTTAGACTATATACATGTGTCCATTCTTTAATATTCCCTTCACGAGTAATTGTGTTAACCCGCCATGTTTCAGAATGTGTCCAATTATCTTCATATCTCTAAAGTTTCCGAAATAATGTTTTGTTGACACAATTTAATACTCTTTGTTTGCCATCCAATTTACTCAATTTAGCTTCATCACTCTTTTGTAGCATTACCTTCAGAATTATGCCTTTTTCTTCTTCTCTCTATATCCAGGTGCCAGGAACCAAGACAGATGTGTCTATTATCTTATCAAGTGACTGTCTTGGCCTCCATGTTTCAGAATATGTCTGTTATTAGTAATTAACTGTAAATTTTTCCAAATCATTCTTCAATGGTTCGACTCAATACTTTTTGGTTTCTGACCCAATTTACCTAACTTAGCGCCATCATTCTTCTGTAAGACTACATCTCGGACTTCTACATGCCTGTTTTTTTTCTCTCAGTGTTCGTTGATAAAATGCTCTTCGCGTTTGCTTTCAAGAAATAACTTCAAATTCCTGTGTCAAAATTGTTTGAAAATCATTTTCTTTTCTGTTAAAAAGCTTAATTGGCTAGCAGGGTCCTGCTGGGCAACGATGTTAAATCTGCCGTTCCTCTACAACTTAATTTCTTTTGGGTTTATCTATTTTTAATTTTTTAAAATTAGAAAACATTTCTGTTAAAGAATTTTACGTCCACCGCATACCCAAAAATATTTTAAAAAAATTATCAATTAAAACTATTTTAGTTTGGCCCACAATTTTACTCATATTTTATAGATTTCTTATGATTATATATTTGCTGCAGCTTAAAAGTAGGTTTAAAATACGAAATATTAATAAATAATAAAAACAAACTCCACATATATTGAGCAAATTAAAAAGTCAGTACAGTGGTAAACTCAAAAGTCAGTTAAGGGCGCATTGGAACAAAAGTATAGTTTTTAAAACTGAGTACAGCACTCGCTCTATTCAGTAATATGCTTCTGAAAATTTTTATTGTAGGAGATTATTATTTCTCAGTTATTTTTCTCGTTACGATAACACTAATTTTAACACATGTATTTCTAAGTAGTCTTTTTAATTATATTCATTTTCTGTTTCCTCCTTCATCTTCCCATTTCTAGATAAATGCAACTCTTCGTCTTCAGCATTTTCCTACAAAATTTATCATTTCTCTGTAGCTTAGTGTAGCTATGCCCTTTAACTAGTTGGCATCAATAAATTAGTTTATTATTTTTGTTCTAGTCAGGCTACTTTTCTTTAACAAGTACCGTGTAAAACTTTTGTGTCTAAAAATGTTTGTGATATAAGAAGCATATAATAACTCTTTTCTGTATCATTATCCAAATGGTTCTTTTTTCCTTGATTTGAATCATAGTTCTTCCTCCACAGTACGCTAAGCTGCATGCTCCCGAAGTGAATCATCAGAATTTAAACCTTTGACTGATGCGACACTGGCATACAGAATCCACTGATTTCTCTATTTTGCTTTCCGTCACCGTCATATTTTCATACGTGGAAATTAACGTTTTGCGACTGTTTCATGGTCAGTTAACAGGACCGGGTGCCAGGGGCGGCTAATCAAGGCCAAAATACACACGTACTAGGCCCTGTGCAGTTCACCTCAGGCGGCGGTCCGGTGGTCCAACCTTCGTTCCCTGGAGGGAGGTTGGTCAGTCCTAGAACGTAGTCGACCATAAAGCAACTTGGTCACTGAGTCTAAGAAGTACCCGGCCTATAATCATAAGCAAAGCGGGGTGAACGAACGCAACTTATGGGGAAGGTCGGGGAAACTATGGATCGGTTCGCGGGACAACCCCATGTCAAATGGCTGGCTCGGCGTTACCAGGTCTTGTGATATATATGGATATATACATACAAATATGTCCGTTATAACACAAAGCCATGTAATCCTAGGCTAGTTAAAGTCACAAAATGTTACATTTCCACATTTTCTTTATTACTTTACTCTTGAAACTAATTTATATCCTTTTCTGACCTGTATATAGTATTTATATAAATGTGTCTATTCTCCCACATTGACAAGTAATTGTGTTAGCTCACCATGTTTCAGAAATGTGTCTGAGCTGGTAGGTATTCTTCTCTTCTTATTCATAGGAGTTTCCAGATAGTCCTGCCTTGACTCATTAAAAACTTTGTCTGTGATACAATTTAGCTTAGTTCCAAGATTCTTGTGTAGCGCCATACTTAATCCTTCTGTACGTCATTTTTCCCCAGTAGACTTCCTTTTACATCTAAACTGTCTCATTTACATCTAAACTGTCTCATTTACATCTAGACTGCTAACTGTCTCAATATTAGCGAGTGTTGTGTTTGGTTTTAAATAGTGTGATACGTGCTTTTAGCGGTGTAAAATGCAACGTTTTGATGAAACTTAATCTTTTTGGGTTTACCAACTATGTGACTTTTAAAAATCTCTAATATTTCTAGAAAAATAAAAAAAATCTCCATAGAGTGTATAGAATAAGTTTATTT
This sequence comes from Pachyrhynchus sulphureomaculatus, assembly GCA_019049505.1. Lineage (NCBI taxonomy): Eukaryota > Metazoa > Arthropoda > Insecta > Coleoptera > Curculionidae > Pachyrhynchus > Pachyrhynchus sulphureomaculatus. Next base: position 14,016,736 of record CM032450.1, read on the forward strand.
TAATTTGGCCTATAACCCCATATTTATCATTTTTTTTTTTGTGAAAAAGAATTAGAAAACTGTAGCTTTAGTTTATTTGAAAAGAGCTATTACAAAATCAACATGACTACTGAATTACATTTAGGAGTATCATAGTAACGACGATATATGTAAAGAAAGATTGTACGTCTTGAGGAAATACATGGGAAAATTATATTTCCCTTTATTTTCTCAAGACGGTATTTATACTAAATAATCGGTCAAGTCGGAACTGACGGTTCATCAGCCCAATCCCCAACTTATTTGTAGGTTTTCTATTTGTATATTTTGTATTAAAAATTAAGTTAAAAAAAGAAAAGAATAGTTATTGTTAATATGTCATTGTTGTAATTATATTTTTTATATTTATTTATAAGAAAATTGTTTGCTCTTTTTTTTTTTTTTTTTTTCCAGTCAAATGTTCTCGATAAACGTATGTATACAATAATTCAGCTTTAATTATTTATTTTAATGGTATATTGTATCTTGTAAATATACTGTATTGGATAGGTGTTTTAATAGTAATAAAGATTTTTTTTGTTCAGAATTTGTTTTATTTATCCTTTACCCACAAAAATATACCTATCGTCACGAAAGACAAATAAAATACCTCCTGGCGTTTCTGTAATTTTTCGTTCTAAAATTTGCTGTTAAAATAAACCAATCGAAATTTTGTATTAGGAGAGTAGAAATGCAAGGAGGTATTTTTCTGCTCCTGATACATAAAATACCTCCTCGCGTTTCTGTACTCCTGATAACACATCCCAAATTTTCGTTTCGAAAATTTGCGTATTAGGATAGTAGAAATGCAAGAGGTATTTTTCTGCTCCTGATACATAAAATACCTCCTCGCGTTTCTGTGCTCCTGATAAAACATTCCAATTTTTGTTTTGAAAATTTGCGTTTTAAAAATTTGTATTTGCAAGGAGGTATTTTTCTGCTCCTGATACATAAAATTCCTCGCGTTTCGTACTCCTTTCCCAAAAAAATTTGCGTATTAGGATAGTAGAAATGCAAGGAGGTATTTTTCTGCTCCTGATAACATAAAATACCTCCTCGCGTTTCTGTACTCCTGATAAAAACATTCCCAAATTTTTGTTTTTTGCGTTTTAAAAATTTGTATAGGAGAGCAGAAATGCAAGGAGGTATTTTTCTGCTCCTGATACCTCCTCGCGTTTCTGTACTCCTGATAACACATCCCAAATTTTTGTTTCGAAAATTTGCGTATTAGGATAGTAGAAATGCAAGGAGGTATTTTTCTGCTCCTGATAACATAAAATACCTCCTCGAGTTTCTGTGCTCCTGATAAAACATTTCAAATTTTTCTTTTGAAAATTTGCGTTTTAAAAATTTGTATTAGGAGAGCAGAAAAGCAAGGAGGTATTTTTCTGCTCCTGATACATACCTCGCGTTTCTGTACTCCTGATAACACATCCCAAATTTACGTTTCGAAAATTTGCATATTAGGAGAGTAGAAAAGCAAGGAGGTATTTTTTGCTCCTGATACATAAAATACCTCCTCGCGTTTCTGTACTCCTGATAACACATTCCAAATTTTCGTTTCGAAAATTTGCGTATTGGCAGCAACCCAAATTTTCATTCCAAAATGATGGGAGAGTAGAAAGAAATGCACGGAGGTAGTCTCCAATGCCTTATCAACTGTTTCGGACTTCCATGACCTCATCAGTGTTGTACGGCCCTGTATAGAGGGCAACAACAGACAGCTGCTTACTTTTATACAATCCAGTATAGCTAAACTTCTACCTCTATTAATAAGTAAAAAGCTGAACGAAGCAAGAATTTGTGTTAGAAGAGCAGAAATGCAAGGAGATATTTTTCTGCTCCTGATACACACAAGGTCTGTACCTTCTCGCGTTTCTGTACTCCTGATGAAACATTCCAAATTTTCTTTTCGACAATTTGCGTTTAAAATGAACCAATCGAAATTTTGTATTAGGAAAGCAGAAATGTAAGGGGGTATTTTTCTGCTCCTGATACATAAAATACCTCCTCGCGTTTCTGTACTCCTGATAACACATACAAATTTTCGTTTCAAAAATTTTCGTATTAGGGGAGTAGAAAAGCAAAGAGGTATTTTTCTGCTCCTGATACATAAAATACCTTCTCGCGTTTCTGTACTCCTGATAAACAAGCAAATTTTCGTTTCAAAATTTTGCGTATTAGGAGAGTGGAAAAGCAAAGTATTTTTCTGCTCCTGATACATAAAATACCTCCTCGCGTTTCTGTACTCCTGATTCAAATTTTCGTTTCAAAAATTTTCGTATTAGGAGAGTAGAAAAGCAAAGAGGTATTTTTCTGCTCCTGATACATAAAATACCTCCTCGCGTTTCTGTACTCCTGATAACACATTCCAAATTTTCGTTTCAAAAATTTTCGTATTAGGAGAGTAGAAAAGCAAGAGGATTTTTCTGCTCCTGTACCTTCTCGCGTTTTTTCCTGATAATACAACCCAAATTTTCGTTTCCTGATAGCAAGGAGATATTTTTCTGCTCCTGATAACACAACCCAAATAAAATACCTCCTCGCGTTTCTGTACTCCTGATAACCCATTCCAAATTTTCGTTTCAAAAATTTTCGTATTAGGAGAGTAGAAAAGCAAAAGGTATTTTTCTGCTCCTGATACATAAAATACCTTCTCGCGTTTCTGTACTCCTGATAATACAACCCAAATTTTCGTTTCAAAAATTTGCGTATTAGCTCCTGATACATAAAATACCTCCTCGCGTTTCTGTACTCCTGATAACCCATTCCAAATTTTCGTTTCAAAAATTTTCGTATTAGGAGAGTAGAAAAGCAAAGAGGTATTTTTCTGCTCCTGATACATAAAATACCTCCTCGCGTTTCTGTACTCCTGATAACACATTCCAAATTTTCGTTTCAAAAATTTTCGTATTAGGGGAGTAGAAAAGCAAAGAGGTATTTTTCTGCTCCTGATACATAAAATACCTCCTCGCGTTCCTGTACTCCTGATAACACAACCCAAACCTTCTCGCGTTTTTTCGTTTCAAAAATTTGCGTATTAGGAGAGTGGAAAAGCAAGGAGATATTTTTCTGCTCCTGATACATAAAATACCTCCTCGCGTTTCTGTACTCCTGATAACACATTCCAAATTTTCGTTTCAAAAATTTTCGTATTAGGAGAGTAGAAAAGCAAAGGGTATTTTTTTCTTCCTGATACATAAAATCTGCTCCTGATACATAGAAAAGCAAAGGGGTATTTTTCTGCTCCTGAAAATACCTTCTCGCGTTTCTGTACTCCTGATAACACAACCCAAATTTTCGTTTCATAAAAATTTTCGTATTAGGAGAGTAGAAAAGCAAAGAGGTATTTTTCTGCTCCTGATACATAAAATACCTCCTCGCGTTTCTGTACTCCTGATAACACATTCAAAATTTTCGTTTCAAAAATTTTCGTATTAGGAGAGTAGAAAAGCAAAGAGGATACATAAAATATTTTTCTGCTCCTGATACATCGAAAAAAATACCTCCTGGCGTTTCTGTACTCCTGATAAAACAATTTTTCTGCTCCAAATTTTCGTTCCGAAAATTTGCGTTTAAAATGAAACAAATCGAAATTTGTGTTAGGAAAGCAGAAATTCAAAATATTGGGAGGCTAGAAATGCCCGGAGATGCTCCTGCTATCTCCTTGCGTTTCTGTACTCCTGATACATCCCAAATTTTCGTTTCAAAAATTTGCGTATTAGGAGAGTGGAAAAGCAAGGAGATATTTTTCTGCTCCTGATACATAAAATACCTCTTGGCGTTTCTGTACTCCTGATACATCCCAAATTTTCGCTTTAAAAATTTGCGTATTAGCAGAGTAGAAAAGCAAGGAGGTATTTTGTTACTCATGATACATAAAAAATACCCCCTCCTCTCGTCTCTGTACTCCTGATAACACACAAATTTTCGTTCTTGAAATTTGCGTTTAAAATAAACCAATCGAAATTTTGTATTGGGAAAACAGAAATGCGAGGAGGTATTTTTCGGCTCCTGATATATAAAATATCTCCTTGCGTTTCTGTACTCCTAATAAAGCAACCTAAATTTTCATTCCAAAATGATGGGAGAGTAGAAAGAAATGCACGGAGGTAGTCTCCAATGCCTTAGCAACTGTTTCTGTACTCCTGATGAAATATTCCAAATTTTCTTTTCTAAAATTGCGTTTAAAATACAAAATCGAAATTTTGTATTAGGAAAGCAGAAATGTAAGGAGGTGTATTTTTTCTGCTCCTGATACATAAAATACCTCCTCAAGTTTCTATAAAACATCCCAAATTTGCGTTTAAAATAAACCAGTCGAAATTAGGAGAATGGAAATGCAAGGAGGTATGTTTTGCTCCTGGTACCTAAAAACCTCCTCGCGTTTATATGCCCCTGATAAAACACTGTAAATTTTCGGTTCTAACATTTGCGTTTAAAATGAACCACTCGGAATTTTGTATTAAGCGAGTAGAAATGCAAGGAGTTATCTTTCTGCTCCTGATACATAAATACCCCTAGCGTTTCTGTACTCCTGACAAAACTCCCAAATTTTCGTTCCGAAAATTTGCGTTTAAAATGAACCAATCGAAATATTGTATTAGGAGCAAGAAGGCATTTTTTTTCGGCTCCTGATACATAAAATACCTCCAGGCGTTGCTGTTCTCCTGATAAAACATTTCACATTTTCGTTCCGAGAATTTGCGTTTAAAATGAATCAATCGAAATTTTGTATTAGGAGAGCAGAAATGCAAGAAGGTATTTATTTTCTGCTCCTGATGCAATTTTTTATTATATGCTTAAAAACATCAAAAGCGTAACCCCTAATTTTAATTAATCTTAGCAACCAAACATACAATAAGATGTATTCTTGGTTGCGTATAGCATTCCTACTGCATAGCTTTTTTTAAATCCCGACTTCACATAATTTAGGGTAGGGATGCGAAAAACCTTATATTTCATAAATTTAACTACAGATTCATAGATGTCGCCTTAATCGACAAAAGCTTAACGTAGACAACCCTTTATACTTTAAATAGTACATTTGGTTGCCTGTGGAGCAGTAGCAATACAAACGAGAAAATCATGAATAAAATAAGAAAAATACTATTATTGATATTAAAAAGAACAGTTTCAAAATAATTAACAAACTGTGGATTTTTTACATTATTTTTGTTGAGGCGTTGCAATATGTTTGGTTTAGACGACTTCCTTGGAGCATGTTCTAGAAAAAAGAAAATAAATAGTATTTAAATAAAGGCTTTAATAGTTATATTATTATATTACACAACAGCATAATTTATTATACGATTAGAAATACACCACCAAATTCATCCTCATTTTTGTTTGGCAACCTTTCATAAAGAAAATAATGGCCCGGTCAATCAATTTTTGAAAAAGCTTTACATACCTTTCTTTACATTTCTCAATGCCTCGGCAACTGTTTCGGCCTTCCGTGACCTCATCAGTGTTGGACGGCCCTAAGTAAAGACCGGGGGAGCAACAACAGACAGCTGCTTACTTTCATATAGTGGTATGGACTTAAACCTCGGCCATTAATAATCTGTAAATAACAGTAAGTAAACAGCTGCCAACAATAATCACACATGGAACACCCTTTGAGAACATTCTCTTATTTATACTCTAAACAGAAAAGTTGAAATTTTGTATTAGGAGAGCAAAAATGCAAGGAGATATTTTTCTGCCCATGATACATAAAATACGTTCTCGCATCTGTGTAATCCTGATAAAACATCCCAAATTTTCGTTTAAAATGAACCAATCTAAATTTTGTATTAGGAGAGTATAAATCCACGAAGGTATTTTTCTGCTCCTGATATATAAAATACTTCATCGCATTTCTGTAACTCTAATGCATAATTTCAGATTTTCTTTAAATCATTTACATTGAGAGAGCAGAATTGTGAGGAGGTATTTTTCTACTCCCGTTACATAAGAATATCTTCTCACGTTTCTATGATCGTAATACACAATTCCACCGCATTTAGATTTTCAAAGCAAAGTGAAAGTTTTTAGGAGAGCAGAAATGTATTTTAAAAGGAAAAATGAAACGTTTGTATAAAGAGAGTAGAAAAATGCATGAGTCAGTCTCATTGTGAGCCAAAAGCGGAAAGTATTAAATTACTTCAATTCATTTCAGTTCCGGATTCGTACCGATCAATCATAAAAGATCAGAACATCATTCCGTAGAAGCATGTATTTTATAGATTGTTAGGAAGGCGCAGTACATATATAACCTGACCGCTGGAATTAGATAATTTACTCCCTCTTACCTCACAGACTGAGCATGACTCCTTCATTCAACCACACATAAGTTGCCAAACGGCGTATTTATAGGGTTGATTACCATTTTACCAAGCTGCAGTGTCATGCTGATCTCTCACACAATAAAAACAAGTACTACAACTATCCACTACTACTTCTGTTATGAGATAACTACACTATCTAACTACTCTTTTACTGCGTATTTTCGAGTAATATAACCAACACATAATTTTTATATTCACATTTTTTATCAGCACGGCCTTGAGTGGATCCTTCCTATAGGTAAGATATTATTAAGAGACATATAAAATTTACAATGATTAAAACTAGAGATTGCACAATATATAACGCAAAAACTGTAATAAAATATTTATTACAGTTTATACATTATTTCAGTATGCCTAATATCGAAAAATTATAAAAACTCTATACTAAACATTTCCGAAAGTTATACAGTAGAAAATCCTATTAGAATGTATTACAGTTGTAGAAAAAAGCAACTCTGACGAGTAATACGGGGAACAACTTTATAAACAATTCCTTTCCAAATTCTCCGCTTCCCGGCCTGGTGCAATAATTTAAAGAAAAATAAAAAACCGGTCAAGTGCAAGTTAAACTTGCGCAATTAGTGTTCCGTACGTTGATTGCTTTTAAAATAAAAACAGTTACAGAGGTATAAAATGATCAGTGACTTCACAAAATACACCCCAAATGAGTTTTCAACAAAGTTTGTTTCCAATCTTTACTGAAATCTGATGACCTTGAAATTTTTCTTTTTTTTTATATACCATATAAATTATTAAAGGTAATGCACTCGTGATAATTTTCGTTCAATCTACACCCCGTGGAGAATATTCCAGAATTTTTTCGAAATTTTTTGATAAGTACTTTTCGAGATAAGGCCCGGGACAGCGATTTTTCGCGAATTTTTAAAAATAATACAAAGAAAAGTGCGCGCAAGTATAATATATATATATATAGTTTTTACTCGTGTTTTCACAAGCTTTCATTTGACACCACACTCGATGACCTAGTAAAAAAATTTTTTTTTTCACTTCCGACTTCACCCCCCAAAACTAACCCCTTAAGTCAAAATTTAATTCTCAAAACTATATGGCTCTGATGAGGCCATCAATTCCTATATTATTACCAAATTTCACCTTTTTATGTCAAATAGTTTCGGAGAAAATCGGGTGTGACAGACAGACAGACAGACACCGAAGTGATCTTATAACACTAAAAAGAGAAAAATATTAGGATATAATAAAGGTTCGATGATGCTACTTTGTACTTACAAGTACTCCCATTTTTACATCGGTAACCAGGCCGGATGTAACATGATGTTACATCAGAATTGGCCGAAACTGAGTATCAGCCATTGCATAAAAGGCCACGAAAGAAAAAAAAAAAAAGAGCAGACCGAGGAACAATTTTCAAACCTCAACATAACCTTAGTTTAAAAGATAACTCTTCGTAAACAAATAATGAAATAAATCATTTTAAAATGAATTTCAAAAACTTAATGTTCTCTGCTAAGGTAAAATATTAAAAAAACAAAATTTTAAAAAGGCTTTATGTAAATTGATTTTTTTGTCATTACTTTTAGAGATTATTTGATATTGTCAAAGTTAATAAACTACCAGTAAGAAATATAGGTCTCATTCCAATTGTTGTGGAACAAACAGGAAGAGGTGAACGTTCATATGATATTTATTCAAGACTGCTTAAAGAAAGAATAATATGTCTCATGGGACCTATACATGATACAATGAGTTCATTGATTGTAGCACAGCTACTTTTTCTCCAATCTGAATCTACAAGTAAACCTATACATATGTATATTAACTCCCCTGGAGGAAGCGTTACTGCAGGTCTAGGAATCTATGATACTATGCAGTATTGTATGCCACCTATTGCTACATGGTAAATATTTCATTCATAAAAACTATTAATTACAATTATATAAGATTTGAATAAGCAGGGTATGCCTGTGATTTCTACTAATATTGAGATATAAATGTCTTCAGATTTATACAAAAAGCATGGTTTAATAACCATTGATTACATTTTATCCAGCTGGTTTAATAACCATTGATTAAAACTGAATGTAACATCTTAAAGGTATAGTTCTATTAAACAGGACAAATAATTTAATTGTGGTATCAAATTAATAAATAGTAATTTTTATGTTTGGAAATTCATGTTGATCTCTAATATAAATTCCCTAATTATTTTAAGCTCTGGTAAGAGTTATTTTTTTTGGCTTATGGGATCGGACATTTACTGTCTCTAGAAATACTGTTTTTTTTTTTCAATTTTCCAGCCTTTACAACCATTTCAAATGTACTTATAGCCAGCTACTAAACCTTGGTGTTTTTTGACTTTTTTTTTACTTCCTGTCAACCTGTACCTTAATAATACAAAATATGACCAAATTTTTATGTCATTTTAGTTCAGGTTCAGTTTCTATGACAGCATTGTATATTTTATATTTAATTTTACCAACTGATGACATACACAATTTTCTAATGATTAATAAACATAAATATTAAAAATCTTTTTTTTGTAGGTGTGTAGGACAAGCTTGCAGTATGGCATCACTTTTATTAGCTGCTGGAACTCCTGGAATGAGACATTCCCTACCAAATGCTCGAATAATGATTCATCAGCCTTCTGGTGGTGCTCAGGTATGCTGGCTCCTGATATTTTTTGAATGCATAAACAAATTAATTTAAATTTATCTTTAGGGTCAAGCAACTGACATTCAGATTCAAGCTGAGGAAATAATAAAACTAAAGAAACAAATTAATTTGCTTTATGTTAAACATTCAGGATTAGATTTAGAAATTATTGAAAAGAATATGGAAAGAGACAAATTCATGAGTCCTACTGAGGCCAAAGATTTTGGATTGATTGATAAAGTTTTAATTAGACCTCCCAAAGGTCAGGAAGGAAAAGAAAATGGAAGTGCAGAAGGTGATGAAAACATAGAAAAAGTTCAGGAATCTGTTTAAATATTTTTTGTAAAGATACACAACTTTCCATTTGCTTACAATATTAAATAAATATAAGTTTGTTGTTGTTAATAAAAGTTTAAAATGTTTCTAAATAAAAAATACTCTTGAATTTCCTTTTTTATATGTAAAAGAACAGGATTAACAGATCAAGGATTTTTTTATTATAAGGTAGTAATGTGCACCAAATGTCTTATGAATCTTGGCAACTGCATTGATAATCAAGTGTCAAACAAACTTTTGGATATCAATAAAAAAAAAACATGAACAATTCCCATAGTACTATTAAAATTTTACAGTATTTAACAATTCTTACCCCCCAGAACTGAAAACAAATTTCGCATTTCTCAACTCCATGACCCTGAGAAACAGGACGCACATGAAGGCATCCCTTCTTTCACCCTTTTAATCCCTTATAAGTTTTACCATTTTATATTATATACTTGAGCTTTAAATTTGTGTATTGACCAAAATTTGTCATAATACTATTGAAACTACACAATGTTGAATACTATTGAAACTACACAAATGACGTTTTCACCCTCTTCTACTGTTAAATTCAAAAAAAAAAAAATGTAACATTTGACTTTAAAAACCCTGACAAGGAATTATAACACAATAAATACAAAGCCACCCTTCTACCTCCTTCAATCACACCATTAGCCCCATATATATATTTTATTAAAGATTATTTGGTAGAATTTTATTCTGTCTTTTATGTCAAAAAAAACTTTGAAAATGTCTCATAATACTATAGAAACTACAGAATAATTACATTTGTTTATAATATTAACAAAACATTAGAAAAATTGTCCATGATAACAAACGACCATATGTATTAACATCCATCCACTTTCTCTGAAGCGATATTAAGAAAAAAGGAGAGGTGTCATCTCTACTTCAAATATTATTTATATGTATACCAAAATTGAAATTAATATTTCATTTCGTTCCAGAGTTATCGTGCTAATAGACATACAGAATCTAGGAACACAAATACGTGGAGGAGAGCAAAAATCTCGCAGGGTGATTCGTATACAATACTTCCTTTGAGCAATAGAAAAAAAATATATAAATTTCAGCAAAAAAACTTCAAGCAGAGAAGTGTCATAAGTACGTTGCGGCATTTGTTAGAATTAAAATAAGTTAATTAATCACATTATTTTCACATCACTTTAAAATATTTCTGTTGAGACTCCGAATAATAAATAACCGATTAAGTGCAAGTTGAACTTTTTTTATGATCAATGACTTCACAAAACACACCCCAAATGAGTTTTCAACAAAGTTTCTTTCCGATCTTTACTGAAAATTGATGACCTTGAATTTTTTTGTATACCAGATAAATTATTAAAGGTAATGCACTCGTGATAGTTTCGTTCAATCTACACCCTATGGAGAATATTCCAGAATTTTTCAAACCTTTTTGATCAGTACTTTTCGATTTTCGCGATTTTTTAAAAATAATACAAAGAAAAGTATGCGCAAGTATTATATATATTTTTGAGCTCGTGTTTTTACAAGCTTTCATTTGACACCCCTACTCGGTGACCTAATAATTTTTTTTCACTTCCGATTTTACTCTCCAAAACTAATCCATTAAGTAAAAATTTAACTTTCAAAACTACACAGCTCTTATGAGGCCATCAATTCCTATATTAGTACCAAATTGTAACTTTCTATGTCAAATAGTTTCGGAGAAAATCGGGTGTGATAGACAGAGGGATGGATGAAGGGACGGACAGACCGGCAGACACCGAAGTGATTTTATAAGTGTTCCGTACGGAACACTAAAAATACATAATTTTTAAAATAATTGACTTCAAGAAACCTGAAAAAAACAGGGGCTCCTACCTATTAAATCTCTTGCATGCTTAACTGTAAGTAATTTTACTTGTAAGTTTGTTTATTAATTTAAAAATCAGAAAAAATGTCATAATGCTATGAAAACTATACAAAATTTATTGACCCTCACTCCTTTCCTTCGACGATATCGGTCAAAAATTGTAGGTTCTATTCTTCTTTTAACTATTATATCTGTATCAAATTTCGTTCGAGAGTAATCATGTCAATACACAAATTGATTGAAATGAGAAACTATGTTGTTTGTCTAGGAACCCTGAAACGTGACAAAACGCAAAAATCTCGAAGGATGATTTTTTTATGAATACAATACTTCCTTAGAACAAGGAAAGTAAAAATTAAAATGAAATGAAACTCCTACAAAGGGCAATAGAACCGTTAGTCAACCGTCATAGATCCTAAATATGTGCTCCGTGTATGGTATGTGCTTAAATTTTAACTTTTGTAAGTAAGATTACTTCAACGTTGTTTTATGTGTTATGGTTATATACATTTTTTTTTACATATAATTCATATTACTCCAATTTCTTAATCGATAATTCCTACATAAATTTGCTAACCTAATTTAGCTCTCTAAAATTTACACACATTTATTACAATTTTTTGTTAAGCGGACGATATATAGTCCTACAATTTTATGTTACAACGAAAAAAAAAGCAAATTTATAACCATAATATATATTTTGGTAGGTGAGATGAAAGACGGCGACTAGAAGCCTATAATCGCCTCTGATTTATAGTGAATCAGTACATGTGACATAGAAATATTATATATAATATTACTGCTGGACATAGGCCTCCCCTTTAGAATTCAATCTCTGTCTATCCTGCGCAATCAGTGGTTAGCGGTCCTTTTAATATCATCTGGCCAACGTGTCGATAGTCTAGTTCTGCTGCGGTGATCTGCCCCTTGTCTCCATTCCATTATTTTGCGAGTCCATTTCATGTCTCTAAGTCTGGCAATGTGTTCTGCCCATTTCCATTTTAAAGTAGCTATGCGTGTGATGACATCTGTGACTCCAGTGCATCTCTACGCAGATCTTCGTTGCGTATTCTGTCATTACGAGTCACACCAAGCATTGACCTCTCCATGTGCCTTTGCGCAATCCTCAGTTTGTGTGCAAATTTTATAGTAAGTGCACACGTCTCAGGTCCATAGATGAAAACTGGAAGAACGCACTGATTGAATGTTTTTCTCTTCAGACTAACTGGAATGTTATTCTTAAATGTATCCTTTAGAGTTCCATAACGCTGTCCAAGCTAGAGCGATTTTTCTTTTAATTTCAGATGTTGGGTTTCGATCAAGGATGCTTATTTCGTGGCCCAAATACTTATCGTACATACAGTACTGATCTATTTGCTTGATTATTTTATCAAAGATTTTAGGGTTACTAGAGGGCACCAAGGTAGTCATGAATTTTTTGTTTTTTCACAGTTTATCTTTAGACTCACGCGTGTACAGGCAACAACATTTAAGTATGTGTATATATGTGTATATATATGTATATATGTATATATATATATATATATATATATATATATATATATATATATATATATATATATATATATATATATATATATATATAATAATAAAACGTTGTTTGTCGTAGATATAATAGTATGCTCTTTTCTTGCTTATCTTCTAAATTTAAATTATATTTTGTAAGAGCGGATTTTCTTATTGAGGCTTTTATGATGACATATAGTCACAATCCACTTGCTGGTAATTTTTTTTACCCTCTATTGATACTAAAGTAATGTTAGTAGCTGGTATTAACAGTATAAATAGAACTAATAAACCAGAATTAATATACTGCCATGGAAAGCTATTTATTCAGACATCCCCTTGCAAAAATTAGCAAAACGATTTACCTAGAACTTCCCCTGTCAATACGCAATTTCAAAATAGATACTGACTTTTGACTATTTCATACTAAAGAATCCCTTAGTTGAAACACTACAAGTAGATCTTTTAAATATTACATACGTTATGGTACCTGAGGTATTAATTACAAGTTGAGCAGAGGAAGGACTATAGATATATCACTGCTAATATTAAAAATAATGAAAAAATAACACAATTTTCAGATTCTTCGACTTTTAAGATTTCGTTCGTAAGTTATTATCCCTACAGACCGAAAGAAATGGGTGACTTTATTTTTGATCTGGAATTGCAAAAATCTCAGAAGGTGATTTTTCACTAATACATTAATTCTCTTTAGCTAGGAACGTAAAAATGCATTTGACATGACTCATCCTCTTTCCCATATATATTTGACTAAAACCAATTACATTTAAACTTGGCCCAGTGAAAAACAAAGAAAACGTTAAATAAATTTATTGAATATTTTTATTTGAGGTCAGTCTGTGATGACATATACTATTTCAGTAAGGACTGGAAACAATGAAAGAAACATAGTTTTTAAATACCTTAAGTCCAAGAATCATGTAACGAACAGATAACATGATATATTTCTAGCCCCCTTTACATCCTCCCCTTTTGATTTATAATAATTATACTTAAAATTAACTCTTTTCGAAACTAAAAACAAGTAATGACATGATATATTGAAAAATACCCCTTCTAACCCGGGATCTTACACCTTTCATCATAATACAATAAATAAATGCAAAGCACAATTGTGCTTAAAATTTATTTATTATTTCAACAAAAAAACAAAGTAAAACCTTCTATAATACTACGGAAAAATCTAATTTATTATTCGCCACTTCCTTTCTCTGGAGCGATATCACTCAAAAATCATAGGTTCCTTCCCCACTTTAACTACCATATGTGTACCAAATGTGATCAATATCTCATTTCGTTTAGGGGTTATTCTGACTACAGACAGACTGAGAGCGAAAACTGGAAATTATATTTTTCGTGACCTCCAAAGTGATTTTTTTACAAATACTTAACTTCCTTTGGCGACGAAAGTAAAAGTAATGAAGCAACGTGAGTTATTTTTTCTTATTTAAAGTACGCTGCTTTTCAGCATGAACAACAACTTCATCCTCAACTTGAAGACCCTTGCGTCTTCTGACATCCCTTCTCAGTTTATTTGCTCTTAACCCAGATTCCATTTTTGCTTCATATTCGTCATCACTGTCATCTTCATCTTCAACTGGCTCGAAAAATGGATCTCCATCAATGATCTGAAAAGAATGGTTAAATTTAGTACTGTCATTTAGTAAAAATTTCAATCCTGAATTTTTATTGCTTTCTAGTGTAAATACTGAAATTTACCTTTACTTAAACTATTTCAACCCAAGAATAATTGCAAAAATTTATTTTAAACAGTTCCTATACCACGAGGCATGTTGCTCTCGAAGCGCTTTTATGTGGCGTGCTTTATTTATAAAAGACAGTATACACGAAGCTGCTACGTTGCGAAATTGCGACGGCGTGGTTTGTTAGATTATTTTTAAAAAACCGGCCAAGTGCAAGTCGGACTTGCGCAGTTAGTGCTCCGTACGTTGATTGCTTTTAAAATAAAAATTTTTGTTATGGAGGTATAAAATGATCAGTGACTTCACAATACACACCTTAAATGAGTTTTCAACAAAGTTTGTTTCCGATCTTTACTGAAAACTGATGACCTTGAAATGTTTTTTTATATACCAGTTAAATTGTTAAGCTTATGCACTCGTGATAATTTTCGTTCATTTCCACCCTGTGGATATTCCAGAATTTTTTCAAAATTCTTTGATCAGTACTTTTCGAGGGGGGACAGCGAGTTATCGCAATTTTTAAAAATGATACAAAGAAAAGTGTGCGCAAGTATTACACTATATATATTTTTGAACTCGTGTTTTTACAATCTTTCATTTGACCCCCCCCCCACTCGATGACCTGGTAAAAACATTTTTTTTTACTCCCGATTTACAAGCTTTCATTTGACATCCCATTCGATGACCTGGTAAAAATTTGTTTTTTCACTTCCGATTCACCCCCCAGAACTAACCCCTTAAGTCAAAATTTAACTTTCAAAACTACACGATAAGGCCATCAATTCCTATATTAGTGCCAAATTTCAACTTTCTATGTCAAATAGTTTCGGAGAAAATCAGGATTTACACACTTCTTCACAAACGATACCGACCTTTAAATATAGTTAGAAGCTGCGGAATGTGTCATGTTAGGCCCCTTTGGAAGGGAACAAGGAAAGATTGCCTCGAACCGACGCGCAAACAAGTGACTCATTTTGGATTCTTCGTGATTTCGACGAAAGTTCTGAATCGACTAATACTTTTACTAAAATGCACCGTAGACAAAGGTTCCCTCTTATTATCGCGGACACGTTCTTACTTGACAGGTTGTATGTTGTTTTTGGGTTCATTAGAGTTCAGAAAGAATGTTCTTAATTTCCACTTAGACTCGTCGCCTATATCGACAAACCGACCGATCTTGGAGGAAATAAAATCTCCACGAAGATGAAAGACCTATGAAATGCCATTTTCTTGCCTGTCATACCAGATTTGAACATTAAAAAATATTAAATAGCCTTCCAATTACCTACAAATGTACTCGTTTATAAACAAATTAACAACTATTTATTTATAACTTAAAGAATTAAAAATGGTGAATCATAAAGATCTTTAATTATTAGTATAATTTGGTACAGGTTGGGTCTTTACTAAAACTGGGCCTTGACTCCAGGACTACTAGACCTTCTGGAAAAACAGGCTGCCTCGAGCAACACCGAGGATTGTAGTGGACACATTAGATCAATCATAACTAGTTAACTTATGTTCTGTTAAAATAGCCCAGCCATCAGAGGCAAATTTTTACGAAAAGCTCTCATTAAATGTTGACAGGCTGTATTTTGGCATACAGGTAGTTTTTTGGACGTAGAAAGTTTGCTGCTTTAAAGTGTACGTTAAGCCTACAAAATCGAAAATAAAATGAAAAATCGTATTTTCACAAATATCTCTAAAAATAAGAGATATCGAAAAACTAATAGCACCACGTGAAGAACCGGAAACTTTACAAAAAAAATAGTATACAATTTTTTTTTTTTTGAGTTTTACCGTAATTTAATAACATTATTTAAAATAAAATGGCTGGTTTAACTCCTTCAGTTGCAGTGGGAATCATGCATCCAACCTCATTTATGATTAAATTAACGTTTCTGTATACCGTTAAATATTTTGAAATTGGCTATTAAGGGGTTTTTTGAGGTGCTGATTAAGAATCCGATGACAGAATTGAAAAATTCAAAATGGCAGATCCAATATGACGGCTAAAGAATACGTAATTTATTTAATTTCTTCGAGTAATTTAGAATTTTTGTGTTTTCAATAACTGTTTTCTTTATACCTAGATATTTAAATTAAATATAAATACTTTAAACTTATAACTTAGACTTTTATCTTTCATTTCCCACCTTTCAATATTTTTTAGTGTTCTGTACGGAACACTTATAAGATGACTTCGGTGTCTGTCTGTCCGTCTGTCTGTCTGTCACACCCGATTTTCTCCGAAACTATTTGTCATAGATAGTTGAAATTTGATAATAATATAGTAATTGATGGCCTCATCAGAGCCGTGTAGTTTTGAAAGTTAAATTTTGACTTAAGGGGTTAGTTTTGGGGGGTGATATCGGAAGTGAAAAAAAAATTTTTTACTAGGTTATCGAGTGTGGTGTCAAATGAAACCTTGCTAAAACAGGAGTAATATATATATATATATATATATATATATATATATATATATATAATGTAATATATATATATATATATATATATATATATATATATATATATATATATATATATATAATATATATATATATATATATATATATATATATATATATATATATATATATATATATATATATATATATATAATGTTATATATATATATATATATATATATATATATATATATATATATATATATATATATATAATGTAATATATATATATATATATATATATATATATATATATATATATATATATATATATATATATATATATATATATATACCCCCACTTTACCTCGAAAAGTACTGATCAAAAAATTTTGAAAAAAGTTTAGAATATTTTTCACTGGGTGTAGATTGAACGAAAATTATCACGGGTGCATTACCTTTAATAATTTATCTGGTACATAAAAAAAAAACAAAAATTTCAAGGTCATCAGTTTTCAGTAATGATTGGAAATAAACTTTGTTGAAAACTCATTTGGGGTTTGTTTTGTGATGTCACTGATCATTTTATACCACCGTAACAATTTTTTTTTATTTTGAAAGCAGTCAACGTACGTAACACTATTTGTGAAAGTTTAACTTGCACTTGACCGGTTATTTTTTTTATTTTAAGTATAAGTTGTACGATTAATAATAAGCAAAAAATACGTTTATCATGAATACTTTTTTAAGAGCAAAATTACCAAAAAAGAGAAAGTTTTTTTAAAGTTTTTAATGATTTTTTAATATCAAGTATACTTTTAACTGTGACTAAAAAAAAATTGTCCGAAAAAGTCGCGCTTAGACTTTCAAATTAACCTGTTTGGCGCGCTACACTTTTTGAAACACCTATCTGAATTTTTAATAAATTCTCATGCTAATAAAAAAAACCTAGGTATATATCGTTCTTTTGTAAAATTTTCCGCTCTTTCGATATCTTTTTTATTTTTCAAGATATTGCCGAAAATTCGAATTTTTGATTTTATTTTGGATTTCGTAGGCTTAGCGTACATCAAACTTTAGCAAACTTTTTTTATCGTATTCTACATTCACAAAACTACCTGTGTGCCAAAATGCAGCCTGTTAACATTTAATGGGAGCTTAAAATCCCTGGCGACTTGGCTAAAGAAAAGTCCAATGAAACGTTTCCTCAAAATGGCTACTGGTGTTCTAAAATAGGAAATAATGTAGTATTTCGTTAAATATCTCTAACCGTTTTACAAAAATTTGAAAACTACCAGTACAAATGAACAAATATAGTTGTTTTAATCCCCGGTTGTTCCTGAGCTGAGAGATCATAATCCAAAAGGAATTGACCCTAATAATAAAAAAATCTGGATAATACTGACTGTTTACTAATGCATAGCAATAATAAATTCCATTACAAGAATTATTTATTGCTATGTCTGTTCCGGATATTGTTTTAGTAGTTAACGTTAAAAAGCTTACGATAATGTTGACTTATTTGAATATAATTTATCCTATGCACAAACAATAGCATTTTCATAATCCACATTATCTTGGCAATTGATGAGGGCGTAATATAAACATTTCGATCAATCAATCACAATGAATTGAATTATAGTTGGCTGAATAAATAAATGTCAATGAAGCTAAACGGCAAAAGCGGAAAACGATAAACAAAGAGGTTTAATAACTTTTGCAAATAATAAAATTAAGAGTTTACAAATATGAAATAAAGTGCCCCAATTTACCTAAATTGATAAATTTTCCCATATGTCTCCTTTTAATTAACGTTTCTGAATATTCAATTAATGGCCAGATAAGGATTAATATAAAAAAGGCCTTAGCTACTGTTGGCGATATTCAGTTTTCAGTTTTAAGAGTGCGCATAGTTTAGTGAAAAGCCACATACATAATTAGGTAGGGCAAATTCAGTAGCTATAAGCGTTAAGTTTGGGGTTGCAAGATTTTCAAATGTTATGCATAAAAAAATAACGTTATTTCATTCTTTTATTAGTTACTTTTCCACACTCAGACAAATATTGTATTTGTGAAAAAATCGTCGAACAAAATTTTTTAATTCTTCACATTTCAGAGTACTCAGATCGCGAAAAAAATAATTAACTTCTGCATGAATTAATATATCCATTTCAATCTTAGTACATATATACTTGTTGAGGTGGAAAAGGCACCTATAGTTTTTGACCAATATTACTTTAGATATACACAATGAAAGGGGTGAAGATGCATAAATTCAGTAACGTTTCCGTAGTATATTCTATCTAGGTCTAGTTCTTACTTGTTTTTGATTTAGATAATGTCTTTGTTCAGAGATACATAAATGGGGAGCATGTTAAAAGGGGTAGCTTTGAATATATCATATTGTATGTTTTTTTCAGGGTTCATGCAGTCAAGAAATTTCAAAAGTATGGTAATTTTTCAATATTCCGAATTTAAACTGAATTGAATCAGTGAAGATACTTGGGATGGGATTAAAAGGGGTTAAATTTTGACTCTAGGAGCTAGTGAAAAACAATTTTTTTTCCACGATGATCGGGTGAGGTGTCAAATAAAAGCTTGTGAAAACACACAGTTCAACAATATAATATAATACTTACGCACACTTTTCTTTGTACTATTTTAAAAAAATCTCTGTTCCCCACCCTGTCTTGAAAAGTTCTGATCAAAAAATTTTGAAAAAACTCTGGGATGTTATAACTATTATACATTATTGACTAAGAAAAAAAACTTGAAAATACATATTGGATCTTAAGATATATGTGTCAGGAACATTTTGTATTTATCCGACTTGCACTTGGCCGGGTTTTTGGTTTCTTCATAATCTTGAACCACCACAAAACAATTGAGTCATACCAAACATTTTAGAAATACAGAAAAGTAAGTTGGTTGAAAGTTTCACTTTCATGGCAAGATTGATTTCTGATAAGCTAAAATCGGTAATTTACCAAGTTCAAATTTGCCGATGCATAGGGCTGTTATAAACTTAGAATTTCATATGAACCGACTTTACCGTGTGATGAAAATGGAAATAGAAGTTCATTTAAATACGGATTCGTTTGATACTTCGTATGGTATTCAGTTTCAGTCTTCATATCTTTTCTTATGTACAAGTTTCATTAATGTGCCTCACTATAGGGTAACATTTTTTTTACATATCTATTTATTTTCCAGCTTATATTTTTTACTGGAAATACTTTTTAGTGTTCCGTACGGAACACTTATAAGATCACTTCGGTGTCTGTCCGTCTGTCTGTCCGTCTGTCACACCCGATTTTCTCCGAAACTACTTGTCATAGAAAGTTGAAATTTGGTAGCAATATAGGAATTGATGGCCTCATCAGAGCCATGTAGTTTTGAAAATTAAATTTTGACTTAAGGGGTTAGTTTTGGGGGGTGAAATCGGAAATGAAAAAAAAAAATTTTTTACTAGGTAATCGAGTGTGGTGTCAAATGAAAGCTTGTGAAAACACGAGTAAAAAAATATATATATATTGTAATACTTGCGCTTACTTTTCCTTGTTTTATTCTGTTAAGTAACAATTTTTACCTCGGTAGGAGCAAATTATTTCAATAAAGACCACATAAATTTATAAAAACTTTATCATTTTGAGGATGTCTAGTCTAAATCTAACCCATCTGTCGTGTTTATATCGGCCTTTTTACATGCAACAACACGACAATGGGACTTCGAAATCATAAAAACTTAGAATTTTACTGTCTCTCGCAGTCTATTATTTTAGTATCGGATATATCGGGTCTTCCATTAAGGACTTGACAACTTTTTTTTTTGAAACAAAACGCAATCCATTTGAGACATTTCGAAAATTTTACTATCGGCTTGAAGTACAATCAAAACATTTATGTATGGAATTCGACTTCATTCATATGTCCTCCACGGGCACTTTTGCAGCGGTCGATTCGTTGAACCCAATTTTCGATGACTTGGCCACACATTTCGACGGAAACGGCCGCTATCTCTCTTTCAATATTGGCTCTGAGCTCCTCTAACGACGCAGGCTTGTTAGCATAGGCCAATGATTTAACGTATCCCCATAAAAAGAAGTCTAGAGGTGTTAAATCACACGATCTAGGCGGCCATTCGACGGGACCATTTCTCGATATAACACGTTCACCGAATTTAGATTGCAGTAAGTCGATTGTTACACCCGCTGTGTGGCTTGTGGCGCCGTCTTGTTGAAACCACATATCATTAATGTCTAGCCCATGCAATTGATCAAAGAAATAACGTTGCAACATGCCTCTGTAGCGCTCCATTGACTGTAACGTGACGGTTATTTTCATCAACGAATGAACACCACCGGCATAAAAACCGCACCAAACAGTAATTTTTTGTGGATGAAGTGATGTTTCTTCAAGCACATGAGGGTTTTCACCTGACCAATAACGCATATTCTGTTTGTTGACGAAGCCGTGTATCCAAAAATGCGCTTCATCACTAAAGATGATTTTGCGATGAAATTGGTCATCTTCTTTCAACATTTCTAGAGCCCAGTTCGAGAACGTACGTCGCTTCATATGATCGAGTGGTTTAGTTCTTGAGTTAACTTTAACTTATAAGGGTGCAGGCCAAGATCCTTTCGCAAATTTCGCCATAGTGTGGTCTGAGCGGTGCCCAATTCTTGAGAACGCCGTGAAATCGACTGTTTTGGTTCGTTTGAGATAGATGCTTGAACGGCAGTAATATTCTGGCCACTTCGACCAACCCGTTGTCTCACTGGCACGGGAACATCCAGCAGCGAATATGTTAACTCAAATTTTTTCACTAAACTATGAACTGCTTGTCTACTGGGACGGGAATTACTACCAAAAATTGGCGTTAACGCTCTTAAAGTTGCAGTCACCGACTCCAAATTTTGGTAGTAAATTTTAATTATTTGTAAACGTTGGTCGTTCGTGTACTTCACCATGATGAAAATGTTGACTTTACTGAATGTTTTGACGTTGACAGTTCGGTGATTGGCTTAAGGGTGCGTTCACAGTGAAATTTCAAAGTTGTCAAGTCCCAAATGGAAGACCCTTTATATTATAAAAAATATTCATAACGAAAATTACCGCGCAAGTAAGAGTTATGGTATAAACTAGTAAAAAATTTTAATTTATTTGCGACACTTTTTATTAGGACAAAATCATAATGCCTTATATATAATATAACACGTAGGCTGAAAAGTTTTGGTCTAGCTACTTAAAAACACATTTTTTTTTGCAGAATTCAACTTTATTCATCAATCGTTAATCTTTCAAGAGCGATACAATCAGTCCAACGCTTTTCTAACATTTCTATACCTTTCTTGTAGAAGGATTTGTCTTTACATTCAAAATAGGCCTCAGTTTTGGTGATAACTTCTTCATTGGAGCCAAATCTCTTTTCCGCGAGAATTTTTTGAGGTCTGCGAATAGATAATAGTCGCTAGGGGCCAAATCTGGAGAATACAGTGGATGAGGAAGCAATTCGAACTTCAATTCATGCAATTTTGCCATCGTAACCGTTGACTTGTGACAAGGTACATTGTCTTCATGAAAGAGCACTTTTTTCTTGTTCATTTGGGGCCGTTTCTTTGCGATTTTTGCCTTCAAACGCACCAATAAATTTATATAATATTCGATATTCATGGTTTTTCCCTTCTCAGCATTGTCCATGAAAATTATTCCATGCGCATCCCAAAATTTAGAGGCCAAAACCTTCCCAGCTGACTGTTGTGTCTTTGGTCGTTTCGGGTGGCTTTCACCGGCTGCTGTCTACTCAGTTGACTGCTGATTTGATTCCGGTGTGTAACGGTGGATTCATGATTCATCCAATGCCACTTATCGCATCAAAAAATCCTTTTTATTGCTCTTAAAGAGGTCCAAATAGCGCTCAGAATCATGAACACGTTGTTGTTTTTGGTCCACAGTGAGCAAACGCGGAGCCCATTTCAAACAGAGCTTTCTCATGTCCAAATGTTCGTGCAAAATATGACAAACACGTTCTTTTGATATCTTTAGGGTGTCAGCTATCTTACGCAATTTCACTTTACGGTCATCCAAAACAATTTTGTGGATTTTTTTTATGTTTTCCGGTGTAACCACTTCATTTGGGCGTCCAGAGCGTTCAGCATCATTTGTATCTGTACGACCGCGTTTAAATTAAGCCTACGAGTAAATGATGAGTGATTTCCCAAGGGTAGAGTCCTCGTAAAATTTATGAAGCCACTGCTTTGCTTAAACGGTATTTTTCCCATCAAAAAACTGTGTTTAATCAACACACGAATTTCGATTTTTTCCATTGTTTTGAAAATATCGAAAGTAGCATCACTAAAACCACTGTCACTTGTAAACTAATCGTCGAAATGTCATGAAATTTTGGCACGTATCGTTTGAAAGTTGGTACTTCCTAAAAATCATATGGATTTTTTGAAAATGGCGACATATATGTGTCAGAGCAAAAACTTTTCAGCCTACGTGTTATATATATATACGAGGATGGATTGACAATTTTATTTCGATAAAAGCGCAAGGCCTATGAAGAAATTTGTGCTGTTTGTGGTCAAGCTAAGTTATCAAAAGCAACAGCACTGGTCAATCCAAAAGGTGATAGAACAGTTGAGCAAGACCGGCGTGCAAGTAGCTATGACATTGCCAGGGAACTAAACATGCATCACCAACCAGTTGTAAACGATTTAGAGAAAGCTAGCTACAAAAAGAAGCTCTGTTTAGGTGGCACATGATGATGATGCTAAAAAATTTACTCGATCCAATTTCTATCTGCGAATCTCTACACAACCGTAACGAAACAAAGCCATTTCTAAAGCGGTCGATTACGGGCGACAATAATGTGCGAAACAGGTCGTGGTCAATAAAGAATGAAGCTCCACAAACGATGGCGAAGCCCGAATTGACACCAAAAAAGGTAATGTTTCATGGAATTGGGAGCCCGGCTGAACGATTGATTCTGTACTCTACTGTCAGCAATTGACAAAAATTGATTTAAAAAAAATCGGCCGCAACCACCCAACAGAAAGGGTGTCGCTTTCCACCATGACAACGCCAGACCACACCCATTTTTTGATAACTCGACCAAAATTGAGAGAGCTTGACTGGGAAGTTTTAATCCACCGTATAGTCCGGTCCTTGCACCGTCAGACCACTATGTGTTTCGGCCTCTGCAGAACTCCCTAAATGGTGTTAAGTTAGTTTTTGAAAGAGGCCTGTGAAAACTATTTGTCCCAATTTCTTGCCCAAGAAACAAAGAAGTTGTACAGTAACGGAATAATGACATTGCGAGAAAAATGGCAGAAGGACATCGAACAAAATGGACTACCGGAAATACAAATAAAACATATTAAGTTAAATACGCAATAGTAGCTGGTTGATAATGCTAAAGAGTTATTTATTATAGGTTATTTTTGAAAAACGAATAATAGTTGAAGCTGTATATAGCGGCATCAATGAAAAACATGACTTGAGAGGTTGATCCCTTATTAATTTTTTTTAGGAAAAATGAAGGCACAACTCCTACTATTGGTAATGACTGTGGCATTTTCACTCGCAATGACGGTTCCCAAGTCTCCCTTCAAAAAGCATAGTGGATACAGCGAACAACAATTAGCTCGGTTTTATAGTAAGTCATAGATATAAATTTTCTTACATATTACATATATTAATTATTAATAATAAAAAATAACTTATAGATGAAATTATAAGAAAAGAAAGAGAACATTATCGGCAAGTTAAGAAATGTCTTCAGCTTGGAGGAGGAAAAGAATGTGTTACAGGTAATACATTTTATTTATTATAAGTTAAGCAACTTACTCTTTCTCCGGTGTCTATTTTTCATATACTTCTAGTGTAGTGTTACTATGAATTAAGGATAAAAGAACCTGTTTAAACCTTTTGAGAATCTGAGAACAGACGAATTTTATTTTTGCACATAGTTATGTTATTTTTGTCATATGAAGGACACTGCAGATGTTGACTTTAAAGCCGACAACAAAAAAAATCCATGTCAATGTGCAATTTCAAATATTGAAAAAAACATTTATATATACACAAAGTTGAAAATTAGGTTTTTCATGACCTTTTCAGATCAAAGTTTGATTTTGTGCATGTTCTTGAGTATAGGTGGGGATTATGAAGGACAACGTCTGCGAATTATATATAAAGAAAAGATGTATGTATATCGGCTTTGGTGGACACTGTGCTCTCTATTTTTACGTCAAAAATACGGGCATGCAAGGCTATAGACTACCCCGGCATGCCATCTATAAAACACCAAATTAAGACATGTCTGGTTCGCTCCATATCAGAGCTCATCGGTTAACCTAGGTGAACAGGCAAATGGCGAATACACAATATCAGCAGGAGAGATTTCAAATGCATATATCTAACCATGTCAGCAGCCAACAAACTTCAGCGCCATCCTGTTTAAAACCGCGAGAGCACCGTTTTTGTCGTTAAAGCCGATATATACATTGTTTCCGTTATGAAAGACTTTTTGTTTTTAATTTTTTTATTATGTCGTATGTATTTGTAATCACTTTTCGTATTAACTTACTTCACTAAGAGAAGTAATGAATTTGTGAAAGAATCATGTTGCCGAGATCGCTTCTAAATAAAATGAGATTTTAATATCAAATTTGGTACAGATAGGGTACTCAAAAAGAGAAAAGAACTGATAGATTTTTAGTTATATTGCTTTAGAGAAAGAATGTAAAAGGGGTGGTGGTCTATAAATCGTATAAAATTTCAATTATTTGACTTTTTTCCTTGTTTTTGGCAGCGAAAATGTTAAAATCCATTTATAGTGATACATATCAGAGGTTAGAAAGGTGTGAGAAGAACGTAGTTTTGAATGTGTTATATTGCATGTCCTTTCTTGAAGGCTTGAAGTCAATAAATTCGAAAATAATAGTAATTTTTCCTTGTTTCGTATCTCAATTCTGGCGACATTTGCCTTATAACTAATATTTGTATGGGGTAAGTTACACACCGTTTCATATGAATAAATTAATGATTAAAACTTATTTCTTGATGCGTTTTTGAAATGCTCTTCATAATTTCTGTCTGTAATAATTACTAATAAGCTTCAATTCATAGTAAAAAAAATATATGTATGTGTATATGAAGCTATGTTTGAAGCTCGCATGTTTTTCTTTTAGGAAATATTGCCGTAAAAAGATGTCTTAACATGGGCGATGATTCATGCGCATCAGGTAAGGTGTCTTATCAAACTCGGCTATTCATCAACGTGGTATTATGTTATAAATGCATCACGTTGAATCATCTCTAATAAGTGATTTTATGGACTATTGTTCTTTAGGTTGTTATAGTTATTGGCGTTCATTTTGGGCTATTATTGATCAAATCATTGTTAATAATATGGTTAGTTG
Organism: Pachyrhynchus sulphureomaculatus; assembly: GCA_019049505.1. Classification (NCBI taxonomy): domain Eukaryota; kingdom Metazoa; phylum Arthropoda; class Insecta; order Coleoptera; family Curculionidae; genus Pachyrhynchus; species Pachyrhynchus sulphureomaculatus. Next base: position 14,042,989 of record CM032450.1, read on the forward strand.
TTGGGCAGCTAACTTCGTAAGCTTTGGGTCAGATAATTAAAAACGAAATAATTTCCAGCCCGTAACATACTTGCCTAATTATCATCAAAGGAACTGTTTGTTGTTTATTTTTTGTTAAATTGTTGCTGAATTTACTTACTTTCTTCCAATTAGGCAAATTTTTTTTTTAATAAACGAGCAATAGCTATTCGCTGTATTATAAAACACTTTTTGAAATAATAAAATAATAGAAGTTAAAATTCAAAATATGATGTCGAATTCACAGGTGGTATTCCTGGAGCTGCATCTGACAGTGACTGGTTAGACGGTGGTGATTTCAACCCTGGAAAGAGGTGTGCCAACTTTGGAGATGACGGATGTGCAGCAGGTAATATATTGTTAAAAAATTAATTACACACTGCTTCATATGGTACTTCTCTGAATACAGTTTAGACCCTTATTCTAATTCCAAATTCGTTATATCAAAAAATAACCATAAAAATCACCATTAATCATCAATGAATCAATCGCAAAAAAAGAACCTACTCTGGTCTATCCAAATGGGAATTATTGAGTGGTATCATCTCGGATTCCCATAGCCAATAAAGGCAAAAGTGTACCGATCGCAAAAAAGATCACGACAACCACCTATTGCTAGTAGACTTTAAAGAATGACATACTACAGTTACTAGTGAATAGTATACGTTATTAATGCACAAATTAAGGGATGCTATAAAAGAAACATTTCGATAAAAGCTATGTCGAAGAGTGACGTTATTACAAAACAATGCGCCGTCCACACAATGCAGTTGCTGTAAAGAGTACTATTCAGCAATGTGGTTTTCAAGACTTAAATCACCCCCTTTATAGCCCTGATCTAGTTCCTAGAGACTATTTTTTATTCTTCAAGTTGAACACAGACCTGTCTAGGAGCAAATTTACAAGTAATGAAGAATTCATTTCGCCAATTTTAGATCATTTTGAGCACAATAATTGAGATGATTATTGTTTTAGCGGTAAAGATAAGTTAATTGCCCGTTATAAAAAATGTATCGAAATAAATGGTGACTATAGGGCAAAATTAAAATGATTGTTCGAGTTTATTATTTCTTTAATACCGGAAACTTCTACACCTTTCTACATAGGTTATATAAAATACTTTTTGATGGGATAAAGTTATTACGAGGGAGCTACAAGTTATTATTTTAAATTTATAGGTGGTATTCCGGGGGCTGCATCTGATAGTGAATGGCTAGATGGTGGTGATTTCAACCCTGGAAAAAGGTGTGCCAATTTTGGAGATGACCGTTGCTTAAATGGTAATTTTGACCGTAAAAATTCGTCATAATTCACTTCTTATCATCATAAAAATATAAAATATTTAAAATTAAGATTTTCTACGTACAATTTCTGATCCAATTGGCACAAAAAATCTCACTAACACGTAACCTGAAAAGTTTTTGGTCTGACACATAGATGTCGCCCTTTTCAAAAAATCCATTAGGAAGTTCCAACCTTCAAACGATACGTGTCAAAATTTCATGATATTTCGACGATTAGTTTACAAGTTACAGTGGTTTTAGTGACGCTTCTTTTCATTTTTTCAAAGCAATGGAAAAAATCGAATTTTGTGTGTTGATTAAACACTCTTTTTTAATGGGAAAAATACCGTTCCAGCAAAGCAATGGCTTGATACGGGGACTTTGCCCCTGGAAAATTACTCATCATTCACTTGTATGCTGAATTTAAACGCGGTCGTACAGAAACACATGATGCTGAACGCTCTGGACGCCTAAATGAGGTGGTTACACCGGAAAACATAAAAAAAATCCACAAAATTGTTTTGGATGACCGTAAAGTGAAATTGGGTGAGCCAGCTGACATCCTAAAGATATCAAAAGAACGTGTTGGTCATATTTTGCATGAACATTTGGGCATGAGAAAGCTCTGTTCGAAATGGGTATCGCGTTTGCTCACAGTTGACCAAAAACAACAACATGTTGATGATTCTGGGTGCTGTTTGGACCTGTTTAAGCGTAATAAAAAGGATTTTTTCATGCGATGTGTGACAATGGATAAAACATGGATTCACCGCTAAAGACTGGAAAATCAAATCGGCAATTAGCTGAGTGGACAGCAGCCGGTGAAAGTCGCCCGAAGCGACCAAGGACATATAGTCGGCTGGGAGGTTTTGGCCTTTGTATTTTGACCATGTTGATGAATAAAGTCGAATTTTGCAAAAAAAATGTGTTTTAAGTAGTTAGACCAAAAACTTTTCAGCCTACGTGTTACAGTATTTGATATATGTAATTATTACAGAAATAGTACAAACCATTAATATTTCCGCAACAATGATTTATGTAGTTCTGCTACGTCTTACTATTCCATAGAATGTTCCATAAAAGACCTGTACTATTACTTATGTTACGTAATAATGCGACATTGTTGGTGTCGAAATTTGTACCTATTAATCGTGGGTGATATTTACGCCCACGTTATTTTTGTGTTGCTTGAAAATGTCAATTTTTAATTCCTGAAATAGTAATTTATTTATTTTTATTGATTTAGGTGGAGTTCCTGGAGCTGCTGCTGATGCAGACTGGTTAAATGGTGGTTTCAATCCTGGCAAAAGACGATAATTTATAGGCAGATAACTATGTGAAAAATTTGTACTATAAACTAGCAAAAATAAAGTTTGTTAATTTGATATTAAATTGTATTTTTGTTGTGTTGTACTTATTATATTCACCTTCATTTTCAATCTCTCTCAACTTTTATGTTTAATTTCTTGTTGCCTTCATTTTTCTGCTCAACAGAAACAAAGATCTGCAGAGGCATAACATGAGTCTAAGGTCAGAGAGACCAGACATCAATTTCAAAGGTTAATAAAACTTGCCCGAGGCACCAGCCTCACTAAAGAAGAGATGATTTTGAAATTTTACAATTTCCTACAATAACTTTTTATAGTTAGTTTTTTCAGTCTAATTGCATTAAGAGAGGGACGGATTGCGATCTGCATCACACTGGGAAATCGATTATTACACTTGGTCACGGTCTTGAACCATTCGGGTCTAAGGCTTGACTACCTTGGCTTTTTGAATACATATATAAAGGGCAACACACAACAACAGTCAAATTACATTGAGAAACGAAAAAATATATGCAGACGATGTGGTGTTTATTGGGGAGAATCGCTAGGAATTGCAGAAAATGATAAGAGAAGTAAAAGTGAGAGGAAACGAGGCTGAGTATAAGTATGAGCAAAACAAAAATAAAAAAGAGGTTAGAAAAAGTAGAACAACACATATATCTTGAATAAAAAATACGAATAAACAGAGAAATGCAAACCGCAGATTTAAATAGAAGAATAAAGCTCGAGTGGACAGTTTTTGGAAGATTAAAACATATATTTCAAAACAAAAATAAAACATTTAAGATATATACGAAACCAAAAATATTAAACGAATGTGTTATCCTAGTCTTGCTCTATGGCACAATCATAAAGAAAATATAAACTACCCGAAGTCACATTAAGAGAGTAAGCCTAAATATAATGCTACAGAATTAGAAATCGATAGAATGGATTAGCGAACTTACCAAAACGGAGAATATCAAAAACAGCACTAAACGCAAGATGCAGAGAGGCAGGACATGTAGCAAGAATGAAAAGGACAAGAAGAAGATATCCAGGAAGACCCAGACTAAAATGTTATGATGACGTTAAGAAAGTGGGTGGGAGGGCATGGGTGTAGGTAGCACAGGACAGAAACAAATGGAAGGAAATGAAGGAGGTGTACGTCCACGCATGGACGATGAACGCTGGATAGAGAGAGAGGTCAGAATTGCAGCTATGATACTACATTAAGATGATCACCATAAAATTTGGATACTGAATACCTGATTCTTCACAGTGAACTTCCAGGATCAAAAAATTTCGGAGGTAATATAATCCCCTGTTCGGATCTCCAGGTGAGGTCTAGTTCGGGACCTCAGCAAGCAACACCCGTAATTTTAAACCGGGGTACGATTTCTATTCTTGGTTTAGGTGTAACTTTGGAATCTTTTTATTCGAAGGGATCGTTGCTAACGAAAGAAGGTTGTGGAGTAACGAAACTTCGATGTTATATGATCAAAAATAACAAGACAACCGACCAAGGTCATGCGGCGCCTTTATCGACCACCAACATAAAACGCTCTTGATGCACATGCGTCATTCCTGTAGCGCTTTGGGGAATTTGCAAGTGCCGACATTTATTATAACAAAATAACGGGTGAAGTGCAAGTTGAACTTGTGCAATTAGTGTTCCGTACATTCATTGCTTTTAAAATAAAAATTTTTGTTACGGAAGTATAAAATGGCCAGCCTTCTGTTTTTCTATATACCAGACAAATTATTAAAGTTAATGCACTCGTGATAATTTTCCTTCAATCTACATCCTGTAGAGAATATTCTAGAATTTTTTCCAAATTTTTTGATCAGTACTTTTCGAGATAAGGGAGGGACAGCGATTTTTCGCGATGTTTTAAAAATAATCCAAAGAAAAGTGTGGGCAAGTATTACATTATATATATATTTTTGAACTCGTGTTTTTACAAGCTTTCATTTAACACCCCGTTCGATGACCTAGTAAAAAATTTTCAACCCATGCAACTAACCCCTTAAGCCAAAATTTAACTTTCAAAACTACACGGCTCTGATGAGGCCATCAATTCCTATACAGTAATACCCCGCTTAGCGCGACCCCGTTACGCGCGGTTTCACTATAACGCGAATTTCAAATTTCGCGCTCATGTAGTCATTAACTTCTCTATGGTCGCGGGGGGATCCCCGCTTTCTCTGAATATTCTCTTTGAAGAATTGGGAATTCCCTGTCCTTCGGCTTTGTTCTATGGGGATTTCCTCGTTCGTTTCGTGTGTTCATTTGTTCCGTAATGTTAGTTCGGTCGGCTGGCAGTTTTGTTTTAATATTTATTGGAGATACATACATACATAATTTAACCCTACGTTAAAAATGCCGCCTGTAAAGAAAAAAGAGCGTAAAAGCGTCACTTTGGAATTGAAGATGAAAGTGTTAAGAAGAATGGAAAATGGAGGCAAAGCAACAATTGTTGGGAGAGATTTTGGACTCTCAGAATCGACTGTGAGAACGATTTATAAAAATCGGGGAAAAAAATTAAAATCTCCAGCGAAGGTTCAACACCTATAAGTGCAACAAAACTTTCTCGTTCGAGATCATCTATCTTAGAAAGAATGGAGAAATTACTGTCAGTCTGGATCGAAGATTTGAATAAGAAGAACACACCACTAAGTCAAGATCTCATATGCACAAAAGCAAAATCTTTGTATGAGATGCTGAAAACAAAAGAAGGAGAAGGGAGTGCCACTCCGACTTTTGCTGCCAGCAGAGGCTGGTTCCATCGGTTCAAGCAGCGTTCTAATCTTCACAATATCCACATAACAGGCGAGGCGGCCAGCGCGGACATTCAAGCTGCAGCTGAGTTTCCAGACAAGTTTCAAGACTTCGTTAGACGAGAGAAAATTCCTGCTTGTCTCATCTTCAATGTTGATGAGACCGCACTTTACTGGAAAAAAATGCCATCTCGAACATTCATTTCTAAGGAAGAACGTCAAGCCAGTGGTTTCAAAGCTGCGAAAGATCGACTAACACTTCTGCTGGGTGGTAATGCCACTGGTGATTTCAAACTGAAACCTTTACTAGTGTACCATTCAGAAACACCCCGTGCAATGCGAGGCACAGACAAGACAAGTCTACCAGTTGTGTGGCGATCAAACAGAAAGGCGTGGGTTACACGGGAAATTTTTCAAGAATGGTATTCTAATAGTTTTTGCCCATCAGTCAAATCATACTGTGACAGAAATGGGCTTGAACCTAAAGTTATATTACTCTTAGACAATGCCCCAGGACATCCAACCTCACTTGATACGCCCAGAGACTTAAAAGTGTACGTAAAGTTCCTTCCACCAAACACTACGTCAATATTACAACCTATGGACCAGGGAGCAATAGCAAACTTCAAAGCTTATTACCATCGCCGCACTTTTAGCCAACTAATTCATGAAACTGACGGGGAAGGAAGACAGTCTATGCGAGAGTGGTGGAAGTCATACAACATTATGAAGTCTATTCACAACATAGAAGAGGCTTGGAAGGAAGTTAAAATGAGTTGTATGAATGGGGTGTGGCGTAATCTTTGGCCAGATGTAGTGGAAGCACCTAGAAGAATTGTCCAGATGCAGAGACAAGTGCTTGAAGACATTGCTGCAATGATTGAGGGGTCTGAACTTGAAGATGTCACGGTAGAAGATCTCGTAGAACTTGTAGCAACGCACGACGATCCTATTAGCAATGAAGATCTGATCGAGTTACAGAATAATCCTATCTACGATGAGGAAGAACAAGTAGAAGAGAAAGTTTTATCTTCAGGGGAAATACAAAATGCACTTTCAAAAATTTATTCAGGTTTGGACATATTGCAGAGTATAGACAATAATGATGACCGTGTCTTGACCGTGTGTCAAACAATTAAAAACAGTGTTGGGTGTTATGAACGTATTTTACAAGAACGTAAACAAAACGTTACCCAAAAGACAATAGATGTATTTTTCCGTAAAAAATAAGAGTATGTATTGCATAAAGTGTTCTTAGAATTAAAGTGATTGATTAAAATGATTTGTATTTTTTTGTATTAAATTTTGACTATGTTTAATCATAAACCTCGATATACGCGAATTTCAGTTAACGCGATTTTTTTCGGAACGTATCCCTCGCGTAAAGCGGGGTATTACTGTATTAGTTCAAAATTTAAACTTTCTATCTGAAATAGTCTGGGTGTGACAGACGGACGGACGAACGGACACCGGAATGATCTTATAACTGTTCCGTACAGAACACTAAAAAAAGGGTAACAAACACCTTTCTATATCATCTTTAATAAGAATGATGTTATAACAACATAATTCACAATAAAAAAAAAACGCTGGAAACTTTATTAAACCAGTTAAACAACCCAAATAAAATTTCAATTATGAAAGATCAAACCTGATAACATATTTCTTTCGTTTTTTTGTTAATAGTACAAATAATAACATGAACTTGAATATGATTTAAAATTTTAAGATTTGCGGTCAAGATACGTAACACGCCACTGATTCGTAAACTGTGCTTGGTTTTTTGTTTGACCAGAAAAATGATGATGGATCATTTAATCACGTGCCTACACAATATCTGAGGTTTCACGGCCCGCGACCAAAAAATATGTCAAATGGGCAGCATCTGGTTAAATGGAATTGCCTAAAAGCAAAAAAAAAACAATTTATAAAAAAGTGAATCCCAGTAATAGACCCGTGAATCGCGATCCGAGATTAACTCAACTAATGCCTTTTAACTCGAGAAAAATCATGTCTTGGTTCACTGGTGCATGGCTGTTTTGTTTACTAAAAATATCTTGTTTTTTACTACTAATGCACCAGTTTATTTTACCAGGGACGCTTACATTTACCTAAAAAAAATATAATTAAAATCTAAAAATTCTGTAAGGTGATTTACCCAGTTGCTCCCTCGGAAACAAGCAATTCTGAAATAAATACTGAATTTGAGGTTTTTATACTAAAGAATAACTTATTTCAAGCATTACAACTTATATTCTAAATAATAAGTACTTCATCACAATAAAAAGTCGAGCAGAGGAAGAGCTTACGAGATATTTACAGTGGGTTCAGTAAGACAGCTTACAATCGGTAAAAGAAATTCCGTTGGCACCCCTGTAAACAATGCTTTGTGGCACCTTATTTATGGTTAAATAGTACATCATCGAATATAAGTGCTGCATATGCTTTGCACTTGGAGGTTGTGTGCCTATCTACGAAGGCTACCTTTTAAACTTTTACAAAAACAATGAAAGCTAACTCAAAAAAAAATTTGGTGCAAATCGTTTTATTGCTTCTCAAAATATTCGCCTTTAAGATTTATACACTTCTGCATGCGTTCGAACCAATTCTCGAAACATTTTTTCCCTCTGCTGCTGCAGCTGCTGCAAGCTGAAGCTGTTGCTTCTAAACATCTTGCCTACCGACAATGGCGTGAAAGTCCTAACGCCATAAATCATAACACCATTGTTCGTGCCCGGAACAGATGCAAAGAAATTATCGGAGCGGAGAACATCATCCCTTTGGAATAATTTGCCCAGGACTGTGTTCCCACCGAGTGCAATCTGCAGCAATTCAAGAACAGCGTGAATCGCTTTTTTCCGTACACGTGCCGCTCCTGTAGCGCTTTAGGGACTTCCCTGTAGCACGTGTGCTAGACCCATAAAAAAAAACTCTAAAGTTGGTACCTCAAATATATGGTTTTGGAAGGAGCTTCTTGAGGTGACGAAAATCGCTGCCCACGCATTTTTTCTTTACATTCGGGAACAAAAAGAAGTCGTTAGGCGATAAATCAGGTGAATACGAACAATGAGACATTAATTCTATGTTTTTCTCCTTCAAATAATCAACTGTTTGACATGCTGTGTGAGGGCTGACATTGTCATGATGAAAAATGATGCTTCGTTTTCGGTTGTTTTTCCTAATTTCATTGATGACTTCTGGCAAACAAATTGTTGTATACCATTCACTATTAGCTGTTCTTCGATCCTCTAAAGCAATGGTTGCAACATGTCCAGTATACCCAAAGAAACAAGCGAATATTTTCTTGGAAGTGCTTCGCGAACGAACCACTTTTGTTAGATTCGGTTCTTCTTGGAACACCCAAACAGTTGATTGCTGCTTAGTTTCCGGCGCGTACGAATATATCCAAGTTTCGTCCCCCGTTACGATGTTGTAAACGGATTTTTTCATGTCCTCGGTCGAATTACACCAATTAGCACGAGCTTGTTTTTGAGTTTCGGTCAAATTAAGCGGAATCCATCGGGAACAGATCTTTTTCGCAGCTAAATGTGCATGCAAAATCGAATGTATTGCAGTCTTCGATATGCCTAAGGATACCTCTGTCTCACGGTAAATCACATGCCGATCCTCGTCAATCATATTGCGCACAGCATCGATGTTTTTTGGAACAACAACCGATTTTGGTCTACCTTCACGAAATTCATCGCTGACGCCCGACCATGACGAAATTTTGTAAACCAATTGTAAACCGTCTTTTCTGATGGTGATTTATTACCAAAGTTGAACGAAGCGATTTGGGGCATTGTTGTTGAGTTAGGCCTTTACTAAAATCGTAAAAATCACGCAACGAAAACCTTCACGTAAAATTTTCATTTGTTCACAAAACTGTTTTTAGACGCTCACTGTAAACAAACTACTAGGCCAATTTCTGAGCTGCCACAGTTTTAACAATAACAAATATCAAATTTTATAACAATGGTAATCTCACATCTCAATAGCGTCATCTAGTGGCCGTTTGTAGAATTTTAAAAGGCGGCCCTCGAAATCATTCAACAGGAAACATGTTTGACAAGTACGATGGTAGGATACAACGAAATGTATTAAGTACGCATACCTATTACTCTATCGAAAGCTGACACAGCAGCTTTCGAGCTGACAGAGTGGTTGATACAGTCAACTCTTAAAAGCAGGTAGCGCTTTTCGAGGGATACTTCCTAAGGCATATATAGTTATTGTAAAGCAACTAAAAATAGACAGAAGTCCATATTTCAGCAGTTTACTAGCTGTTCTCTTGTCCGTCAAATCCATCCTGACACACGTTTCGCCGTATCACGGCTCGTCAGTCAGACTAGGATTGAGAAACAAGAGAACGGAATCAACTGGTACTTATCCCAGAAGTTACGGAGTATGATGGTAGGATACAACGCGTGGGCAGAGGAAAACATAGATTGATACTGGAGCAATGCCATTTTTTCTGATGAACCTTCATTTTGGTGTATACATACTATCACCCCACGAGCCTGATCAACTTTGGCCCACCCTGAAAAATCCTGTGAAGATCCATGTTTGGAGATATCTTTGAGAAACAATGGGAAAAAATGCTTCAAATTTACAAGAAGCCATTAGTACCGACTACCGAACGGTGTTTTCGCGATAAAAATGTGGAGTGGAATCGTTACAAGGATAACGACCCTACACGTCAGAGTAAAATGTGTAGCCAGCGGAAAGGGGAAACCGGTATCGTCACTAGATTGGCCATCCCAGTCGCCTGATGCAAACCCAATGGAGAACGTATAGTCGTACATCAAGCAGAAGCTTTATAATAAAAAGGTGTAAACAGTGAAGTAGCTTTCACGGCAAATTCGGTCGATTTGGAAACCTTTGCCCCAAGAATAGGCGGGAAATCTCGTCGAAAGTATGCCCCAAAGGTGTCAGGCGACCATCAACGCTGATGGGGACTGGATTAATTACTGAATGATTAACACTTCAATGGCAATCCATTACTGTCGAATGATGTAAAAAACTTTTAAATAAATACATTTTTTAATGAACAAGGCGTGACATGTTCGTACATGATCGACTGTACAAGTGAAATTTTACATTTTCCTTTATATAGCAAAACAACTCTGAAAGGATGTATATGATTTACTACGAATAATTATGTTTAATATTTGTTCATGAGTTCAACTAAAAATACAGAAAACTTTTCATAATACTCTTAAAATTACGTAATATTTATCGACCACCATCTTTTCACCTCTTCCCCTGAAGGGCGCAAGAAATATAGGATTCTTTGCCCCCCCCCTTTCATATATTATATGTATATAAAATCGTTCGACCGTTATCATGCCAACAGACAGACAGATAGAGAGAAGTTCGAAACTTTTTTTTTCTTGAGCTAGAGACCTTGAACCGTGAAGAAATGCAAAAATCTCGAAGGGTGCTATTTTTCCCTTCCCTTGCGGGGGACGTATTGTACAATGAAGATTATGTAAAGTTCTCCCCTTAGGAGCGATTAGACTCATCGAAAATTTACTGAACTCTTGTAGTTATGTGAATTTTACTGGCTGTGCCTACATAATGTTAATTTTTTGTTTCAATTACAGATCGATCCACGTTAAAGTATGTGGGAAATCATAAAAATGTCCACGTTAATACTATTACAACGATATGTAAGCCATATCGTACCCTTCAACGCGCACAATCCATCAATAAGCCTAACAACACAATTTCACAACAAATAAAACTGTCTATAACGTTTTGTCCCACTTTACTCTGCCCTCAATATTAAAAAAAAAACGCCGATTGGATCAACCTGCCCCCCGCCCCTAAAATGTAGCTACGAAAGCGAGTCTAAGATATTATTTGCTTCATATTCAGATGAGTTAAACAGCGAAACTCAAAGACCCAGTCCAAATCAAACAGATTCATTTGCCTACCTTTCAGGGTAGTGGCTCGACTAAGAATAGTTTATGGAAGTATCCAAATTGTGATATATTCAATTTTTCCCAAAGAATTGGGTTCATAATCGTCAAATACTGAGATAGTTAGCGTCATTTTTTTGCGAAGTTGATATAACTACACCAAAAACTTTATTTAATTAGCAGAAATTTTCGCTTACCTCATAATGGCTAAATCTTAAACTAGGATTAGCTTGGCCGGAGGTGGTTTTTCTTATTTCACTGGCGAAACCTTCACTTTCAATAACTGGAATCTGGGCCTGTACCAAAAAAGATTTTTCCTTTTCGTCCATGCCAACGGCTTCCAAAACTTTCCCGTGTCGCTTGTTAATTACGGTGTAGACTTTTCCTAAAAATAAATAAACAAAATTAGATGACTGTGAAATATATCAGTAAAGAGAGGGTTCAACCCCTATTATAAATAAATAAATAAATAAATAATATATATATATATATATATATATATATATATATATATATATATATATATATATATATATATATATACAATGGAGTTTAAGTATTACGATTTCATCTTAATAAAAAATGTTAGGAGTAATTGACATTTTTTGCGTGTTTGTAATATAACTGTCCTTTACTGAATAACTTCTTTCAAAATTATTTTTGTTTTATAATGTACATCCGGTATGAAATAATGGGCTGCCAGAGACAGTAAAATTCTTAGGTCTATAAATTATAGGCGCCATGTCGTGTAAAAAAAACCCGGAGAATAATTTGCCATAGACAATACAGATAGGCTGTATTTAAACTAAACATCCCCTTATACAGATTTCCGTTTCTTATTTTCTTTATGACAAAATTAATTACTAATGTTTTGTTTGTTGTTGTATAAATTGAATAGTATACTAAAAATACATGGTCTTCTAAATACCTTAATTATAAATCACACCACCCGCACTAGCAGATAGAACAATCAAGCTTTCTGACACAGAATACAGAGAGAGTGCAATAACCAAAGCTAAAGAAGCATTAACACTTAATAAATATCCGATGTACCTTATAAACAAAGCCTTCAAACAACGAATATATAATACAATACCATAATAAGTAAAATAATAACCGGCCAAGTGCAAGTTAAACTTGCGCAATTAGTGTTCCGTACGTTGATTGCTTTTAAAATAAAAAAATTTTGTTATAGAGGTATAAAATGATCAGTGACTTCACAAAATACACCCCAAATGAGTTTTCAACAAAGTTTATTTCCAATCTTTACTGAAATCTGATGACCTTGAAATTTTTGTTTTTTTTTTATATACCATAAAAATTATTAAAGGTAATGCACTCGTGATAATTTTCGTTCAATCTACACCCCGTGGAGAATATTCCAGAATTTTTTCGAAATTTTTTGATAAGTACTTTTCGAGATAAGGCCCGGGACAGCGATTTTTCGCGAATTTTTAAAAATAATACAAAGAAAAGTGCGCGCAAGTATAATATTATATGTATATTTTTTACTCGTGTTTTCACAAGCTTTCATTTGACACCACACTCGATGACCTAGTAAAAAATTTTTTTTTTCACTTCCGACTTCACCCCCCAAAACTAACACCTTAAGTCAAAATTTAATTCTCAAAACTACATGGCTCTGATGAGGCCATCAATTCCTATATTATTACCAAATTTCAGCTTTCTATGTCAAATAGTTTCGGAGAAAATCGGGTGTGACAGACAGACAGACAGACAGACAGACAGACACCGAAGTGATCTTATAAGTGTTCCGTACGGAACACTAAAAACCAACTAATAACAACCATAATACATATATTGCTTTACCGTTTATAAATGGACTATCTCAACCACTCAAAACATTTTTTGAAAACTACAAAATTCGGTTAAGTCACAAATAATATAATCTGCTCTCATCCAATTTTTCCAGGGTTAAAACAAAAACCCCAAATAATAAAAAAAGTAACATAGTCTACGAAATCAAATGTAATAACTGCGAAGGAATATACGTCGGGCAAAGAAGCCAATACCTAGAAGATAGAATCAAAGGCCATAAATACGACAAAAAAAAACAGTACAGCTCTTACAAATCATGAAATGAAAAAAAGTCATATTTTTGATTTCAAAAACATCAAAATTATCAAAACCGAAATAAATACAAAAAAAGAGGAATACTGGAATCTATACACATACAGATGACACCCACTGTAATAAACGAAAAAACAGATGTACCGTACCTACCTACCAGTTATATAAAGTCCTTCACGTTAAGTGGTTGTAGAATGTAAAAATGTGTTTTTGACAGTGACTTAAAATGAATTACTTTCTAAGGTAAGGCCCTCATTAATTTATACAGTTAAGTGTTTTAAATTAAAAACTACGAAAAGCTACAAATATTTTAACCCTGAAATACACGACAAACAGATTAAATACTTATTTATATTTAATTCTTCTAATGTCATCTTTTAGAGCAAATTTTAAAGAAGACCTCTTTCGAAGATCGAAACGTCGATAAATATATAACAAATCCAAGAATAGTTTTAATGATCTAATTTCAAGAATACGTAAATTATTATATATATATATATATATATATATATATATATATATATATATATATATATATATATATTTTTTTTTTTTTTTTTTGAAGTTTCTCTATATTCTAATCCACCCCTCTAACCGGCCTCTCCCATTGACCCTTCATATAAATAATATTGGTTATGTCCATCCCAAATTCTTAAATATTATTGAAATTATACAAAATATTCATCGTGTACTTCCTTTCACTAAAGCGATATCGCTAAAAAAATTACAGGTTTCGTTGCTACATTGAGTATTATGAACCAAATTTGAAATCGATATCTCATTTTGTTCTGGAGTCATGGTGGTAACAGAGATAAACGGAAATTGGAGAACATGTCGTTCGCCTGACCCTGAAAACGTGAAGAAATTAAAAAATTATGAAATGTCATTTTTTACAATACGTCTCCTAGTAAGGTGAAGTAAAAGCAATAATATGCTTGCCTTTGTATTTCCTACATATGACATAAAAAGTAGCAAATTTGTGTTAGAAAGGAGGAAATAAAACAAGGATTGGTTAAGTAGAGTCTTCAGATATGCTACACGGAATTTAATGTTGAAAAGGCTGCAAGCTATATTCTATTATGTTATTTAAATTGTGTTTATAAGGATTGTGGAGTATTCTCGGCATCGGCGCGTGTCTATGTCGAATCTGTTTAATAAAGCGTTATTTGAAAAACCCAATTGTGGATATACTCTATCTGATTTGGACCAGAAGAATGTAATAAAACGTCTTTGAATCTTTTAAATATTATTACTACGGATCTCAGAAGCCGGTCACCAAACACTTAGCGCCATATTTCAAGTTTAGAATGCACAAAAGCAGGATTTTAATGTTTGAGAAATCTCGAAAATTTCTCATAATAAAGCCCATATCCTTGTAAAAACCTGCGACAACCTCATTTATGCGATCAATAAAAGGCAATTTAACATCAAAAGCTGTGCCCTGATCATTAAATCGAGAATATTTATGCTATCAGACAAATTTAATGATGATCTCTTTCGACTAAACAGCGAAAAAAGATAGTTCTTTATATTTACATGAAAGGTATTTTTAATACACCACCGATTCAAAGAATCTAGGTCGTCCTCAAGAAATACCCAATCATTAAAAAATATGTGAAAATGGTGAATGAGTCGCTGCATTAAAGAACCTAATTCATATATATTACAATTAAGTTGCTACAGCTTAAAGTTTAGAAAAACACTCTAAATGGCCTAACAATTTTATTAACAATTGCAAACACCGTGAAAAGATTTGGCAATTTACATTCACAATGTAATCGATAAAATTACAAAAATACTATAAACGAACTAGATTCTCGGCTTAAACCAAAACTAAGTTAATAATAATTGTCGTATAAAAACCGGTACTTTTTAAACAAGTGTATTATTACAAAATTCTCGACGGGTGAGCTTTCAACAATTTAACTTGCTGGAGAACAGATTAAATAAATCTACAAGAAATTTCGACGCCTAACAACAAAAAATTAGTTTGTTTATTACAATACGGGATTAGTTTAATTGACGTGTGCCAGCTTGAATCGATTTAGAAACAATTTAGAATTGCGGGAACGGATTACAAGATAAACCCAAGTTGTGGTACTGTTTAAAACCATATACTAAATGACCATCATACTAATAGATGATATCAGTACGAATGGAACTGCTTGAAGACGGCTAACTGGTATCAGCTAATCATTGGTTGCAAGATAGTAATAGCACAAGGCATTGTATTTATGTAAATTACCATTATCAAAATAAACGTACTTATTCCTTTGAAAGCATAAAATAGTTGACACTTGAGGTAAAAATGATTCTTCATAATTTTCCTCAGGAGCTTTGGAAAAATAGGGTTTACACTACTACATCTGGTGCAGGGTATGTAAACTGGTATTCTTGGAATGGGTATTTAGACAACATGGGATATAAAGTAGTTTCGCCGTGTAGAGGCTAACCAAAAGGGAAGCAGAAGAAATCTTATTAATATCGAACCGACAGATTAATGAGAATTAGCATGTGGGTACGAGAAAATCGCAACATCAGCATAGCTAGACAACCAAAAATAACTTGGCAATAACAGCAATACTAAATTTTTATAATTATGACTGATACATTTCTACAACTTGCAACTGCAGGTACAGCTCACACTAGTAACAAAATTCTTTAAAGGACACACCAGCATCATGGGAATCGAGGAAAATATTGCTTGTAGGAGCTGTATCAAGCCCTAGGGGCAAAATTTAGCCCTTTATTTTAACTAATCCGGAACCTGAACAGTAGCAGCGGTTAGCTTTTCAGGCAGAGAATGTCCGAGTTAGGGAACTTTTTTTAAGTAAGTCAGTTGGTGCTGCTTGTCAAAATTTTCTCGGCCTCAAAATATTTGATCGTCCACCAAATCCGTAGCCAGGTGTTACGGAATGGCTGCTTAAAAATCTAAGAGCAATCCGATTTCCGGCGACACCTGACCAATCTCTGCTTCGATGATATTATTTTCAATGGCGTAACAATATAAAAGGAAACTGTTAATCGTGTTCTTATTTTTCACCTAAAATTATGGGTAAATTACAGAGTGACAGGCATAACTCGATTCTCAGTAAATTTTAAAACATTATGTGGCTTAGTAGTTCTTCTGTGGTACTAATATTGAATATATTTTTGTGTTTTTAATATATTTTTTTGTTCACCAGATAACTATTTTATAGAGTCAAATTTATGTACTCTCTCCTATCTTTTCAATTCAATAGTTATTAAAATATTTGGTAAGGCAATTACCCATTGTCTTAAAAGATTTCTTTTAACATTCACCAAATATCCCTACATTTAGTTTTAAATTTAAACTATTGCCCGCCACTTTTATATGTACCAATCCTAAAGAAGGAAAGTCACCACTTCAAGCGGCATCGTACCAGCATTTGTTGGCATTCTATTTGAAGTTGCGCAAAAAATTTGTTTAACTTTGGGAGAAGGTGTCGTGACGCAAAAAAACGTGCAGAATATGGTACCAACGATGTCGAAGAGGTGACTAATCTTTCGGTTCGTGGACGTTCTCAAAAACGCAAGGCCACACACGGCAAAAACGACGTGTGATTCTTTGGGTTGGGAAGTTCTTCTTCACGCGGTGTGTTTTCCGGTCTGATTAGTATTGATTTCGGGAGCTGCAATATCATCTCGCCGATTCGCATTTCACCTTGCTGGAGGAAGTCAAAAGAAGCATAACCGCATTTATCGACTCGAAATTACCATCTTTTTCCCGAGTGGAATGTAAAAGTGACCTGAAAAGTGGGCAGAATCTGTAGGAATTAACGGGAATATTTTTCTTGAACGAGTTTTATGATTTAGTAAATAAAAAAACAATTTGTTAACGGGAAACACGGACCGAATTAATTTGTACACCCAATATATATACAATATTCCACTTCGGTCAAATTATTCTAAAACCATTTATGGCAGCCAAACTTTATTTGATTTCTAAAAAAATATTCATTAATATTATCAGGTATATTCTTTATTAACAGGGATGCTGCTTGTCAACCAACCTTTTTAAAATGTAGTAGAAGTATGGAGGAGGAAGTGTACAAGAATGGGGATAGAGATCGGTAACCAGTTCCTAACAACTCTATTTTTTGCAGATGATCCGGTGCTTGTAGCAAATTGCGAAGAAGACCTAGACTATATGATGAGAAACATGAAAGAAGAATACGAAACGTGAGGTTTGAACATAAACATGAAGAAGACAGAGTGTCTTAGGGTGGGTGAGGATGAGGAAGAAGAACCAGCTTTGAAACTAAGGGAAATAACAAGATGCGAGGAGTTTAAGTACTGGAAGTATAATTCCAACAAAAGATCATCACAGAGAGACATAAAGTACAGGACTCGACAGGGTAAAAAATTCATAGGCATTCTAAACTCTTTATTTTGATCAAACCGGATAAAAATTAAAACAAAACTGACAATCTACAGGGTAATTGTAGAGCCGATATTGACGTATCGATCAGAATGCTGGCAAATGACCAAAAAAAAGTAAGCAAAGGATAGATGCGGTAGAAATGGATTGTTTAAGGAGAGCATGTAGAATATCTAGATATGAGGACGTCCAAAGTGAAGAAATCAAAAGACGGACAGGAAGAATTCATACAACAGCACAAAGAATAGAAATCGGACAGTCAATTTAGTACGAACAAGTGAAAATAATGCCCGATACAAGATGGCCAAAAAGAATATTGGAATAAATTCCATCAAACAAAAGGAACAAAGGAAGACCAGCTCACGGACATAATGAGAGTGATTGGAGAGACAGAAAAACATGACGATCGAAATGCGAGATGCGGCAAAAGCTGTAGAAACTTCATTTTATATATATATATATATATATTCTTCCATACCCATATATATTTTAAAACGCAATTTTAAAACGGTCTCTGTTTGTCTGTCTGTCCGTTAGTGCGCTTATCACTCGAGAATCACTTATCCCATTTAGGTGTTTTTTTTTTAATTCAGAGATTTGTTCTCTGGCCAAGTTTTAGTGTATATTTTGTTACGTTAGATACCATAAGGAATTAGCAGTGACAATAATAGCTAAGTTTGCCGCCAGGGCGCTCTCTTGCAAAAAAACTTAAAAAATAATGCTGTAGTCCACGCGAGCGGAACCGCAGGCACAGCTAATTATGATAAAAATAAAAAGTTTTCTTTTAATATACATGAAAAAATAGTGTGGTTTAGCAGATCAAGATCGACAGTGTAATTTTCTAATGTATTAAACTAACGGTAGGTCTAATTCAAACAAGACCAAACATCGAAACACTGCCTTTTATCCTAGGTGACCTGAGAAGCCTAATAAGTTTTAATCTAACGCGGGCCATACACGTACCGGCAAGCCTGTCAGTTATGTTTGAATACTCTACTGAAGATCGGCGGCCGGAACGTGAGTAGGCTACAGCCAACGGTTCAGTCGTCTCTGACAGGCAAGCCGGGGAGCCCACTCACGTTCCGGCCGCTGGTTTTCGGTGGACTGTTCAGGCATAACTGACAGACTTGCCGGTACGTGTATGGCCCGCATAAGAGTAAAACTTTTTTACGTTATATAGATTTCCGTGTATCACATTAAAGACGTTAAACATAAGAGGCAGTTTAAGCAAGCTAGTTTTAATTGTTAATTAATATTTTAAATATAAACATATTAAATCAGTCATGATAATGTAAATATTCGAGATTTTTATGTCTGAAAATTCACACTATTCGTCAGCAACAGATTCCCAATATCTTTTGTAAATTTTAAATTTTGTATACTTGACTTTTTAGCTATTCGACACTTTCACATTATTTAATAATTTAATTAAAGCCATAAAAACAACAATAAATTGAAATTTATCATTTTTTTTAAAGGCAAATTTAAAATCAAGCATTATTTCCATAAAAAAGTGGATAAAATAACAGAAAAACTCCAGAGTAAATCCCCTTATTTCAAACGAATTTTATGAGAATAGGGAATACAGTTATAGTTAATTACTAACGTAATTACAATTACCATTACTTTTAGAAGCAATTGAAAAACGAGTTACCAGTTAGCCCGTAATTTAGGTATCGACTAATGACAAAAGGTGTTTTATTGGATTGGTAATTAAATTACCAGTGACTATGAAACTCATTGAAATATTCAGATCTTAAAAACAATTACCTTGTATGGAATAACGATAATTTTAATTATCTTTTTAAAGAAAATATAAAGGAACTTCTCTCAAATACTGTAATTAAGTTACAGACAATTCTGATTTTGACGTTCATCTCACATCATTAATTAGTCAACAAATAATATTATCAATATTGTGTAAATATAGACGTTAAGTCATCTAGGTTTATATATTTCTGCGACGGACCGTTAAATATTCATCAAATTTAAAATTCGATAAGCTACTACTATTGTCAGTACGTGGTGCATATGACGATCTAAAAAAAACTTGTTGATCTATCTTAAAGCTACCTTAATGAACAACGAAAAATTATTCCGATAGAAGTTATGATTCTTGAAATTAGACCGTGGCAAATTGGAATAACTTTTCTACGTTTCGATTACTATTGCCCAGGACATCTTCAAAGAACAATGTCACACCAATCTAACACGGTACAAAGGTTCTCTACAAAATTAAGAGACTGGCACATATTCTTGTACAACTTCACTACTTATCAACACAAACAAAGTGAAATTCCTGCTTTTTCTAACTTGAGAGTTAATTTTTTGCCATTGTTGATTGCAAGCCACTTTTTCTTGACGTGAATTGACTTTTACAAAAAACGCAAAACTTCTTAACAGGACAATTTTAACGGCATTTTTCTGGGCACGCACACAATCGACGTTACATTTTGGAGATAAGTGTTAACGTCCTTCTTGCAGTGAATGCTAGCTTTATTGGACCAGAATATTTTTTTGTCTTTTTTAAAGTTTTTATTGACCATTTAGTGAGTGTCCATATGGTTCGTTAAATACCGAAGTTAACGTTGAATCTCGATTTAGTGCCAGTTTTAACGTTATAGTCCTCTTTTAGTGTTCCATACACACACACTTATAAGATCACTTTGGTGTCTGTACGTTACACCCGATTTTCTCCGAAACTATTTGACATAGAAAGTTGAAATTTGGTACTAGTATAGGAATTGATGACCTCATCAGAGCCGTGTAGTTTTGAAATTTAATTTTGACTTAAGTGGTTAGTTTTGGGGGGTGAAATCGGAAGTGAAAAGAAAATTACCAGGTTATCAAGTGGATCGTCAAATGAAAGCTTGTAAAAATACGAGTTCAAATGTAATACTTGCGCACACTTTTCTTTGTATTATTTTTTAAAAATCTATCTCGAGAAGTACTGATCAGAAAATTTTGAAAAAATTCTGAAATATTCTCCACAGGGTGGGTGTAGACTGAACGAAAATTATCATTATTCATTACCTTTAATGATTTATCTGGTATATAAAAAAAAACAAAAATTTCAAGGTCATCAATTTTCAGTAAAGATCGGAAAAAAACTTTGCTGAAAACTCATTTGGAGTGTGATTTGTGAAGTCATTAATCATTTTATACCTGCATAACAAGAAGTTTAATTTCAAAAGCAGTCAACGTACGGAACACTAATTGGTTCTGTTAAAAATGATTCAATCGCATGAATCTCTTTTTCGCTGCTGTAATATTAAACAAAATTTTCGAGGACCAATCTTGATTTACATCGAATCTGTCATCAGGCATTTTGACAAATGGCACAATCAGATATTCAAAAAAGTCAGTAAATGCCCTTCCTGAGGACATATAATTGATCGCGATCGGTCGAGAGAAACAAACTAAAGTGACATGCTTAACTTCTCAGTCCCACTTTGATTCCAAAACCCATGGATTCTCGAGTCACCAAAGCCCTCTAATGAAAAATTATTCTATTACCTGGCCTCTTTTCGGATAAATATTTTCCTTATCCCCTTTACTCCCAACCCAGATCTGCCAAGGTTTCGTATTACGTTTCCGTTACTAATAATAACAAACGCATTCCTCTATTTAAAAATAATAAAAATTCATTAATATTTTATAGCTTTAAAAGGCTCCTGAGCAAAAATTCCGTTCGAAATTGAATTTGGCGCCAATTAACCTGGCGCCTATGCTTTAGGTCAAAAGGCCGACAGTTACGGCACTGCATGTAAATTAATTCTGAAAAGCAATGCAAATTCCCTTATCAGATGTTGTACGGTAAGCATAGTAAAATCACGCTAAATATGAATGAAATCTTTACAAGTCGCTTTATACCATTCATAAATCTTTACGTTAGGCACTCTACGTGGACTCACGTATACACCTGGCCAATTATTTTCTAACAGGTGTTCGGGAAATTACGACGAATTTCATATTCATGAAGCAATTCCTTAATATAAACTTCACGCGAGATTTTTCTTAGAAATAGTTTAAAATTGATGATCAATTTACACTCAATTCTATGGTACTGCCAAAAAATATGTTTGCGACGGGAACCTGTTAAGCTACCTGCTTTCTAACACCTCTTTTATGATTAATCATGAAATTAATAACAACTTTGCACATAGTTGCTAAGAATTTTGATTCAGTTAGTTTAAATCATTTAATAACTAAAAATAATTTTCTAACTATACACTTTGCCTATTGCCGTTTTAGATTATTGAGAGTATTGTTGCCAAAGTTTAATATTTAAACTATGTTCCACGATTTTATTTTCATAAAAAGTAAAAAAGAAATTTAAAATTTTCTTTTACATATCGTTTGGAAAGTCTCCCTCGTTAGCAAAGAATCTCTGCAAATAACTAAGGCATATTCTAAGAAAATAGTAGTAATAAAACTAAACATTATTGCATATTTTGCATTTTCCCTAGCCCGGATCCTTACTTTAAATTAAAAGCTTTATTTCGGCAGTTAATATCTTTATACATTGAAATAAAATTAAAAATAAAAAGATTATTACAATAAAACATGTTCCTTTGTTTTATTCAACATCACGCAATACAATTTAAAATTATCTTACATTTTACCTAATAGAAAATAAGTTTATTTTGATAATTTTCTAATCTTTCCTCAAAATGTGTTTACTTATGTGCCGCTATTAAAATTTTTCGAAAAAAAATAATTGCCAGACAAAGTTGGCAAATATTTGCCCTCATTATCATTAGAAAGAAATATTATTAATAACTGTGACTTAAAAATTATTGATTAATATTTACAAACAAATTTGTAGCGTAAATTAACAAGTCCAAGAAAATACATCGTATAAACAAACTTTACGCGCCAAAGCTGGTACTTCTAGTACCTTCACGAGATGTTGCTAGCGTCTAGAAGTCCACTAAACGGCCCGAATCAGATTTCATTCATGTCTTGGATGGAGCATAGTAGTACGTTTCGTGAAATGATCAAAGTAGCACTTTGAGAAACAGTTTTAAGAGCTTACGCAATCCATTCATCGTTATACTCGTATATAAAGAAAATATTTTATTTATTTATTTATATTTTACCCCGTTTTACAATAATTTTTAACAAAAAAGACCAAAATGTATATCGAAAGTTTTACCGTTTTAGTGCTTGTCAATTTTTGTGTTAGTACTAGAATTCCTTTAGAAGTTTTTCAAAGATATCCTGTTGATCACCATCATCACAATCACAGATTAGGTCATCTTGGTGGTGGTAATTTTCACAAAAAAAAACTTCAAGAACACACGGCCTTGAAAATTTTGTATCAAGTTGGGGTAAGTCCACTTTAGTGTTTATTATAATCATTTACTATTTAATTTACATTTTCCCTTGGATTGAAGAATACTATTACATTGTTAAAATTATTTCCTAAAAAATAAATCGGAACATAGGACAGGGCAATTTCTGAAATGTATCATTTTCAGTAAATTTTTACCAAAATCATTGAAGCCCTTTACATATATGTAACAGTTAGCTAGTTTTCAAGATTTACAAAATTTCGTCTATTCTACATTTGGAATTTATTTGAAAAAAAAACTGATTCCTAAAATTTTAAATTTACATCTTCTTGCTTCACTTCAATTCAATTAAAAATTTGTGATAGATTTTTAATTATACATTATTTGTGGTAATTTGACATAAATAGTAGTATTCTTATATCAAAAAAATCACTTGGACAAATTATTGAAATTAAGTAAAATTATTATAATTGTTTGCAAACTTGCCTTTTTATTGAGTTAATCGCACTGAAAAAAAAAAAAAAAACAATCATTCAAACTGGTCGCTGTAAATTTATATTCAAGTACAATTTTACAGCATTTTTATAAATTCGCGGTAAAATATTGTTTTAGTGGTATTGGATTTTAAACCTATAAAATTTGATATAAAATAAAAATTACTAATGTGACAATATAAATTCATATTTAAGGGCAAACATGTATTTCTCTGTTATAAAAGTACATTTAGAATTAAGAATAAGATAAAGACGTACGTACTATCATTAAATTTACGTTGGTTTGTGAATTTAAAATAAAAAATAATAAATTTAAAAGTACAGCTTTCCTATAAATTGGGATACTATTTTTACATCAAGTAAGGTTCTTTTTTCTTGAGGTTTCCTGTATCTGATCTTTATTAGTTCCTAAGATCATTGCAGTAATATGAATAAATAATATTTTGCACTTCACAGATAATTTAATATATTTAAAGTGGTTTTCAAATTTGTGTGATGTAGAAATTTGGAAAATACAAGGTCAGTATTGTGTTTAACATTCACAGGTCTCTAAACTGAGCTAAACTTGAACGATTCTATAAATCTGTATAGTATAAGGTTAGAACATTTGTAAAACTGCAGGTCTATAGGTCCTTCAAAAAAAGACAGTTTTCCAACGTTTAAACTTAAATTCCGATATTTTAGGAAATATTCTTAGAAACAAAATAAAAACTATGGTCATCCATCTGTTATAACATGTACAGGTTACAAAACAAAATAGTAAAATTCCCAAGGCGAGAGGGTTTCGTTAATTGGTAGACAGAGCACCCTCAGAAGGCGAGACTAACTCGCACTAGTAGTAAATAGTTATATTACTAATATTTTCAATATTAATAAAAATGCTACTGTAGAAATAAATTCAAAGCCTGCAGTAAATAGAATCCCTTCAACTAATATGTGTTTAACGTAAAGTCAGTTTACTTTAAACAGATATGAACTAATAACTAGTTGTGTTGTAACTTCCGTTTAAACTAATACTATTAAAAACATTACTTTTACGTCCCCATTTAGTCTTGAGATACATATTAAACATTTCTCGTTAATTAGTTTATTTACATCTATTTCCACGAATAATATTATTTCTATCGAGAGTAATTACGATACAAAGGACAGTGTTAAATTGATTATGTACACAAAAATAAAAAAAATTAAAATTTAATTTGTTTCTTTAAGACAAAAATTAGAACGAAGTTCAAACAGGCTAACTCCGACGAAAAGACAATCCAGACCACTTTTTAGAACGTAGATGAACGATAGACATAATCTTTCCAGGCAAATGTATTGGGTACGCTTTATGTGCAACGATTTGACGATTTCGCGACTGTCGTGTACAGCTGTCTAGGAATAAAAGGGTGGTACAAAGTATTTTTATTCTTTTAGATAATTTTTTAGTGTTCCGCACGGAACACTGATAGGATCACTTCAGTGTCCGTCTGTCCATCTGTCACACCTCCGAAATTATTTGACGTAGAAGGTTTAAATTTGGCACAAATATAAGAATTGATGGCCCAATGAGAGCCGTGTATTTTTGAAAGTTAAAGTTTGACTTAAGGGGTTAGTTTTACGGAGTGAAATCGGAAGTGATAAAATTTTTTTTAGATCATTGTGTGGGGTGTCAAATGAAAGCTTGTGAAAACACGAGTTCAAAAATAACACGTAGGCTGAAAAGTTTTTGGTCTAGCTACTTAAAACACTTTTTTTTTGCAAAATTCGACTTTATTCATCAATATGGTCTCCTTCAAGAGAGATACACTCAGTCTAACGCTTTTCTAACATTTCTATACCTTTCTTGTAGAAGGATTTGTGTTTGCCTTCAAAATAGGCCTCCGTTTCGGCGATAATTTCTTCACTGGAGTCATATCTCTCTCCTGCGAGTATTTTTTTGGGGTCTGCGAACAGATAACGGTCGCTAGGGGCCAAATTTGGAGAATACGGTGGATGAGGAAGCAATTCGAACTTGAATTCATGCAATTTTACGATCGTAATTTTGACACATATCGTTTGAAGGTTGGTACTTCCTAAAAATCATATGGATTTTTTGAAAAGGGCGACATCTATGTGTCAGACCAAAAACTTTTCAGCCTACGTGTTATATATGATGTATTAACCTGCGCACACTATTCTTGTATTATTTTTAATAGAATGGCCAAAGACCCCTATCCACCGACCCTATTTTGAAAAGTACCGATCGAAAAATTTTGAAAAAATTCTGGAATAGTCTCCATAAAATATAGATGGAGCGAAAATTATCACGAGTGCATTACATCTGATAATTTATCTAGTATAAAAAAAAAACTAGTTGCTCGCTAAAATGGTGAAGGTTTATTTGGTCAAAAGTTATGAATCGAACCGGGAGTGATAGCTACTGCTTCGATAAAAAAAATTTGTTTTAAATTATTACCACTAGATTCTACATCGCGTTAGAACGATTTATTGGCTATTAAGTAGCTAAGATGCTAAAAGTATTTTGCATTACTGACTAAGAAAAAAGGTGAAAATACATATTGAATCTTAAGATATATACATGTCAGGAACTTTTTGTCTTATTCTGGTTGGTCTGATTAGCCTGCTGAGTCAGTATCTGACTAGACATGTTTGTAATCTGGACTCTCAATTTTTTATTGAAAACTCATTTAGGATGTGTTTTGTGAAGTCACTGATCATTTTATACCTCCGTAACAAAATTTTTTATTTTAAAGGCACAGTACGGAAGACTAATGCGCAAGTCCAACTTGTATTTGACAGGTTTTTTTTTATTTATCAATGTTGCAACTAATGTGGCGGCAAAAGAATGCTCATCCAGGGTGTCAGACCCACTACACATTTGAATGCCTAACAGACAACATCTATGTAGCTCTCATGACTGATCGTGCAAGTGACATTCTATGCAACAGAATTTCAATTTGTTATAGTTTATTTATCAGCTTTTACGGATTATGCTAAATTTTAATTAATATTTCTAGCCTGTCTGACGCATGTGATTGCTGTAATAAACTTGATGTTATGTGTGTGCGAAATGACAAAAGGTGATTAAAAAATAACATTGTTATTTTCACGGCTGCATTCATATTCACAAACACTAATTTTAAAAAATTAAATAAAATTGTGTAGATCTTGCTCATATGACACAATCTATATATTAAATTGAAAATATTTATGCGAATAACAGTTGTTCAAAAAGTCATTTGGTTGGGAAACGTTTTCTCTGAAAGGAAATTTGTATGAAAAATATTTGTCCAAGAAAAAATTTGAACGAGAATTGTTTCTAAATCAGTCTACTATTATAAAGCCCTTGTGATACCATATTTTGTTTCCTAATTTTTAAAATTTTTCCAAAAAAAAAATTTCGATCTAATCTTCATCGAACACAATTCCTAAAACCTTTTGACGTACCCTAAAGATACATTTTCTTGACAAAATGTAGTCTATATATTATTTGACGATATCATCAAGTATAGCGAGAAGTATTGTATTCGGGGAAAAAATTGCCCTCGAAGATTTCTGCCTTTCCTCACGTTTCCAGGTGCCTAGTTCACGAAAAACGTAGCCTCCAATATCGATGCTAAATTTGGTACACTTCTGACAGTCAAAGTAGACAAGGAACCGATAGTAATTGCGCGATATCGTTTCAGAAGAAGGCGCTGAAAGTGGGAGGTTAAATTTTATATTGTAGTTGCAACAGTATTATGAGAATTTTTTCTGGTTTTTGATTGTAATAACAAATTTTACGTTGAATATATCGTCCTATAAGTCCTTTTGAAAATAGAATCTGATAATTATATAATTTTTTGATTATTTACAATTTTAACAGCTCAAGTTTTGATTAATATCGCCCCATAAGTTGCCTACTATGTAAAATATCGATTTATAATGCTTAGAGAAAGTCATCCTTTAGTGCGATAAAATCAAATTCATTATTTATCTTAATACTGCATGTTTTCGAAGAAAGTACTGGGTAAAAATTGTATTTAAATCCACTTTTGTATTAACAATTGAGTAAGCAACAAATTTGCCAAAAAAAAAGAAAACATTCATTATTAAAAGTGGCTCAAAAAGAATTATACCCTTTCAAAAATTTTAAAAAATATTCTCATTTTGTTAAAGTATTAAAATTTTTTTTTTAAAATGCCTGACATTACTTGTAGTTTGTATGTGGTATTGTGGGGGTTACTATTTTCTAAAATGGTTAGGTTTTTAATTTTTTGGGGAACTAAAACAGACACCCTTGAAAAGAATATTATTCTGCCTCGATTTTAGTATTTTACAATCGTACTTATTTTTTACTACTTGTCAGCAGGAATCTAAAACTCAAAAGTTTGTCTGTTTTTTTTTACGGGTACGGTAAATGTGTTGCAAGGAAATCGTTAAAACGCTACGAATACGGACGTGGGCGACCCTCTCGCCTTTGCCTGTGGTTGGTGCCTTTTTAAGTATTTCCACAGACGAAGAGGACTACAGTTTAATGCTAGTTCCGAACGGCCAAATTGAGAGGGCTTTACTAGGCATGGTAGGCACTACAGGTGGTTTGCCACTGCCTTCCCGAGAGAGGCGATCGTCACTTGTAAAGTTCGCCCCATTTATTTTATTAATCTTTTTTTATTATTATTTCTCGCGAATTCAGATACGAACTGGGGTCACTGGCGTAAAAGTAGACACCTTAACCACTACGCTATGACTATGTCCCTCTAAAAAAGTAGGTAAAGGATGAGGATCTCCATATAAAAGAACCCTTGGAGAGTTTGTTCCGAGGAGTGATAAGCTAAATGCCCGCTCTGGGAGGAATGAAGCAAGCTACATTTACCGAAAGTACTTATAGAATAACCATTTTATATATTATATATATATATATATATATATATATATATATATATATATATATATATATATATATATATATATATATATATGTGGAAGCAAAGCCCCAAACTTTGTTGGTTGAATTTATGTTTTGTGCAGGAATTAAAATTATTAGGAAGTGTAAAACTTGCTAGTAAGAAATAATATTCTCAGCCTTGAGAAACTCTCTTTGCTATGCATGCGACATGTTTATATCAAACACATATTTGTTCCCAAGTTAACTCCTAGCAAAAAATTTACCCAACTATGTCGGGTAAATTTTTGAGAAAAAAGTTCCGCCTGTGATTTCGCAGCATTAAATTTGTCTCGGTTACTATCACCCTAAGATATAATTTATTCCAGGCGTTTGTCAATTTGAACAACTTCCTACTATGTGCGGCGACAAAATTATAAACCAGATTCCAGGTTATTTCCAGCAGATCGTTACTGTCGGAGTTATAGTATCGGAAGGCAAACCGTTAATTGTCACTTGTAAATAAGGCTATGCTAAGAAGCTCGAGCTATAAACAGAACCTTTCAGACAAACATAAGGGCGTAGCTTGGGCTACATTCGATCATGTCTAACACGGTCGAATGCCTTGATATATTAAGTATATAAACCGCACGAGATTCACCAAAATATTCATCTGCGTTATTCTAAATACGTGTAATTTCGTTTAACAAATTTAAAAACGGTTTTGGTTAAAAATCAACATGTGTTAGAAATAATTATTTGTTGCTTGTATTATAGCAATTAATAGTTAAAAAAAAAGACTAATCCTGCTACTTCTAGTCAATGTTTGATATCCGTTTAATTTGCACTTTCATTATAATGCTTTTTGCGAGAAACAACTTTATTTTTTGTGATTATCATCATAATGTGGAAAATAATTTTCCTTTCCATGTTAGTTTCATTGGAGAGTGTCAGCTGTATAGCATGTGTTAATATAAAACTACGTCTTTGATATATTCTTTTAAACTTTTTTTTTCAATTTTTTACTTCATGTTTCAGGGTCCTCAATTCATTAAAAATGTAGTTATTCATTTCCGTCGGTTTGTCTGTTAATTTATTGTCCGATAACTTACGAACGAAATGAAATATCGATTTCAAATATGATACATATGTAACACTTGACAGGATAATTAAACCTATAGTTCTTGAGCAAGGAGTGGTACGGGTGATTGTCGATAAATTTTGTATGTTATCTACATTAATATGAGATTTTTTCTTGGTTCTTCATTAAAATAATGACTAAATTTTAAGCATAATTGTTTATAGTTAAAAATATAAAGGCTTAAAAGAACGAAGGAGGGAGTCAGAGAGGTTGCTTCGTAGATATCTAGTGTTGTCCGGGGTTCTTCAATATTGAGAAATCTGAAAATTGTTCATGCAATTTTGCCATCGTAACCATTGACTTGTGACACGGTGTATTGTCTTGATGATGCGATTTCTGCCTTCAAACGCAACAATAAATTTATATAATATTCGCAACTGATGGTTTTCCCTTCTCAGCATAGTCGATGAAAATTATTCCATGGAAATGATAAAATACAGAGGCCAAAATATTCACAACCGACTGTTGTGTCTTTGGTCGCTTCGGGCGGCTTTCACCAGCTGCTGTCCACTCAGCTGCCTGCCGATTTCATTCCAGTGTATAGTGGTGGATCCATGTTTCATCTATTGTCATACATCGCATGAAGAAATCCTTTTTATTGCGCTTAAACAGGTCCAAACAGCGCTCAGAATCATCAACACGTTGTTGTTTTTGGTCCACTGTGAGCAAACGCGGGACCCATTTCGAATAGAGCGTTCTCATGCCCAAATGTTCATGCAAAATATGACCAACCCTTTCTTTTGATATCTTTAGGGTGTAAGCTATCTCACGCTATTTCACTTCACGGTCATCGAAAACAATTTTGTAGATTTTTTTTTATGTTTTCCGGTGTGACCATCTCATCTGGGAGTCCAGAGCGTTCAGCATCATTCGTATATGTACAATCGCATTTAAAATCAGCATACCAGTAAATGATGAGTGATTTTCCAGGGGCAGAGTACCCGTAACACCTATCGGGCCATTGCTTTGCTTGAACGGTATTTTTTCCCATTAAAAATAGTGTTTAATCAACACACGAAATTCAATTTTTTCCATTGTTTTGAAAATATCAAAAGTAGCGTCACTAAAACCACGGTAACTTGTAAACTAATCGTTAAAAATGTCATGAAATTTTGACACATATCGCTTTAAGGTTCGTACTTCCTAGAAATCATATGAAAAGGGGGACATCTATGTGTCAGACCAAAAACTTTTCAGCTTACGTGTTATTAATTCTGGTAAAATTAGAAATAATGAAAAAATAACAGCTAAAAATGGAAATAATGAAAAAAATAACAGCTATAGTTAGAAATAATGAATAAATAACACAACGATCAGATTCAATGAATCCCGGAACCCTAAAAAGGACGTATAATATGCAGCAACTCCCTAAACCTCCACCATCCTTTCAACTCCTTATATGTATGGCCATATATATTAATTCTTTCAATTTTTTCATTATCCTAACAAAAGCCAGGAAAAATGTTCATACTATTATTTATAAACACTGCAAAAATATTTAGCAACCTTCACGTCTTTCACTCCCTTCCCTGAAGCTCTATTGCTTTAAAAGGTTCCTTTCCTACTTCAAGTTTAACATGTGTACTTATTTCGTACGAATGTTGTCGTGCCAACAATGGGAAACTATGTTTTTCGTGATCTACGAATTCTCAAACGTAAACACTTCCCTTTAGCAAGTGAAGTAAAAATAACTTAGATACTCTACAATAAAAACGAATATGTTATTGCACCTCTCAGATACCCCTCTCTCCTTCATAAATAAAAGAAAATATTAATGTTCGTTTTGACAGTTTTTTATTTACAAAATATTCCAATAGATCTTGGAGGTACCAAGATTTAAAAAAAAACCTGACTTAAAAAGTGTATGTAACACCGGATATATTAAACGCATCTAAAAAGAGACTAACTATAAACCTTAACAAAAAGAAGTTATTAGAAGAATTATTGTACTTTCTTATAGTAATTTGTGCCGCGGGTTCTGTTAAAACCCGTAGCAGAGATAGCGGTGGTTGCCTAATATCGCCATTATATAGTGTTTTGCCATCGTGAGCTGAAGGAAATAAATATAATAAGTTTACAATTATTTGGCCTTGATTTGTCATTTCCGCGATATAACATAAATTGCTTTATTTTTGAGTTATAAAAACATCGGGAACTTCAGTGGAATGGAAGCGTTGGAATTTTTATTTTTGTCATCTATAAAATCAGTTTAATTTGTCCTAATGACAAGGTATTAAGAATATTGGACCCCTAACCGAAATTTATGAGATGCCATCTTATATTTGGATTTAAATTACTAAAACAAACGATTATTTCAAAAAAAAACCTTCTACATTGCCTGGTTGTCTAAAAAGAATAATATAGGACATGAGTTTTCCAGATTGTTACTAATTATATTTATGTACTGGTTGGTCACAGAAAGATCATATAAGAGGAGGGGAGATGAGGGCGATTTTAACAGGGCCTTCCCAGGCAGAGGGGAACAGTTTTTCTAAGAAAGGTTCTATTGGTGGTAAAATTTTGTTATTAAAAGAAGATTCATTTTTTTGGAAATCTCCGCCTTCTCAAGCTATGAAGTCGTAAAGTTTTATTCTAAGAAAGGTTTTTTTTTTGTCGAAATCCCCCTCGTCCGGGGGAAATTTTAGACACTTTTACCTTTGAAAGTTTTTTTTTAAAATATAAGATACAATTTTTCTTACATGACCGAAAGAGGCTTTTTTTATTTTCTTCTTATGAAAAAAATGTCTTTTATTGGTAATAAAACATCTTTTGGTACGTTAATGACTAAAAATAATTGACAGATTTAATTATAAGGCTAAATTGAACGCAAGTTTTAGTTCATATATCAAAACGTCGCTTTAGATACAATTTATGTTACATATAAGGAATAAAACATGAACAGGTTTATGATGTCATTCCTAAAGATAAATATCTTATTTAAAATTATTAATATAATAATTTCGATAACCTATTAAATTCCTAATATTCTTATTATTGCAGGGTAAACTGAGTAATTTTAAACAACAAATATTTAACAACTCACATTATATTTCTAATGATACAGAACACTTGTTTAAAATTTTTTTCTTTATGTTTTAGCTATTACAGTCCTGGGAATATTGCTTTTTTAAAAAGAATGTCATTTAAATGTGGAGCGGCACATTCCTGGCATTCTTCTAAGCGAACGGTGAAATTATTATTCGACATGTCGTTTCCGTATTTGCTACCATATCTTGCCGGATATTTTTTCTTGATTTTAAACTCTCTCTCTCTCTAAACTTTAATCTTAAGATATCTCCATAAGGAAAAATGATGTTAAATCAGGGCTACGTGGAGGTCAACTTATGTCACTTCCTGTGAAAATTAAGGTATTTGGGAAAAAAGTTCGGATGACTGGCAAAAGTGAGTTTAAAGTGCGTGATGTCAACCAGTCCTGCTAAAAAAATACTATAAACTCACTCCAATAAGGGCAATTCTGTTTACTGACCTGGTGGTTAGAGTGGAATTGTGTCTTCAACCGAGAATAAGACGTTGGTACATATTGGACAACGTTTAAATATTTGATTAACCAAGTTGAACCATTGGGCACTAGGAGTTGGATTCATGGTGAATAGCGTCCTAAACGTGGACATAGTTGGGAGAAGGTAGTGGGAATGAGGACGACAGTAAAATATGCTCTATTTGGCGATTTAGACTCTACAGTACTGGAATCTCTTTATCGTTATATAACATAAGATTTTATATTCCGGCTTCATAAAGATTCAAATAAAGGATCGAAACATTGTAAAACGAATAGAGCATCTTTTCTTGCCGTTCTACCACTACCTTCTACCAGCTACAGTTGGCCTTAAATCTTGTATCCGTTGTATCTTGGAGGGGTGCAAACATAAATCTCCGCCACGCGAGAGTTGCAGAATTATTGTTTTTGTCAAACTCTCGCACATAAAGGACTCTCTCCGCTATGGTGAAACACTTCATAGTAACTTAAATTTCATGGATCGAGGTTAAGCTCTGTAGTTTTCCTTTCCCCTCACCTCCGTTACGTTCACAACATTTTTGAACTTATTTATGGGGCATCCTCTTACGTTTTATACAATCTTTTCTCAATATATTTCAGGAATTATTAGTTTAATGTCTAAATGTCGCTCCATTTGATGCTTGAATATTGTCACTGCTGTCAGTTAACGTCAGTTAGTTATTATATGAAATGCTTGACGACGTCAAGAGAACTCTTAGGATACTCTGTGAGGTAACAAATCGAACATAGTCAATAGAAATAACATGTAGGCTGAAAAGTTTTTGGTCTAGCTACTTAAAACACTTTTTTTTTTTGCAAAATTCGACTTTATTCATCAATATAGGCCTCCGTTTCGGCGATAACTTCTTCATTGGAGCCAAATCTCTTTCCCGCGAGCATTTTTTTGAGGTATGCGAATAGATAATAGTCGCTGGGGGCCAAATCTGGAGAATACGGTGGATGAGGAAGTAATTCGAACTTCAATTCATGCAATTTTGCCATCGTAACCATTGACTTGTGACACGGTGCATTGTCTTGATGAAAAAGCCATCTGGGGCCGTTTTTTTGCGATTTCTACCTTCACACGCACCATAACTTTATATAATATTCGCTATTAATGGTTTTTCCCTTCTCAGCATAGTCGATGAAAATTATTCTATGCGCATCCCAAAATATAGAGGCCAAAACCTTCCCAGCCGACTGTTGTGTCTTTGGTTGCTTCGGGCGGCTTTCACCGGCTGTCCACTCAGCTGACTGCCGATTTGATTCCGTGTGTAGTGGTGGATCCATGTTTCATGTATTGTCACATATCGCATGAAAAAATCCTTTTTATTATGCTTAAACAGGTCCAAACAGCGCTTAGAGTCAACAACACGTTGTTGTTTTTAGTCCACTGTCAGCAAACGCGGTACCCATTTCAAACAGAGCTTTCTCATGCCCAAATGTTCATACAAAATATGACCAACAAGTTCTTTTGATGTCTTTAGGGTTTCAGCTATCTGACGCAATTTCACTTTACGGTCATCCAAAACAATTTTGAGGATTTTTTTGATGCTTTCCGGGGTAACCACCTCATTTGGGCGTCCAGAGCGTTCAGCATTATTTGTATCTGTACGACCGAGTTTAAATTCAGCATACCAGTAAATGAAGAGTGATCTTCCAGGGGCACATTTCCAAGAAACTTCTTCTGAAGTAAATAGTCTCAACATCCAGAATGAAGCTGTTGTTATATTGTACTCTGTGATCTGTATTATTTACGTGTAAGCTCAAGCTAGTTGCGTTAGGCTTATGTTTGCTATCAGTTTTGTGTAACATTAATCTCTTAGAGAGCTTTTGTGAAGTTTATCTAATGTAGACCAAACCACATTGACAGGAAATGCCATAGATTATATTAGATCTTTGTAAAGTATCAGTTTTATCTTTTAATTTAGTATAAAAACAATTCATCTTTTTTAAATTGTAATTAGCAATCTTAATGTTCGTATTTTTACACAAAGAAGACAAGGACTGGGAGAGACCTTCTATGTATTGTAACTTTCCTACTTTAATGTAATTAATGGAAACATTAGTGGAAACAGTTGGATCGATTTGAAGAGGGGGGTCTTTGAAAATTCTTTTTAATTAGAGCCTTCGGATAGTAATTGTCCAACAAGATGTTTTCTAACAGTTTTACATTTTTTTTTCTTTAAAAGAGGGGTGGCAACTCTTATCTATTCTGTTTTTTAATCCTCTGATGATGTTTTTTGTTTCATAGAGTGATAAGAACGGAATGGGATATATCTACCAGAACTTGATTTTTTTACATCAGTCAAGTTTGACTGTATTATTTTTAGAGCGTACAACCCTAGTATCCAAAAATGGAACAGCACAGTCAGTCTCCTCTTCAACAGTAAATACTAATTTATGACTGGAAAGATAATAAGAGTGTCCTGTACACTTCCCGCAGGTAAAGCTTTGATTGAACAGTTTTTTTTTTCATCAAAAAACAGTTTTTAATCAACACACGAATTTCGATTTTTTCCATCGTTTTGAAAATATTCAAAGTACCGTCACTAAAACCACTGTAACTTTTAAACTAATCGTCTAAATGTCACGAAATTTTGACACGTATCATTTGAAGGTTGGCTTCCTAAAAATCGTACGAATTTTTTTGAAAAGGGCGACATCTATGTGTCAGACCAGAAACATTTGACCCTACATGTTATATGATAATATTTCTTTACTGACAGTACTGCAATAGCATATTGTATCTCGGTCGTAATTAATTCAGTATGACGATCTCCACCCAGAGATTACAGAATCCCCCGTAGAAATATGTCTGATTTCACAAGTTATTATGCTAAATGCGTATGAGATTACCCCATTTTACCCGAATAAGGTTAATAGAAACTCAGGTATATTCTAAATTCGTCTTCAACATTTAGGTATAAAAATAGGAAGTAAGGAAAAAATAGTTTGTTTTCTTTGTGCCCAAGGCGTAATGTAAGCCTATTGTAATACAGATCAAGTTCCGGTTTCGGAGCCGAACTTCTTTTCTTCTGCAAGCGGATATCCGAGTTAATGTATTTCTTCGAACCGGTCACTAAGGACAGTAAATATTGGTATTTAAATTTCTTAAACAGGATGGGATTAATTTTTTTTAAAATTAATTTATTTTTCTAAATGCGACAAGAGAAATTAAAGAACAATAACGGAATATAATCGTGTTTTAACTTCCGAGAAAGTGAATAGACATGGCGCCCATAATGATTGTATAACTAATTTTTGACAAACAGTGGGCTAGTAATCGCCGAAGCCGGCCCAAGCAAAGGTTTACGGTAAGTGCGAGTCTGCATCATGAATCCACTTCCTCTCTATTGATTCGAGCACAATGGATCAATTTACGACCCAAAGATAAGTGTCTCGTTAGTTTTTATTTCCGGTACTTCCGTTTGGACCCTTTCAGAGCTACTTTTTATTAGTTTGAGCACATCCTTTGCAGTTCTTAAAAAATATAGGAATATACAGTGAAATAACACAACAAATTATAAATAATGGTTCAATAATTATTACTGCATTACAAAATTTTTACAAAAAATACTGTAATAGCATTTTTCAGCGGAAACATAAAGAAAACATTATTTCGCAGTAATAGGGTAAAAAATCAGCATCTTCTAAAACATCTTGAACGATTCAACATTATTAGCGATCACCAATATGGCTTTCGTAAATATAGATCAACAAGAGATCTTCTGACTTATGTAACACATGTTTGGAACAACGCAATTGAACCCTTTGGAAAATCTCCAGCGGTTGCTCTCGACATATCCAAAGCATTCGACCGTGTTGGGCACGATGGACTGTTGGCTAAGCTACGCTCTTATGGTATGTCTGAAAAGTTCTATTTGTGGCTTTCATGTTTCCTCAGAGAGCGTTTTTTACGAGTGGCTGTCGACGGATTTCTTTCTAACACCTTCACTATCAACGCCGGTGTGCCCCAAGGTTCTATATTGTTTCCTACTCTCTTTCTTATTTACATTAGCGATCTGCTGGAAAAGACCGGGAATCCAATCTACAGCTTTGCAGATGAGAGTACGCTTATCTCTTCATTCACTTTTAACACTCGGACATCGGCTACTTAGGCGAATATCCGCACACAGCAGGAGGTCGTTCAACTTAACAAAGATCTGGAAGAAATTTTATCTTGGGGTGACAGTAACCAAGTGGAATTTAACGCTACAAAAACTCAGGCGGCAGTTTTTTCTAAAAAAGTTAACGTTGCTGAACCCGACATAGTTATGTCTGGGCACTCCGATCCCCTCGTATCGTCACTCAATTTGTTGGGCGTTAATTCGGGATCAAATATGTCTTGACATGAACATGTGGCACCTACAGCAAGGCAAGCTTCTCAAAAGTTGGGAATATTATTTCGAACCAGAAAGCTTTTGCATTTGTTGAATTCTGTTCAGAGAAGAGCTGGTCGTCTGATTGGACACCCGGAACTGACCGGCGGCCTTGATTCGCTGGAACATCGAAGAACGGTAGGCGACTTGAGTCTGTTCTACAAGTATTTTCATGAAAAGTGTTCGAAGAATGTAGCCCGCTTAATTCCTCCCAGAGCGGTGCATGTTAGAAATACACGTCGCGCTAATACTTCACACCGTATGAGGTTCAGCTTGTTACTCCGCGCACAACGCTTTTTCAAGCAGTCTTTTATATGGAGAACATCATCCCTTTGGAATAATTTGCCCAGGGCTGTGTTTCCCACCGAGTACAATTTGCAGCGATTCAAGAACAACGTGAATCGCTTTTTCCGCAAACATGCTGCTCCTGGAGCGCTTTAGGGACTTCCCTGCAGCACTGTGCTAGACCCGTAAAAAAACGCCTTAATCTTTTATTTAAATGGCATTAGAAAGCACACATAGATCAGTGGTCTCATGACTAGATTATATTGGTACCAACGCTTAATTCTTCGTTCATCGCATCCCTAGTGAGCAATGGGTGTTACCAGTACAACACTGACACTGTGTGTGTACTCATAAAATTTTCAGAGCACATACACTACGGTTTTAAAATTACCGTAAGATTGAAATTTTACTAATAAATTGGCGATGTTTTACCGCACTTTTACTGGTAAAATTACTGCCTTAAAAACCTTACATCGGTGTGTAGAAGCTAGGGTGTGATAGGTACTATGAAAATGTAGTGGTATTTAAGCCGCTGTACAAGATCCCTGAAAGGTCCTAAAGACATCAAATCTCAAGAAATCTACACACTATATATAAAACCGAGGATTTAATACAAATGAAAAGCATAAATTTGCCCATGGCAAGCTGCCTATATAGTCAACAATTAGACCACGGTCGGGTCACCAATGACGATAGATGTTACCATCACAACACTGACATTCAGAAAGCAAAATAATGAGCACAAAAAATTTTCATCAGATAGCAACGAGGATGTTATAGGCATCACAAA
The DNA here is from genome assembly GCA_019049505.1 of Pachyrhynchus sulphureomaculatus. Classification (NCBI taxonomy): domain Eukaryota; kingdom Metazoa; phylum Arthropoda; class Insecta; order Coleoptera; family Curculionidae; genus Pachyrhynchus; species Pachyrhynchus sulphureomaculatus. Next base: position 14,081,550 of record CM032450.1, read on the forward strand.
GAGTATAAAAAATCGTATCTAGAAGTTTAATGAACTACTTGAATATATAAGCTCGTCACACCATCTATATACAGTCTGTCAAGTAAGAACATGTCCAGAGTAATTCATTTTTGGTAGACGCCATTCTAACGATTCAACAAAAAATCGGTAGAGGGAACCTTAGTCTATGACGCATTTTAGTAAAAGTATCAGTCGATTCCGAACTTTTGTAGAAGTCACGTAAAATCCAAAATGAGTCACTTGTTTGCGCATCAGTTCGAGGCAGTCTTTCTTTGTTCCTATCCAAAGGGGCCTAAAATGATACATTCCGCGGCCGCTAAATATATTAAAAAGTCGGTATCGTTTGTGAAGAAGTGGGTAAATCATTTTAAAGAGACGAAAAAGGTCGACGACTTGCCAAAACGTGGCTCGGTAGGCAAAGTTACTCTGAAAGTTCAAAAACGAATCGTGTCCTTGTTTTCGATGCGAAATTGACGCTGCATCAAGCAGGAGCAAAATTAAGAAAAACGAGCTCTCTATAAGCAACTTCGGTGCTAGTGTTCTCTTTTTTTCCTTAAAGACATGCTCTTTGAATCCACACAGCCCTCTCGCCCTAGCTTATATTATTTCCATGTAATTTTTCATATGTAGATTGGTAATAATGAACTAGTTTTTGTCTATCAAGACTAAGTAAAAATGTTTATCTGTCATGGGACATATTATTATGGTAGACTGACTCTCCGGTAAATTAGTAAACAAGAAGACACTTTTAAATGATAAATGCTTGAACTTTCTAACAACCAAACACATTTAATTTTTTTTACTGATTTTCTAAACCTGTACAACAATGAACTATGCTAATCTTACCGACTAAAAGATTTGGAGATAAACTCCCATTATAAACATATAATAATTTAACTACTGGGCTTTAAAATATTTCTTTAAACGTCGATAAACTGATAGCAGATAAAATTAACGACATCCCGTATGCATGAACAGGGTCTTATAACGTCAAGTAATTATCTACAAAGGACAGTGGTGTAGTTACTTTTAGAGAGACCAGGTGTACATATTTTATAATGATTAAAAATGTAAAAACTGTATAAGCTTAGAAAAATTACCTAACATCGGCTAACATAACACGTAGTCAGAAAAGTTTTTGGTCTGACACATAAATATCGCCCTTTTCAAAAAATCCATATGATTTTTAAGAAGTACCAACCTTCAAACGATACGTGTCAAAATTTCATGACATTTCGACGATTAGTTTACAAGTTACAGTGGTTTTAGTGACGCTACTTTTGATATTTTCAAAACAAAGGAAAAAATCGAATTTCGTGTGTTGATTAAACACTGTTTTATGATGGGAAAAATACCGTTCAAGCAAAGCAATGACTTGATAAGTGTTACGAGGACTCTACCCCTGGAAAATCACTCATCATTTATTGGTATGCTGAATTTACCTAAACGCGTCCAAAATTGTTTTGGATGACCGTAAAGTGTAACTGCGTCAGATAGCTGACAGCCTAAAGGTATCAAAAGAACGTGATGGTCATATTTTGCATGAACATTTGGGCATAAGAAGGCTCTGTTCGAAATGGGTACCGCGTTTGCTCACAGTGGACTAAAAACAACAACGTGTTGATAATTCTGAGCGCTGTTTGGACCTGTTTAAGCGCAATACAACAGTCGACTGGGACGGTTACGGCCTCTGTATTTTGGGATGCGTTGGAATAATTTTCATCGACTATGCTGAGAAGGGAAAAAGAAATTTTATGAATTGAAGTTCGAATTGCTTCCTCATCCTCCGTACTCTCTAGATTTAGTCCCCAGCGACTGTTATCTATTCGCAGACCTCAAAAAAAATGCTCGCGGGAAAGGGATTCGGCTCCAATGAAGAAATCATCGCTCAAACTGAGGCCTGTTTTGAAGGCAAAGACAAATTCTTCCACAAGAAAGATATAGAAATGTTGGAAAAGCGTTGGACTGCACTGAAGGCAGAAATTGCAAAGAAACGGCGTCAAATAAACAAAAAAAAAGTGATTAAGACAATGTACCGTCTCACAAGTCAATGGTTACAATGGCAAAATTGCCTGAATTGAAGTTCGAATTGTTTCCTCAACCACCGTATTCTCCAGATTTGGCCCCCAGCGACTATTATCTATTCGCAGACCTCAAAAAAATGCTCGCGGGAAAGAGATTTGGCTCCAATGAAGAAGTTATCGCTGAAACTGAGGGTTAGAAAAGCGTTAGACTGATTGTATCGTTCTTGAAGGAGACTATATTGATGAATAAAGTCCAATTTTCCAAAAAAATGTGTTTTAAGTAGCCTACGTGTTAACATCTTTTCATTTGATGGACGCTGCTACGTACCAAAGTAATAGAGTCGATTGCTGGGACCAATGAAATATTTCCGCTATGTAGCGGCTACCGTCAGCCCAATGCACCATTTGTCATTGTGACATCACTTTTTTGTGGTGGCTGTAACCAATATTGTGTAATACGCTATTTCAGGACTGGAGTCTTAGATCTATGTTGCCAAACCTACTTCGGAACCGACAACAACTAAAATTCATAGTTTAAACGCTAAATTGAGGTTAGCCTGGGAACTTCCTGAAATATTTTATGTAAACTGTATATAATAGATCAATGATCCACTCAATGTTATTGTGCTATAAATAAGTGTAATAATTTTGCTGCTTTAGGATCTACTGTAATAATGAAATCCACTAATCCACCGGTCTATATATTCTTGAGACATTTCCAAGAATTAATTTGCATGAAAATTTAAATATTTACCTCCGATATAAAAACATAACCTTCAATTTGACACCACAGAATGTCACCTTTTTGTTTGCTAAGAATTCGTTGGAAATCTCCGACGCCGCTAACCACCGCTGTGAGCCGCTGAAGGAATGACGTCATTAATTTATTAAAAATATAAAATCGCTTACAGCTGCTGTAACAGAAAAAAATCACCTTTAAAAAAAACTGTTAAAATCATTTCCAACCACATTGCGGCAGTCAAAATCTACTTGTTCCATAAGAAATATCGACTCTAATGCTACTTAATGCTGAAAAAGAAGTACAAAGCGGAAAATTTTCCACATCCTTGGTGACATTGTAATCACTGTTAAATATCTGCTGTTATCGCGAGAAATACATAACTTGTCATTGTCGACCTAACCTAGCGTGGCTCAACTCTAGCTTCTAATTATGCGAATTAAAATATAATGAACATGTCGATCGATATTATTGATTCATTAAAAGATACCCTGATGTTCCTGTCAAAATCGTTTTGGCAGAACATAGAAGAGAAAAGAGAAGACGACAAACGTTGGGCCAGCCAAAGAAAAAACGCCATATTACTGGTATTTTTAGGCATTTGCTGTTTCTGTAAGTAAGGTTTCAATAAACTAAATTGTAATCAACGAAACGTGAGTTTTTAGCGTCCATAAATTGATACAGAAAATATATATTAGTAGCTCAGAACAGACACAGATCTTTAAGTAGGTTACATCCCCGGTCGTATCGACACCGTTCAACAAAATATACGAGTCAGTTGATGACCTCTGAATCCAGATAAACATGGTTTAGCTTGGAAAATCGAACTTGGACTTGTCTCCTTGCTTTGATCCCTAAATAATGTGATATAATATTCTAGTTTAGTTGTTAGTAATTAGTAGGCCCTTAGTTGTCCTGTTATCCCAGTAATTTTAATACAAGGACACTTATTTAATAATTCTTCTCGAAGTTAGAGTATTAACTAAGTAGATGGTCAAACTTCAGAGTCCAATTTTAAGATAAAAAGTTCATATAAAGATGATGATTGATATCCCGGGACCCGGAATTGACCGGCGGCCTTGATTCGCTGGAACATCGAAGAACGGTTGGCGACTTGAGTCTGTTCTACAAGTATTTTCATGGAAAGTGTTCGAAGGATGTAGCCCGCTTAATTCGTCCCAAAGCGGTGCATGTTAGAAAAACACGTCGCGCTGGTGCTTCGCATCCGTATGAGGTTCAGCTTGTTACTCCGCGTACAACGCTTTTCAAGCAATCTTTTATATGGAGAACGTCATCCCTTTGGAATCATTTGCCCAGCGCTGTGTTTCCCACCGAGTACAATTTACAGCGATTCAAGAACAACGTGAATCGCTTTTTCCGCACTCGTGCCGCTCCTGGAGCGCTTTAGGGACTTCCCTGCAGCACGTGTGCTAGACCAATAAAAAAAAATAAAATAAAAAAAAAAATATTTCTGTGTCTACATTAAAAATTTACTGGGTAGTATTTTTCTGACGTGCATTATTGCTCCCAGAATGTCCATGTGTTACATCAATCGCTAAAAATTGCCCAAAATTTCGCGTGTTTTAACTTATATTTTGCCAAATATCAGCGAAACCGTGCAAGGCACAAAAATATAATAAAAACAATCACAGGCGTATCAGGAAAAAATGTTGAGGGGGTAGAAAGGGACCGTGACTACGAACAAATACGACCACGTACATTGTTTTTCATGGCACGAGGATGTGCCGTTTGTAAAATTGAGTTAAATAACACGGCTTGAAATTTGGCTGCGTAGTTAATTAGCCCTTTAGATCTATCTTCTCTATGTATTTTTTGAGTTGGTGATTGATTTGCTGGTATTATTTTATCTATACATATCCTCTATGACTGAGATAATAAAAAAAGTTTTGGTATGTTCATTCGCTGGTTTCAGCCTCAAAGTTCTTTTGTTATACCCATTTGTAGTCTGGTTTGATTAGTTTTTTTTTTTAAATAATAAATTATTCTTTTTAATTTAAATGGTTTTTACCTACTCACGCTAAAGAATCCAAACATATAGTAAAATAGTAATCACTAACGAATGTTGAGCAGAAGAAGGACTTTTGTTAATATTGGAAATAATGAAAAATTAACACGATTTTAGATCTCTCGACACCAAAAAACCTAAAACATGACATGATCGAAGCAGCTCCCTTCTATCCTCACTCCCCCCCTTTAGCGTCTTATATGTTGATAAATTTTCATAATATAGTATTATTAAAATTACATAAAATTAAATCGACTTCTCCACTCCTTTTACCCTTTTTTCAAAGGGAAGTAATGGGTAAGTTAGGAAGGTAAAAATATTGAATTTAAAAAAAAAAAGAATTTTATTTATACAAATCACACACATCGTTCTTAAAACAATGTGACAGTTGCTAATGGGGAATTTAGGTGGGCTGGTGACCCAAGCGGAATAAGCAGCAAAAAAATATGAACAGAAAAGCGAGGAAGTAAAACAATTATGAAAACAAATCCCAAATGCTCATTAAAATTTAATTAGTGGCCAGCGTCGTTGGTACTAATTAAATAGTTAACACTTTTGTTTAACGACTTAACTAAAATATAGCTTATTGAAAAAATAATTATTACACACATTTAATGGTTTTTCGAATTAGAAATTTTTATGGACGCCACTGGTGTATATTTTTGTTATTGTTTTGGATACCTTTCAGAAAACTTGCTAAGTGTGTGTTGTTTTTTATACGGATTTAAGAAATACTATCTGTCCGACAAGATGGTGTGGCATATAAAAAAATGTACTGTATAACAAGTAAAAATGTTAATGACCACCACAATTATGTTCTAAGCCGTGCTTTTTCGATTTCGATTGGGTAATTACACCTAAAAATATGTTAAAAGTCCTGACTTGTTACATCTAAAATATAAATATGTATAACGGTCGTTAAACGAAGAAGTTAGCGGCACATCGAGCAGGATATAGCAGAAAAACAAAGTTCTGACGGGAAATGATTATTTTTCCTTGCGATTCATTGAATACAAAAATTTATATTAACCATGCTAAAGTTTGTATTACAGCTAAAAAAATGATGCTATTTTCGTCACCCCAAATGGAAAATTACTTAAATTCAGTTTCTCCAAGAAGACTTGTAAAATCTGTACTGTATTTGACCTCGGATTTATGAAAAAATCCATAACTTGTTGAAAAAAGATTTGTCCGAATCTAATTTTGCATAATTAGAATATACAGTGTGTCCCAAAAAGTTTTATACAAATGGAGAAAAAGTTTATCTTACTTAATACAAAAAAAATGATTCTTGTAAGTTCTGCATCATATGGAAATCCATAATCAAGCATCAAAAGTTTAAAATATTTGGTGGTATACAGGGAAAATAAAAAATAATGATTTATAATGAAGAGTAAGGTGTGTTTAAATTTAAAAACAGAGCAAAATATTAATTGAAAATGTTATTAGGAACTAAGTTTATTGACAACTGTTAGGTATTTCCAAAGATATGTTCATTTATTTTCAGCCTCAAATTTGCAGTGATTTCGTTTTCTTTTATTCAATAAATAATCCAACAATTATTGACGAGTTTTTTTGAATTTTTAACTAGGAAGGCCACAAATCTAAAGGTGACCATAATTTTTTAGTTCTTATTAACTTTTTGCATTAATATATTGCTCTGTATTTAAATTTAAACACAATTTACTCTATAAATACAGAGAGAAAAGACTCGCGTGGGCAGAAGAAAACATACATCGAGACCTGTGAAGATCCATATTTGGAGATTTCTTTCGGAAAAGGGTTTTCCAAAAATTTGAAACCTCAAAAAACGTTTCCGATTTACAAGAAAACATTGACACCGACTGCCAAACGGTGGTTTGTCGATAAAAATGAAGAGTGGATTCTTCAAGAGGAAAACGACCTCAAACATCGGAGTAACCAGTGGCAAGGGAAATCCGGTAATGTCACACTAGATTGGCCATCACAGTCGTCCGGTGCAAAACCAATAGATGACCTTGGGCTCATATATCAAGTAGAAGCTCCGTAGTAAAAAGGGGTATACCCTGAAGTAGTTGTCACGGGCAATTTGGAAATCTTTACCTTTAAAATACGCGGAAAATCTCGTTGAAAGTATGCCCCGCAGATGCCAGGCAATCCTCGACGCTGATGGGGTCTGGACGAACTACTGAATCATTAGCATTTTAATGGCAATCTGTCACTTTTAAACACATTCTTACTTTACCGGCTGTATTGATCAACTAACAAGAACATTCTCTTAAACCATAAATACCAGCTACCGATATTATTTGAGAAATCATGGTTCTTGTGATTATCGTGTAGTACGGTGTATGTAAGGGAAACTAGAAAACCATCAACTAAAATTAAAGTACATGAATGTGTATCAAAACTTAATTGTAGCTGAACATCAACACTCTACAGGCTATACCGTACATGTAAGAGAAATTAAGGTTCTTGCTTCTGTCCCCAGTTTCCATCGACATTTACTAATACCCTAACAACATTAATAGAGACTCGCGTTACCGTCTGCACCACCCGTGGAAAATGATTATTACACTAGGTCAAGGTTTAATGACACCTTGTTATTCCCGAGCTTTTCAGTGCTCTAATCTCGAAAATTAAAGCTCCCTGAAGCGCTGATGCAATCGTAGACGAATGAGCGGAAAGTTACTCCCCACTGATAAGTCTTACTCTCAAGAACCACTATTTTTGATCTAAGGAAGACCGTGAAAGTTTCTGTTCCATATTATTATTTATTTGAACAAAATTTCTTCCACCAAATTAATATTTTCCATTGTTTTAGAACAAATGTTGTTAGACAGAAACATGCTCCATATAAAATAATTGTACTATTTGTATCAATTTTCCCCCACAACACTGTTCATGTTTAAGCAATTAAAAAAATATTCATACTTCGTATTTTTACGTACAGGATACAGAGATATTACTAGTATTTTGTTCACCACAAAACTGAAATAGTTTATTTACTTCTTCTTTTCAGTACACGCATTGAAAAGGTCTTTTAAACTTCAATAAGAACAATTTCTTTATAAAATATGCAATAACATTAAAATGGAAGATTACCAGAATTTTGAAATTAATAAGAAATAGCCCATACTAGCCATTTAAAAAAAATGATAATAATTTCTTTCCGTAAAATGCCGAAGCGGTGTTATTTGCTTTTGTGTATAAACTGATTATTTCTGGAAAATCCTGGTTAGTTCTGGTTAATATTGGTATTTTTAAAAATCGAGCATTTCCTCAGAGAATAATTGCTATCAAAATAATTCCGATAATGAATAAACTATTAATTTGCTTATTTTGTATCAGATTTTCATAAAACTCTGTTCATCTAAAACAAACATTTTCGTATGAATATTTTTTCACAAAAAAACTACACGTTTATCAATGTCTCCACTAAGAAAGAACGTTAGTGACAGATTCATCACTTTGTTTTTTAATTAATTTTTAATTTAATTATGATAAATTATTTCCAAAATCAAAACAAATACCGCTCTGAAGGAGACTACTCAACCCTTTTTTAGACTTAGTGAAAATTCGCCAAAAAACATTTTTTCGATCTTTTGAGCCTTCAATAATTGGTTTTTAATGTTCCGTACGAAACACTTATAAGATCAATTCGGTGTCTGTCCGTCTGTCACACCCGATTTTCTCCGAAATTATTTGACATAATAAGTTAAAATTTTGCACTAATATAAGAATTGATGGCTTCATTAAAGCCATGTAGTTTTGAAAGTTAAATTTTGTCTTAAGGGTTAGTATTGAAAGTTAAATTTTTGTCTTAAGGGTTAGTTTTAGGAGGTGAATGCGGAAGTGAAAAAAAAAATTTTACTAGGTCATCGAGTAGGGTGTTAAATGAAAGCTCATAAAAAGACGAATTCAAAAATATATATAATGTAATACTTGCTCACAATTCTCTTTGTACTATTTTAAAAAACTGCCAAAAATCGCTGTCCCCCCCTTATCTCGAAAAGTACCGATCAAAGAATTTTGAAAAAATTTTGGAATATTCTCTACAGGGGCTAGACTGAACGAAAATTATCACGAGTACATTAACTTTAATAATTTATCTAGTATATAAAAAAACAAAAATTTCAAAGTCATCAGTTTTCACTAAAGATTGGAAAAAAGCTTTATTGAAAACTCATGTGTTCGGTGAAGTCACTGATCATTTTATACTTCCGTAACAAAATTTTTTATTTTAAAACCAACCAACGTACGGAACACAAACTGCGCAAGTCCAACTTGCACTTGACCGGTTATTTCTTTTGAAAAGTAATTTCTTAAGTTCCCCAGGACCCCATTGATTTTGATTGTGGAAACTATCAGAACCATATTTAATAAATGGTTTTATTTCGCGGAACCATTACTATTAATATTTTTTTATACAAATATTCAGCCTTTACTAGTGCGTTCGAATTTAAAACTGGGGCGCCACTGAAAAGAGCAATAAAAACAGGGCGAGGTGTGCCAAGGAGGGTGCCAGCATTGTGCCAGGCTGCTGCCGAGTGACTATTGGGTTTCTTTAAACCACCTTCCGATTTTCCCACGATCTCAGAGACCAGACGCAAGGTGTAAGCACAGATTTTTACGGTGCAGGCTCAGCGCACCCCCGATGGATGAACACCTGCCACGCCGAATAACGCCCACATTCGCTATAATAACAGAGCCGTATTTATTAAAAATTCTTATTAAAGATTCTAGTAACGACTTAGTACATCTTTTTGCTTTGGAAGTGCTAACTGTTTAATTGTGATAATTACGTAGGTCCACTGCTTGATTATAAAATAAAATTTTGGACATCCTTTATATATTATATCGATGGATATTTTCATTTGTTAATACAGGTCCGCGTCTATGTTATTCGTATAAAAAAAATAGCAATTTTAAAGAGAGAATTTAACATGTACTAATTTCTCTAAAAATGAAACTTCTCGTGTTAAAGGAATGAAATAATTCTATTTATTTTTACATTTGATGTCTCCATAAAATAAATTACCTAAGATTAACTAAAGCAAAAATGTTAAGCCATAGTGATTCGCAGGTGAAGAAATATGCGGAAGCGTTAACCCGGGTATACATTTTTACATTCGAAGTGAAATTTCCAAAGGTTTTGCCAAGATTTCATTTAGCAATTTCAACGTTGACTTGTTGGAGTTAGTCAAAATGCCAAAGACCTTAGCCAGACCTCTCCCTAATTCCATCCGGACTGTAACACACGAATGAAAATTTTCCCGGATTAATGCTTATATATATATATATATATATATATATATATATATATATATATATATATATATATATATATATATATATATATTATATTTCAAGCTATAATTTTAAGGATTTAACCTTGAGTTCTTAGCAGTTTTAGTTTAAAGCTAGTATGTCAAGTAAGAACGTGACCGCTCGTATTCTTGAAAAAATGTGTTTTGCGAAAAAATTTTGCCATCAATATATTCTTTGGTATGCTAACAACGGCGCAATTACCTTGGTAAGTTGCCCAATAGCTTCCTGCATCAATAATCGCTTGGCATCTTCGATGCATGCTGTGGACGAGATATTCTGCATACTCGCACGGCAATGATTTCTAAATTTTTCGAATCTCGCGAGACAACCGAGTCAAAGTCCTTAGAGTGTTTCCTTTGAGCTTACAAGGGACCAAACGTTTTCAATAGGGTAGGCATCCAGCTCCTTGACACGGCCCAATTTCAGGGCCCGTGAAAACAATGATACAGTTCATTTTTCGACTTTCGGAGTGACTTTGCCTTTCAAGCCACGTTTTGGCAAGTCGTCGAGATTTTTCGTCTAGTTAAAACGATTTACCCAGTTCTTCACAAACGACTTTTTAATATATTTAGCGGCACCAGAATTATCATTTTGGATTTTACGTGATTTCGACGAAAGTTCAGAATTGACTGATACTTTTACTAAAATGTGTCATAGACGCCTCTACCGACTTTTTGTTGAATCGCTAGAATCGCTTCTACCAAATATTAATTATCGCGGACACATTCTTACTTAACAGATTGTAGATAATTGCATTTCCAAACGGATACTGTACTCATACGTTTTATTTGACTAAGATTTAACTACCTATCAATCATTTCAATGTCTCAGGTATCCCACCTTTCCCCTGAACATAACCATAAGAACAGAATAAAGATCAATTTAATTAAAATATCTATAAAATCTTGCGTAATCAAAGAATATTACAAAATCAAAACGTTGTATTTTATTTTAGTCATCAGAAGAAGACCTACCAGAATGCAATACGAGGTCGATATGTAACAAAGTGGATCTCTATGATACACCATGGGTAGAAAGGCAGTGTAGATGTCCAGGAGGACAAACTTGTCCTATGGATCTTTCAATCGATGATGGACACACGTTTGTCGAAAAAACTAGGCAATACAAAGTTTGTGAAGGCATCACGAAGTTGCCAAGGTGTAGGTAAGAAAATTTTTTATTATAGCATTCTATTTAAAATAGAGATATGACACAAACCCATCGATATTACAACTTACTATACATGTGTAATAATACTAATAGCTACCTTAACGCTGCGACAAATATCTTCCTTATGCGATGAGATTCTCAGGAAAGTTTTACTTTCAAGACTCTGGAAATTACATACTACAAACCACCTCTCAAATAAGCTATGCCTAAAATCACAGCAGCTTGTCTAAAAATTAAATTCCTTTTGAGTTGTTCCTTTGGGAAAACTGAGACGTAAGAAATTGTATTACTTACATTTGAACCATTGTCATGTGAGTCACTGATCTTCGGGTTTGATCTTTTTGTAACGACGAGACGAGTGTTTGAAGGTGAAGTAGTAGGTTGTAGTTTTTGTTTGGTATAAAGACAACATAGTAAAATTAATTGTTTATAGTCGAAGATATAAGGGGTTTAAGAGAGAGTCAGGGAGGGTTAGAGCGGTTGCTTCGTATATATTGTTTTATAAGCCCTTTTTAGAATTCATAGCAGCCCGTAGCTCCGTAGCGTAGTACCTTGCTTACGGTGCAGAAGGTCGAGGATTCAATCCCGCAGGTCGGTTTACTATTTATTTAAGTATATTTGGCCTGGCCATGTACATAGGTAGTAGTTGATCGCAGAAATGCAATAACATCCGTGGCAGCACTACCGCGTTGTCTAAAAAGGTGCTGTGAAATATGAAAATGTATGTTTCAGCACTTGGACAACGTTGACGGGTATTACAACATCCTCGCCGATATCCTTAGGATATGAAAAAGGGTAAAATCCCTACTCAGGCGGGGAGGTTAAAAAAAAATGAAGTCGACGCCGACGAATCAAAAAATGATGAATGAAATGAAATGACTAAACTGTCAGAAGAGGAAAGGAAACTGCCATATTTCAGTCCTATGCAGAGGGAAATGCCCTGTTTCAGTTGCAAATATCTGTGAAACCCTCCTTCTGCTTATTTTTTTTGTGATTAATCTCTCGTCATAAAGCAGTGTGGGAAAGACAAATCCACTCTTTCTTTTATAACTATGTGTTTGTGAGGGAAATAATGAGTAATTATTTTACCGATTTTTTCTTTCTGGAAACTAAAAGATATTATTAAGGTCCTTTTAAAGTGATTATTGTTTTAAAAAAGTCTGTGAAATTTCTCATTTTTTTTTTTTTTATTAAATTTGTGATATTAAGAAAAACACAGCTTACAATTTAATTTAAATGTTAGTGAAGCAAAACCACAATAAAATAATGTGTCCAACATATTTTTGTTAAGAATTTATTAAAAGAAAGTACTTAAAAAAAAATTAAAATCTTGTTTCCTCAGGTATTTTCGAGATACAACGTGGTCGATAACACTGTACCAGAACAACGTCACTGACCAAGTGATTCACTGCCATTGCCCAAAGAATTCCTTAACGTATCTTAACAAAAGAAACATGCTACATTTGCCTAATGGTCAGCTAGCATTTCAATACCTCTTTTCATGTTCTCCCCAAACGGTAAGTCCGAAACACAGTTTAATTATGTCCTCCATCTGCGAATTTTAATTGACGACTCGTCAAAACGGGAACAAAATTGTAAAAAAATAACTTAAAAAAAATTGAATTAAGTACTAATTTGTGGAAAATTATAGGGATTTCAGAAGAATCGAGAAATTCAAAGACTAGAATAGTTTATTCTTTGAACTCGTTCATAGTAAATTGTTACTTGCATTTGTTATCTACATTCAATATCGACTAATACAAGGAAACTTGAGGTAGTCAGTGGCCTATAAGGTCAACTGTAGAAGTGGCAGCGCAAACATACAGATTATTGCCTCTCTCTTTGATAGAAAGCAGATCTGTGACCTGTGCACCCGATTGTTACTCCAAATAAATTTCAATGTCTCTACAACAAATTTAAGAATTTTTTTCTTTATTCGATTTCTCAACACTCCCCTAACGAAGCTTAACCACAATAATTGTAAGGGTAACGAAGAGATATTCTACAACTGTTACTGTTAGTGCTTAAATTAGATTAACTTTAAATGTTTTTTTATTTTTCGGCTAATTTAAATTTGTTTTACTAAGGTCGTTCCAAAGATTCTCGGCTCAACAAAGAAAACGCAAGATTAAAGAGATTTTTTTATTTTTCTACATAGTCACCTTGCAAAATCAATAACATGTAGCTCAACGACTTCTAACGTCTAATAACGTTGCAAAATAGGCGTTAGTCTGACGAAGTTCATCATTCGAAGTGAATCTTCTTCCGGCCAGCCATTTTTCCAGTTGAAAACAAACAGTAACCGCTGGGAGCTAAACGTGGCGAATACAGTGGATGTGGAAACACTTCGAAAGAGGTCATGAAGTTTTGAAGCAACAATCCGATACGTGTGTAAAGGTTATCGTGATGAAAAAAAACACTTTCTTTTTTGCACACCCTTACCCTTATACAATTGCCCTTGAATACAAATACTGGTAATTTCATTGAAAAAATTGTTCTCTTAATAATATTTCAGGAACTTGATTAAATAAAAGTATACAGGGTGTATTTTTAGCATCATTTTGATGTGAAAAAGGAATCGAACGACCTATCAAACTTTATATGGTTGGATTCCTATTATGACTTTGTCCAGCGAAAGTCAACGGGAAAAATAACGGATTTTTTTTTGCAAAAATAAATTGCTTTTGAATTTTTGAGGTAAATCTTTCTGAATATGTTATCGTTGTCCAGTATAAAGTTTCTTCTTAAATTAAACTAGTATTCTGTAAAAACGGCCTGTTAGTCAAGTTTGTATTGTATCGTATTTAAAAACTCTACCCTATTTTCTTGCGTGAACGTACAGTGTCTTTACAGAACGCAATTTTTTGTACAAAATTTAAAAAGCTAATGCTCGACAACGAAAAGATTTTTTAAAAAATGTCATTTAAAGATTTATCTAGTAGTACCGTAGTAACGCCTCTGTATTATTATAGAATAATTCTTGTTCTTTTAGAGACTGCGATGCCAGAGAAAGGAACCTTGTCGCTTGTTTACAGTCCGCAAACGTCAAGAATTCTTGGACGAAGTGAACGTAAACACGCTGTGCCAATGCCCTCGTGCCCACAGATGTCCGCACCACCATACGGACTATGGTATTATTTCCGTAAAAAGCTTTAGTGAAGACACCGTTAAAACGTACAGTGGCTACTGCCTGCCCTCGTAGTATCTCGCTAGATGTCGCTGTATGTTACAAAATAGTATCCGCTGTACAGCTTGTTACTCGCCAAAACTTGTGCCTACGAATGGAAGATTTTGTTTAAAACGTTAGGAGTAAATGATTATTTATTCTTTTGAAATGGAAACTTAAGTGGTTTTTATACACATTGTTTCTTTTCATTGTACTGTGGTAATTATATGTCAAAATAATGAAAAGTAATCAATAAGTGCTACAAGCACGATTGCCTTCCCAATTCCACCAAACACACAGCATAGCATAACCTCTTTAGGCGTCAAGCCAGACTTTGCTATCTTTTGTGGAGCTTCATCCTTTTTCGCGTACATGTTTTCATTCTTTTTGTTGCCAGCTGTCTTCCAATGGTTTTAAAACTGTTTGGTAATGGATGTTTAGTTTTTTGGCATGTCATTACATGCCGATTTTCTCCAACTTTTGCCAAAATTCTATCAACTTTTTCTGTCGTTGGTCAACCACTGCGAGAAGCATATTTGACATGAAAATTTCCAGAAGGAAAGCAACTGAACCATCTTCTGCCTGTTTGTTTTGTTAACGTATCTTAACTATAAACTGCACAAATTTCTTCACAGGCCTGAGAAGCATTTGTGCTTTTAACGAAATAAAATTATAACGAAATTTTGCCGGAATTTCACCTATATTCAAGGCGATCTAGATTAAGCAGGAATCAACAGATTTTATCAGTTTTTGCATGTCTACTACTGTCAATTGTCAGCTTTCAACTGACGCTAAATATAACTTATGTTACCCGAGATATATGACACTAAAGCTATCTAACTAGTAAAAGGCTTGATAGTTTTTCGATAACAGAATTATATACAATATAACATATATACAATACTTCAGTTTATCTAAAAATTTTCAATCATTGTACATTTTTCTCCTTTCTTTACTTTTCTTCATGACTTTAAATTTTGATTTTCCAGAAGCTGTTCTGGATATTCAGTAGGCTGCACAATTTTTTTAATTATGAATATATAAATTCTTAAACTTATAATACAATGTAATGAGTGAAAATAATAAAATACATACAAAAATACACATAAAAAAACCTACATGTGTGGGATGAAACGAATGCACACTTAGCGTTCTTTAAAGGATACTTCTAGGACGGTCACATTTTTTAAAATAACTTTAGACATGTATAGGGAAATGAAAATCATTCTTTGGTTTGTTTATGTTTTTTTTTATTTATTTATTGCTATTGAGTTATTATGAGAAGAGTCCGAAATAAATATGACTCAGATCTTTAACGTCGCTTTTGTCGTTTATGCTGTTTTTCTCTTTATTAATACAAATTATTTCTTGGATTGATCTTTCTTCTATCTTGATATATATATATATATATATATATATATATATATATATATATATATATATATATATATATATATAAATATATATTCAGTTTCACAACTTCTAATATCCAGTAACGCTTCTCGTCAAGTAAGAAGCTCAAATTATTGAGTGTGACAATATTTTTTTGCAAATGCCTTGATTGTCCAAAGTGTCTAAATAATGAACTAATTTGTGAAAGATTTATAGAATGGGCTTTTCTTTACGAGATGAATGGCAGTGTGCTTCACTTTATAAACTTGAAGGAATTAATTAATTATATACCTTAAAATTATATATACTACTGGATATTTTTTTTTTCGATTTCCAACAACACTGACCACTTTACATCTAGAACCTCCCCAATTTGATAAGTATAACTTCTAAACAAAGAATGTGGGGAACTTAAATCTTCATTATTTTGACGTATAATTACCCAACATTAAATTATTGAAAAATTATTTTTGTCATCTTCCTATATAAGTGTCAATTTTATGTATGTAAATTAGTTTTTAGTTATAACTTATTCTTAATTTTACAAATGTAAGTACAATTTTACCTAAAGTATTGCTCAGAATTATTGGAATGTGAAAATAATTTGCAAAAAAATGTACATTCCGTTATAAGGCTTTAAAAAATAATTATATTTTTATATTTATTTTTTTTATATACATATGTATTCGTATCTACAAACCTACAAACCTATAAAATTTATATTAGGAAGTGATTTGTTTGTAATATAACTCGATTTCCTACGGTAGTGAAAGCAAGCGACAGTGTGGAGTAAATGCATATTAATACCTTAAAACGTAACTGTATCTTTTTTTAGTTTAGTACCTGTTAATACAACTGCTAAAGCTTAACTTTCATATATTTTTTTGTTATGTTTGTAAATATTTTCCTGCCACCTGGGTAAAAATTTTCTTGCCTCCACCAGGGGGGACTTGTAACAACAAAATTACAAACAATGTATAAAGCTTAAGGTTTATTTAATTTCTGGCTCTTCATACAAAACAACCCCTTTTTAACATACTATACATTTGTTTTGTAAAATTTTCTAGACAAAGCACTGTATAATAAAATTATTATAGGCAAGTAGGTCAACTGTGTTGTAAATATTTTGTGTTCATACAACGGTTTTAAAAATAATTATAAAACTCTGATATATTTGTAAGAGTTTCAATATTTTGGTCTAAAATTTTTCATGAGTTACTTACGCGAATGCCAATGCAAAGTTCATACAATATTAAGTCATGGAAAATATAGCTATTGCTACAAAAAGACAGAGAGGTGGAAAAAAAATGTCGTCGCAAAACGAAGCCAGCTGGCTATCGCCGGATCGTTGAAATGTATCTCGTCGAGTTTCTAGAGATGCCGTGCAAGTATAAGTTGTATTATATATATGTATAGTGAAAAATATGAGCGGAATCTCGAAGGAGTACATTTTAACAATCAGGCGGTAGCCAGCTGGCTTCTTTTTGCGGCGACGTTTTGTTCCACGTGTTTGTCTTTGTGTAGCAATAGCTATATTTCTTATGATTAAGTCGTGAGAACTCCGTTTTAAAGACCAAGCATCCATCACTGTCAAATATCAGTGAATAATACTATAGAAACTATATGTTTTTAAATTTATGTTTGGCATGTCGCAGCCATTATTCTCTGGCCTGAAAATTTAGCGTCCACGACCCTCTTGAATGGATTTTCATTGGCGCTAGCCTATTAAGATTTTTAGTTCAGCACTGAATCTTTTAAATTTTTCTAATTACGATTAAATTGTTAAGGCTAGGCTATCCTGACCATATAAATTTGATCCTGGCCAAGCGATTTCTTGGTCATAGAGAATTACAACATTAAACACTACATTGTAATGGAAAAAAGCCAACAGAGAGAAGTTATGTTAGCACGGAGTAGTACAACCCCGTACTTAATTCAGTAAAGGACGCGCCGCCTCTCTATTGATTAATACTGATGAGCTAAATTTAAAATTTAACAACGGACAGATTTCAGTTCTAGCAGTAAGTATTCTACCATCTTAAAAGAAAAACCTTTGAGTGAGACAGTTAAACTGTCTAGAAATGTGGGTACGTAGGGTAGATTCAATGTTACAGTTAGATTTATTGACATTGTGAGTTAACTTTATGATGTTAGGTTCAATTCCAAATAAAGTTGACGGGTAATACTCACCCTAAAGATGAAAATAAACCAATTTATATATTTTTTCCAAAAAGTAACAAATCGTTTTACAAAATCCATTTAAAAACATAGGAATACCTCTGTATCATTAATATTTTGAAACTTTTTTTATCCTTCAACCCAGTTAGTTTTTGAAGCATAATTAATTGATGTAACTTCAGCTTATTTCCCTTTTATCTTGTTAAAGCAGTGGGAGGAAAAATGCTCGACAACAAAATTAACTTCAGAATGGCATCTCTGCTTGAGAACTGAAAAAATGTTCGATATTCTTAAGACCTGAGGGGCACTCCTTAGTACCTATAAAAGTAATCTACCATCTCAAAATAATTAATAAACTGCCATTTTTATTATTTTCAACGTGATGTCTCAGGCAGTCAAGCTATTGACTGAAATTTAGTGCAAACAAATTTGATTAACATTCATTAATCATTTAACAAAATTCGTCAAGCATCTACTATTCCATCACAAGCTGTGAATATTGCCCTCATATTATTCGTCGTTTGTCAAAACAACAATATAAATGATTGTCAGCATATTTTAATCATTTAAGAGTGTGTTCGTTCAAACTATATGTTAATACATTTGCCAATTTGATTTGCGCTCTGACAGAACAATCTTTTAATGATAATTATCCTCTGCGATACACATTGTTTGTTAAAAAAGTACTCATTTACAATTATTATTTTTTGTAAAAAATGTATATCTTTAATATTTTAGAAAGTTCATTTGATATGTATGTAAAGCTGTTAAAACATATTGTATTAAAATTCATATTATGTACAAGTTAGTTTTTAGTTTGTAGTGTGAAAAATGTACAAAATAAACGTTAAGATTTTTACAGTAAAATTATGTTTTATTAAATTGGCATAAAACACCAACGTGACAGCTAAACTCTTCTTGACACTCCACTGTCAAGTTTCCAATGTGCTGTCAAAAATATTTGATGGATTTAATGTTATTAACGACGACCAGTATGAGTTTCGTCAACAAAGATCGACTAGGAAAGCCCTTAACGCAGGGGTGCTCAAACGGTCGATCGCGATCGACAAGTCGATCGCGAGTGCTTTTTGAGTCGATCTCGAGAAAAAAATTCCGATATAGAACTATTCACAGATTTTGTTTTAGGTAACTAAAACAAAATGTAATCAATAAACTACTAAAATTTATTCGATCCACAATTAGGCCAGAATAACCCCCTCATCACTTTCTTTTATCGTAATAACCCCCTGCTAGCGGCAAAAGGCGGCTTTATCAAAGGAACGCGCGGTACTTGTCAAAGAAAAGCCGCGTTTTGGATTCCCGCCGATTTTTCTAGAAACTTCGGGCGGCGTGTTTGACGGGAACATTCGAGACTTCATTTGCGTCGATATAAATGTTGCGCCTGAAGGAATAGAGTCAGTCTGAGTTGTAACTTGAAGGCGATACATCGATACAAAGTTTATTAATAAATAGTCCAAAATGAGTGCGGCGAAGAAAAGTAAAACTTATCATTTTAATAACGATTGGGAGGAAGAATTTTTCTTTTGTATAGTAAAGGATAAGTGCATTTGTCTCATTTGCCGTGCGTCAGTTGCAATACCTAAGCGTGGGAACTTAGAGACGCATCATAAAACGATTCATAAAAACTATGAAAAGGATTTTCCGTCACAGAGTGAATTAAGAAAATGAAAAGTACGTGATTTGATAACTTGTTTGAAAAAAGAACAAACCATGTTCACAAGACCAGCCAAACAATCAAAAGCTGCAACGATCGCTTCATTTAAAATATCTCATATATTGGCGAAACACAAGAAACCATTTGATGATGGATTGGTTGTGAAGGAAGCATTTATTGAAGCGGGTGAGACCTTATTTGGAGATTTTAAAAATAAAACAGAGATTATGTCTGCTATTAGAGAACTTCAGTTATCTCATCCGACTGTCACAAGGCGTGTTGAAATCATGAGTCAGGACATGGCAGATAAACTAAAACATGATATCATGGAATGTACATACTTTTCTTTACAGTTCGACGAATCCACCGATATGACAGACACTGCCCAGCTGTGTATTTTTATTCGAGTGGTATTCAGTGACATCTCGGCTAAGGAAGAGTTTTTGATAATGATTCCTCTGAAAGGAAAGACCCGTGGCGAAGATATATATGACGTTTTCTTCAATTTTGTAACAAACTACAAGCTACCAATATATAAACTAGTGTGCATTACAACCGATGGAGCACCAGCAATGACTGGAAACGAAAACGGTTTTGTGGCATTGTGTCGAGCTAATGATGATTTCCCTTCATTTTTCTTCTTCCATTGCATTATACATCAACAAGTTTTGTGTTCAAAAGTTCTAAACATGGAGGAGATTATGGGCATTGCAATAAAAATTGTGAATTCTATCCGTGCACGTAGCTTGCAACGACGGCTCTTTAAATTGCAGTTGGAAGATAGTGAGTCAGCTGAACACACTGATTTAGTTCTTCACACGGACGTCAGGTGGTTCAGTCGCGGAAAATTCCTAGAAAGGTTTCAAGAATTATTGCCCGAAATAACAGCTTTTCTGGACGAAAGAGGTGATGACACTCAGATGCTGAAAAACGGAAAATGGCTGACTGATTTGGCATTTTTGACAGACATCACAATGCATTTAAACACCATTAATTTGGAGCTTCAAGGTAAAGGAAAAACTATTATTGAGATGATTAGCGCAATAAACGCATTCAAAAGTAAATTGCAAGTTATGATAGATCAACTGAAAAGAAAGGATCTGAAAAATTTTCCGTCTTTGAAAGCAAGGATTCCTCAGTTGAATTAAGATATTTATGAGGCAGAATTATTAAATATTTTGGGCCAGTTCGAAATACGTTTTTATGATTTCAGTAAATTGGCAAATATCGCATCATTTATGAGTTATCCTTTTTCGTGTAAAAACATTCAGGAATTAGCTACTGAAATAGCAAGTCAGTTTTAACATGGATGATGTTCTGTTGAAAATGAGATTAGTGCAGATTATATCAGATATACATCTTCAAAGCCACAGCATGAAAGCTGAAATGAAGATAATTAAGTCAAAATATCGCAATCGACTAACTGACGAACATATGTCATCATGCTTGCGATTAGCACTCGGTAATTACGTATCATCTTATGAAAAGTATGCTGAGGACATGCAGTGCCACGCTTCAACATCCAAAGTCACTCTTTAGTTAAGTTTAGACACTAGAACTCGTTTGTTTTGTAAGAACCAATAAACTCGCAATTTTGAATAATTATGAGTTTTTTCATTGGCATTTTAGAGCAGACCTACCTTGACTAAAAAAATGCATATTGTACGGAAAACTAATATCTATGCCACGATACACCCTACCTAGACGACAATCCTGCATCACACTTACTTGCAGCCTCTCAGAGTCGATCAATCGTAGTCTAACAATATTGAGGTAGATCGCCAGCAGTTCAAGTTTCAGCAACCCTGCCTTAACGTATGTCACTTCTTTGGAACAAGGCAGTGGGACTTTATGGACATTCTTGAGTGGATGAGTGAGTTGCACTTTATATATCCAAGGTGTTCAACTGTGATTGGTATGACTGATTGTTGGGTAAGCTGTGCTCTTATGCCTGAAAGGATTGTTTGTGGCGGCATCATTCTTTGCACGTGGCTGTTGATGGATTTCTTGCACTTATTTTTGAGGTTTTTCTACTTTGTTTGGGGTCTTGCAGTGAAACCACCTCTACACTGGTTAGAGTCTACTCAGAATGGAGTTGTTTGCCTGATTTGATACTTAGGACTCACCAGATTCTTTGGATCATTGCAGAAAAATCTCTATATATATGAGAAATGTTCGAAGAAAATAACCTGCTTGATCCGTTCCAGAAAATACTTCAAACAATTACAACAATCATATTATTAGCATTGGAAGTGAAAAACCAGGAAAACTAAAAACCGATTTGGAAATACGAGGGCTACCTTATAAGTTTTTACAAAAGCAATGATTGCAATATGTTCAGTATAATTAAAGAAACAAGCAATCATTTTCTTGGAAGTCGTTGGCGAACGAACCACCTTTGTTGGATTCGGTTCATCTTGGAACACCCAAACAGTTACGATGTTGTATACGGATTTTGCATGTGCTTCGAATTGTTTAAGCATTTTCTTAGACCAATTGACACGAGCTTGTTTTCTGAGTTTTGGTCCAATTATGCGGAATCCATCGGGAACAGATCTTTTTCACAGCTAATGTTTCTGCTAAACCGAATGTACTGCAGTCTTCGGCATGCCTAAAGATGCATCTATCTCACATAAAATTTAAAAAATTACTCCTTTTCACAATATTCTTTAATTTAGGGGAAATGTTTGAACTTCCATTAAACTATATCTCAGAATTCCCATCGAAAACTTAAAAATAATTTTAAATAAGGAGAAAAAGAAAACAGACATGTCTAAAAGTTATTTTATATAAATCAACCATTCTTGGGGTATTTCCATGGTTTTTATAAATATGAAGATTGTTATGTAGCCACACATTATTGCTAAAGGGACACATGTCAGCACTAGCAGTTGGTGCCGGTGATGTAACGAAATCATGAGGGGATATTGGGACTTAAGCCTAAATGTGCTATAAAACTAATCCAGTAATTATTTTGAGAGAATATATTTTAGCTGATCAAAATCTTCTAGATCGATGACCAATTTTGGTCGACCTGCAAACCAATTGTAAAGTCTTTTCTGATAAGCGATTCGAGGTATTGTTGTTGAGTTAGGCTTTTACTAAAATCGTATAAAATTATCCAACGAAAACCATCACGTGAAATTTCCGTTTGTTCACAAAACTGTTTTTTTTTTTAAATACTCACTGTAAACACACTACTACTCTAAGATTAATTAAAAATGTATCTAATAGGAGACTGTTAAACGCATATGAAAGTATGGAAATTATAAAATGTAAAAGTAGTTTAAATAAAGACAGAGGGCCTATTCCTTATAGTCCCTTCTACTGCTTATTTGACTGGAACTGATGGCCTCGCCTATGCCATTAGTTCCGCCTGAGTAATTCAAGGGTTAGGCTAAGTATAAATAGGGTAGATTTGTAGTTTAGCTTTAGACAATCATCGCTCCTGATGAAGCTGACAAGGTTAGCGAAACGCGCGTCGAGTGTAAAAGTAAAGTGTTTGGTGTATTGGTGATATATGCTGAGTAGTATCCCAGAATTTATTAAAAATCAAAGACGAAAGTAAACGAACAAATAAAAGACTTGTTTGAAATTGCTCAAGTATGTTAACGGATATTATAAAATTATAGCTAATTGATTATGGATTCAGTGAACGTATAAATATTGTTAATGACGGTGTGAGTGTAATTAATTAAAAAAAAATGTATCTGCACAAAGATGCCTTAAAGCATCTTGACAAGCCTTCTTAGTGTTGTCGGTCATTAACCGACGTAGATAGAGCCCTTTTTTACCCTTTCTTGCTAAAAGGAAGTACTGCATTCGTAAAAAAATTTCCTTCTGAGATTTTTGCAAATTCTCCTGTTTTCAGGTCTCTAGATCACGAAAAACATGGTTTCAGATTCGGTTGCACTGCTTGTCTCTCTGTCTGTTGACACGATATCTCTGAAATGGGATATCGATTTCAAATTTGGTATTCATATATTACTTGTTACAGAAATGTAATGACGCCCGTAGCAGCACTACCGCGTTGTCTAGAAGGTGCTATAACACACACACAAATGTATGTTTCGGAACTTGGAGAACGTTGATGGATATTATGACATCCTCGCCGATATAGATCCAAAAAAGGTAACCTCTATCTAGGCGGGGAGAAGACCGATACAAAAAACAAACTTGAAATAGGAAAGAAACCTGTAGTTTTTCAGTCTCATCGCTTCAGAGTAAAAGGGTAGGGTCGTTAAATTCTGTAAAGTTAGTAATATGAGAATTCTTTTGTGGTTTTTATTGCGATCATGGACAAATAAGCATAATTATTTATAGTCAAAACATTGAAATAATTGAGCTGGTGGAGGATGATTTAGAAGTGTTGCTTCGTATATATCATATTACAGGTCTTATTCAGGGGTCTTGGAGTCGAAAAATCTGAATATTACGTTACTTTTCATTGGGTTCAGCTTCAACAGCTGTCTTTCTTCCGCTTAACTTACTTTTTTTTAGTATATAGGGAATATTTCCTTTCTGCTGAAAATGTGCCACAGTTCAGCCGATATCTAAAACAGGCAAGAAGACCTTGCCAAATAACTACCGACCAGTCACACTGCTTTTAATAATATCGAAAGTCATGGAAAAGGTTATCAATCAGCATCTTCTAAAATATCTTGAAGGATCACCAATATGTCTTTCGTAAACATAAATCAACAGGAGATCTTTTGATTATGTAACACATGTTTGGAACAACGCAATTGAACACTTTGGAGGATCTCGAGCGGTTGCTCTTGACATATCCAAGGCATTCGACCGTGTTTGGCACGATCGACTGTTGGCTAAGCTACGCTCTTATGGTATGTCTTAAAAGTTCTGTTTGTGGCTCTCATGTTTCCGCAGAAAGCGTTCTTTACGAGTGGCGGTCGACGGATTTCTTTCTAACACCTTCACTATCAACGCCGGTGTGCTCCAAGGCTCCATACTGTCTCCTACTTTCTTTCTCATTTACATTAACGATCTGCTGGAAAAGACCAGGAATCCAATCTACAGCTTTGCAGATGACAGTACGCTTATCTCTTTGAACGCGCGGACATCGGCTCCTCAGGCGAATATCCGCAGACAGCAGGAGGTCGTTCAATTTAACAAAGACCTGAAAGAAATTCTATCTTGGAGTAACAGTAATCAAGTGGAATTTAACGCTACAAAAACCCAGGCGGCAGTTTTTTCTAAAAAGTTAACGTTGCTGAACCCGACATAGTCATGTCGGGGCACTCCATTCCCCTAGCATCGTCACTCAAATTGTTGGGCGTTAATTTGGGAGAAAATATGTCCTGACATGAACATGTTGCAGGCATAGCAAGGAGAGCTTCTCAATTGTTGGGAATATTATTTCGAACCAGAAAGCATTACAGTCCACAACAACTGTTAATTCTTTACAAAGCTCAAATTCGACCAACTATGGAATACTGCTCCCATTTTTGGGGCCCCGCTACCAAACACACACTGCATTTATTGGATTTTGTTCAGAGAAGAGCTGTTCGTCTGATTGGAGACCCGGAACTGACCGGCGGCCTTGATTCGCTGGAACATCGAAGAACGGTTGGCAACTTGAGTCTGTTTTACAAGTATTTTCATGGAAAGTGTACGAAGGATCTAGCCCGCTAATTCCTCCCAGAGCGGTGCATGTTAGAAATACACGTTGCGCTGATACTTCACATCCGTATGAGATTCAGCTTGTTACTCCGCGTACAAGGCCTTTCAAGCAGTTTTTTATATGGAGAACATCATCTCTTTGGAATGATTTGCCCCGGGCTGTGTTTCCCACCGAGTATAATTTACAGCGATTCAAGAACAACGTGAATCGCTTTTTCCGCATGGCCCTCCTGGAGCGCTTTAGGGACTTCCCTGTAGTACGTGTGCTAGACCCATAAAAAACATAAAAAAAACATCTCACCATAAAGTATCTATTATTTAAATTATCGAGTTGCAATGCTTGAAATAGGTTTTTCTTTAGTGTAAAAATGTCGAATGCGGTATTTATTTTAGAACTGTATGTTTGCGAGAAAAGTACTCGGTAAATTACTTTACCGATTTCTAATCATTTTTTACGTTTTAGGGTCCCCAAATCAAGAAAAACATAGTCTCCGATTTCCGCCGGTTTATCTGTTGGCACGATAACGTTCGAACGAAATGAGATATAGGTTTGTACAGGTTTAATACACGACGTAGGAAATAAATCTTCTGAGCGATACTACTTCACTGGAAGGAAATCAAAGGGATGAGAGATCGATAATTTGTTTATAGTTTCACTAATCTTAAGTTAAAAAGCTAAAACTAAGTTAGTTACGCCAATATCGAGAGAAGTTCCATTATGACAAAGTAAACTGGCCTTGTCTAATACACGCCACTGAAGAACTAACTTAAAACACCACTGTTCAATAAAATTGCTTTTAATACACTTCATACAAATATTTTTATCTCATTTGCAATACAATTAATAATGAATAAATTGAATTCATTAGTTTTAATGTAATCTTAAGTAACATTATAGACAATTAAGATATAATATTAGTACATCCGTTAGTACATTTTTTTTTGCAAGCGTAATATCAGTAGTAGTATTATAAGTAGTGTAATTTAATAGCATTATAAAAGCGGCAACTTAAGAATTTCCTGGCATTTCTCTAAAAAATGGCTATTACAGTACTGTTACCTACACGAATTATATCGAACCTAATTTGTTTAAAACATAATAAGCTCATACATCAACTATTTCGAGTAACAATTCCAATCATAAAACTGATGATTTATTATTAATACCTGTTAATAACTTTTTTATTAAAAATATTTATTTTTTAACGGGCCAAGATAATTTTCGTTAAAGTGTAACAAGGATGTTTTAGCCATTAAAATAATTTAGAAAAGTCAGATATCGTTATTTCATGGGCAGTATTAGCATGACAATATCTTATAGACGCTATCGTTATACAGGGTATTTTCCTATACCCCATCCGCTTGAAAGAACCAAATGTTTCATATAACTCCAGATATCAGAAAATATTATCCTAAAATATCATGTAAAATTTCGGAAAAATAATGAAGTTATAGTGTATTTTCTATTGACCTATCCGGGGCATAAAACGCCTGTCAGGAATACCTGGCTGGGTGATGCACTGTTAGCAGATATAAATAAGGGTTCATATTAAAGAAAAGATTGGAAAAACTAAACATTATTGCAAACTGGCGCTTTATTGTGTGATAACCCTAAACATGCAATTTTAGGTTAGTTTTCTTTCGGTGGCAATATATAAAAGAATTAAACATTAAATTCTTGAAATTATGTTTTTAAACTGGTTTTCCTTTTTCTCTACAAGTTAAAATCGGATATTTCTTTTTATAAACGTCCTTAAATTCCATAAAATAATCTTAAGTTAATATTCCTCATCATTTTTCTGCTTCAAAAAATTTTTCGTCTCAATTTTTGATTTTTTTTCCAAATATTCGCCATTTTTACAAAAATAAGTTTATGGCTAACTGAAACCACTATAATATGCTTCTAAAATCAGCTTTGTTGTTCTATTATCCTAACATAACCTAAATATTTTCATTCATTCTTATAATTCTTATACTGTGAATGAGGAAGTAAACCAGAATTTTTTTAACGACCATCCTGATCCCAAATATCCAAGAATTACAACTCAATATTTTAAATTAAAGCTCCATTACAGTGAGACAGTACTTACAAAAAAAGAGGAAGGGTTTCATAGATGTTTACGACTAAAAAACTGATGTTAATATCTATACACTGTTTTTGTTAAAATAATCATAAAAAAATAACATAATTTCCAGATTTCTTGATTCCAAGAACTCTGAAAAGGATCAGTATCCACGTAGTAATCACCCTAATCTCCTCCTCCCTTCCTTTTAATCTGTATATATATATATATATATATATATATATATATATATATATATATATATATATATATATATATATAATGATGCTTAAAATGTGTCATATATGTGAACCAAAAACCAGGAGTAATTTTCATAATAATATCAAAAACTACCCCCACCCCTTTTACTCCCTTTAAAGTGATATCGCCAAAAACTATGGGTTCCTCGTCTATTTAAAATGTATCAATTTTGAGACCGATATATATATATATATATATATATATATATATATATATATATATATATATATATATATATATATATATATTACTTTTATCAAGGTGTTATACGTGTATCGAATTTCAAACCGATACATCATTTTTATCGAGCCTTATCGTGGTAAGAGACCGACGTATTGATGGAAATTGAAAACTCTATTTCTCGTGACCTAGAAACACTGACACGTGAAGAAATGCAAAAATTTCGGTGATTTTTTTTACAAATACAATACTTCTCTTCAGTAAAATAAGTAATAATATAGGTCTAAATTTAATACTTTTTGAGATATTGGTATCTGAAAAATCTTTTTTTATTCTTGACAAAATGGTAAAGCAATCTAAAATATGTGAAAGTTTATTATAAAAGAATTAAATACGTTATTTCCTGTCGTCAACACCAAGGACACACACACGGCAAAAGCTGGGAACAATATTATATAAGATAATACCAAACTAATGGCATTATCGTAGCGTTGCTATTTTTCACAAAACTCATAAATGTCATACGATGTTATGCAAGATCAGCGGGCAACGCTGACGATATCAAATTATAAGTACGGCCGTGGTTAAAGTTACCCTACAAGTAGTTCACAGTCTGATCGTGCATTTATGGGTTTCTAATGTAGTTTAAACTGAGAAATACAGGTACAATTATGTTGGTCACGACTATACATACATTGAAAGGTATTTATATCAGGCATTGGCGTCTTAGTTACCATCTTCTCTATATTGCAAATCATTCAGTATACTTCCGCATAATCACAAGGAAAAAAGCTGTTCCATTACCAAGATCATAATTAATCATATTCAGCTCCAGTTAGTATTATCTGACAAATTCTAATTATATACAGTTTATTAAATATACATTTACATGATAGGCCACCCGGACCTTATTTGATATCTGCTAATGTACACAGTGTTTTTTAAATTGGGGTATTTTTTTAAACAAGTTATAGTATTTAATAAAATAAGTCACTTTGCTTCTTCTATATCTCTATGTATATAAAACCTAACGTCTGTTTATATATATGTATAGCCAGGATGAAGCGACGGGGCCGGGAAGGGGGGGACATATGTATACAAAGGGCGTTTATTTAAGAATAAAAAGGGAATCCCCATGGAGAAGTTGCTTATAGAGATGAGAGAGTCTCTTGAAGAAACGAAAAGAACTCGCTTAACTTGTTTCAAACACACTGTTGTTAAAAATGGGATGGGAATTTATTTCAATATCTCGAATAACAGGTGAATTAAAAAATTATCGATATATTAATAGTTATTGATTTACGAAAAGTTATAGGTATATTAATAGTTTTCTATATACAGATAATTATCGACATATTGATAATTAGTGAAAATCGATAGACTGATTACTAAAAGTTAACCCAAGAAAATAATATTTATTGAAACAGTAGGTCTTCAAAACTTCGTAAGTTTTAAAATTGAATACAGTATTTTTAATAGGAAACTATCACAGGTTACAGAGATTCTAGGTATAATTCCTGCTGTTTCGATTAAATAAATTATGATGATGTTTCGCCGGTTTTGGCTTCTTCAGAGCTTGTTCTGAGAAGTAACTTAATCGGCATATAGCAGGAAACAGTTCTATGCTGTATGCCAAAAAAGTCACTTTTCGGAACAAGCTCTGAGGAAGTCAGCACGATGATCAGCGAAATTTATTAGTATTATATAGGTGGACAATGTTTGGAAAACAGTATACAGTGTGAAAATTTTTAAAATATAAGATTACGCCAAATAAATACTTTCGCATACTCTCAAAATGTTATATCGATAACTATTAGTATATCCGAACTTATCGATATATCGATAACAATCAATACATGGATATATCAATAACTCGACACCTATTGATATATGGTTAACTCTCTACTTATAGATAAGTTTAAATTATCGATAGAACGGATGCCTTATCTCGTATATCTCGTATCGTATCTTATCGATAAGTTTATCGCACATCCCTAGTTACAAAATATCTTGTTCGAATATCTCACATAGCAGTAATAATTTTTCGCAAATTTATCCATACAAATTTAAGAATACACAGGCCTTTTATTATATATAAATTAGATATTTATTGATAAAAAAAACAATTGTTCAAAACAGCGTCCTTAATCTTATATCAAACAATAAGGAACCGTTACGTTTTGATGCTCATTAAAATACAGTTCTACAGTAGCAATATTTTGAAAATTTCATTCAATGGAGCTAATTCAATTTTAATAGTATCCGCCTATATCTCTAATTAAAAATTACTATGTGTTAAGGACCAGTTGTTGTACAAGGCATACAATGTCAAGGGTGTAAAAACACTTAATGGTCTTTTAAGTGTTCTTAAATAGCTTTTGCTTTACAAAATCCATTAAACTTTATCTGCGTGCTTACTGCATATGCTTTAATCCTAAACACCCTGTTATTACTAATAAGATGTAAAGATATCAGTAGCGTAGGTAATAGTTATACCTGCCAGTGGTGTAGCTAGCCATATGCCTTTTCCCGTCCCTATGAGTCGAGGAATAACACCCCTCTTCCCTAAAAGTCGATTCAACTTATATGTACATTGCTTCCTATTTTTTTTATGGGTCTAGCACACGTGCTGCAGGGAAGAAGTCCCTAAAGCGCTACAGGAGCGGCACGTGTGCGGAAAAAGCGATTCACGTTGTTCTTGAATCGCTGTAAATTGTACTCGGTGGGAAACACAGTCCTGCGCAAATTATTCCAAAGGGATGATGTTCTCCATATAAAAGACTGCTTGAAAAGCGTTGCACGAGGAGTAACAAGCTGAACCTCATACGGATGTGAAGTATTAGCGCGACGTGTACTTCTAACATGCACCGCTCTGGGAGGAATTAAAAGGGCCACATCCTTCGAACACTTTCCATGAAACTACTTGTAGAATAGGCTCAAGTCGGCAACCGTTCTTCGAAGTTCCAGCGAATCAAGGCTGCCGGTCAGTTCCGGTTTCCAATCAGACGAACAGCTCTTCTCTGAATAGAATCCAACAAATGCAGTATATGTTTGGGAGCGGAGCCCCAAACATGGGAGCAGTATTCCATAGTTGGTCGAATTTGAGCTTTGTAAAGAATTAACAGTTGTTGTGGAGTGTTCATGCCAGGACATATTTGCTCCCAAATTAACGCCCAACAAATTGAGTGACGATGTTAGAGGGATGGAATGCCAAGACATAACTATGTCGGGTTCAGTAACGTTAACTTTTTTAGAAAAAACTGCCGCCTGGGTTTTCGTAGCGTTAAATTCCACTTGGTTACTGTCAGCCCAAGATGAAATTTCTTCCAGGTCTTTGTTAAGTTGAATGACTTCCTGCTGTCTGCGGATATTCGTCTGAGTAGCCGATGTCCGAGCGTTCAAAGTGAATGAAGGGATAAGCGTACTGCCATCTACAAAGCTGTAGATTGGATTCTCGGTCTTTTGCCATGCGACCACAAACCAAGTTTTTGAAAAAAGAAAACCAATACGAGAACACGATCATCAGTGAGGCTTTTAGGACCGTCAACAAAAGGGCCAAGTACTTGAAGCCGAGTGCCATTCTACAAAAAGCCTAGAGTACCGACCTTGGGCTAACCGTCGTTATCTACATCCTCAGTCATAAAGTAGTAATGGTTTTTGGAATAGTAGGAAGAGGGTCACGCCCTAACTAATAAGCTAATGATATGGGATATATGTTATGATGCTGTAATAGAGACTTGCTATAAAAAAACCTATTAAGTTGGGTATCAAAATAGAATAATCTGCAAAGGAATGGATTAATGACTAGTTTACACAGCTAGGGCCTTCAAAAAAGCACGTTAAAAAAATTGTTATAGTGAATTTTAGCTCAGGAAAAACAGTTTAATTACCAAGTTCTCGACGTCTATTATAGCTAGAAAGATTTTCTTTCTTAAGTTAGAATATTTGGAGAATTGCAGTTTGTTATATACAACTGTGGGCTCTTCTCCTTCATTTTTAACAAGTGAGGAATCAGCTGTCGAGTTTAAACATCGCCGTACGAACCTTGACGGTGATCCA
Source organism: Pachyrhynchus sulphureomaculatus (assembly GCA_019049505.1). Taxonomy (NCBI): domain Eukaryota; kingdom Metazoa; phylum Arthropoda; class Insecta; order Coleoptera; family Curculionidae; genus Pachyrhynchus; species Pachyrhynchus sulphureomaculatus. The sequence continues at coordinate 14,113,433 of CM032450.1, forward strand.
AGTAAAGGACATCTAAAAAGTGCGACAGCATCAGAAATCATTGAATATGAAATTACTGAAATTATAGGCATTTCACAAGAACGTGAAGATTATGTTTTGCATGAAGAAATGCACATGAAAAAGTTCTGTGCAAGATGAGGCCCGAGCTTGCTCTAAGCAGATCAAAAATTTATTCGCCTGAATATTTTTGAGCAGGGCTTGGAGCCTTTTAACAATAATAACACGTAGGCTGAAGAGTTTTTGGTCTGCCATAGATATCGCCCTTTTCAAAAAATCCATATGATTTTTAGGGAGTACCAAACTTCAAACGATACGTGTCGACACATTTCGACGATTAGTTTATAAGTAACAGTGGTTTTAGTGACGCTACTTTTGATATTTTTAAAACAATAGAAAAAGTCGAATTTCGTATGTTGATTAAACACTATTAAACACTGTTTTTTGATGGGAAAAATACTGTTCAGGCAAAACAATGGCTTGATAAGTGTTACGGGGACTCTGCCCCTGAAAACTCATTTATCATTTTCTGGTATGCTGAATTTAAACGCAGTCGTACAAATGATACTGAACGCTTTCGACGCCCAAATCAGGTGGTTACACCGGAAAACATCAAAAAAAAATCCACAAAATTGTTTTAGATGACCGTAAAGTGACATTGCGTGAGATAGCTGACACCCTAAAGATACCAAAAGAACGTGTTGGTCATATTTTGCATGAACATTTGGGCATGAGAAGGCTCTATTCAAAATGGGTAATGCGTTTGCTCACAATGGACCAAAAACAACAATGTGTTGATAATTCTGAACGCTATTTGGACCTGTTTAAGCGCAATAAAAAGAATCTTTTCATGCAATATGTGACAATGGATGAAACATGGATCTACCACTACACACCGGAATTAAATCGGCAGTCAGCTGTGTGCACAGCAGCCGGTGAAAGCCTCCCGAAGCGACCAAAGGCACAACAGTCAGCGCTGGGAAGGTTTTGGCCTCTGTATTTTGGGATGCGCATGGAATAATTTTCCTCGACTATGCTGAGAATGGAAACACCATCAATAGCGAATATTATATAAAGTTATTGGTGTGTTTGAAGGCAGAAATCGCAAAGAAACGGCCCTAAATGAACAAGAAAAAACGGCTCTTTCATCAAGACAATGCACCGTGTCACAAGCCTACGTGTTAAAACTGAGTTTGTGAGTTAATTTATTACTATGGATGATACTTGAATTCGTTATTATACAATTAAATTTAAAAGCAGCAATCAAAACAGTGGACAGAAGCGCTAAAAAGCAAATCGGTTCGCTCTGCCAAAAAGGTCAGATTTTCGGTGTTTTGCTATGCTAAACGTATTTTATTTATTGACTATTTTAAATAAGGTAATATACTACATTACCTGAAGATTATTATTCTAATCTAACCAAATTAATTTTAAAAAATTCGAGAGGAAAAAAAGGGTCTGCAGAAGATCAAGACAACGCATCTGTCCTCAACAGTGGTTTGACAATGAGAAAATTGAAAAAACTTGCAATAAGAGTTATTGAAAAATCCGCCCAATTCCCCATATTTGACTCCTTCTGACTTTCATCTTTTTCCAAATCTCAAAAAATTTCTCGTCAAACAACGAATTTTGTTGTGTCATTGCAGCTGTAGAGGAGTATTTTGCAGATCGTACAAAAAATACCTACAGAGAGAGGATAACGGTTTTAGAACATCTATGGAATACGTGTATTAGTCTTCAAGGGGATTTTGCTAAAAAATAAAAATCATTTTTTTCATTATTAGCATTCAGTATTTATTCTAAAACTGTGTGTTTGCGATATTATTTTAACGATTTCTACTTTCATTGCAAAGGAGGTTTTGTAGTCTTAAGTTCTTGCAATTTTTCACGTTTGGGGTTTTCTAGGTCATGAAAATATAGCCTCCAATTTCCACCGGACTGTCTGTTGGCACGATAACTTTCGATAGAAACGAGGAATTAACTTCAAATGAGTACACAAAAAATATTTGACGTAGAAAAGAGAGTGACGGTTATTGAGCGACATTGCATCAGGAGAAGGGAGTGAAACAGGTGAAACCGGTAGAGGTAGAAAAATTTCGTATTGTCCCAATAGTAGTGTGAGAATTTTTCCTGGCTTTTGGATATGCGAATGAACAAATTTTAAGCATAAATACACTCCTGGACAAAATTAACGCAACAATATATTAAATCATACAAATCTCTATAATGAATTAATTTTAATAATTTTTTATGAACATTGGTTACACTAAAAGTTAAAAAAAAGTGAATTAGCTACCAAATTTCTCTATAAGATTCGAATTAAAATTATTCTTAAGACCTAATAACAAAATCGTGGAAATTATGCAATAATGAAAAAAATAAACTGGGACACTAGTAGCAAAATTAATGGTGTAACTGGGACACTAGTAGCGTGTGTTGCCTCCTCTACTTTGGATGATAGCGTTTATGCGCCTAGGCATGCTTCTAATTAAATTTTGGATTAAATCTTGAGAAATTTGCTCCCATTCTGTGATAACTGCATTTTCAAATTCCCTCAGGTTTCTAGGTGCAGGTACATGACGTTTCACATTTTTCTTAAGGTGATCCCATACATGTTCTATCGGATTCAGATCCGGGCTTTTTGGTGGCCATTGCATAATCGGTATATCAACTTGATTAAGATAATCGAGTACCTCCCTAGCCACGTGAGGTCGAGCGTTGTCTTGCATAAACAGGAAATTGGGCCCCACAAAATGACCGAAAGGCATCACATGTTCTATTACAATATTCTCAAGCTAGTAGTCAGCATTCATGGATCTCGTACGGACATGAACTAACTCTGTGCGAGCATCAAAGCAGATGCCACCCCAGAACATAACAGAGCCACCGCCGAATGGAATCCTTGCAGAGATATTGCAAGGAGCAAACCTCTCTCCTGGTCTTCGCCATACTCGCTCACGACCATCTGGATGTTTTAGACTAACCCTAGTTTCATCTGTGAAGAAAACTTGTTTCCAATCATCCACAGACCAGTTTTCGTGTTTTCGAGCAAAACGTAACCTGGCAACTCTGTTCTCTCTAGTAAGCAAGGGGGCAGTGGCTGGTCTCCTACTGTTTAATCCAGCTTCATTTAACCGTCTTCTAACTGTTTTAGAAGAAATTGTGACATTGCGAACAGCTTCGAGTTCGTTTCTTATTATAGAACTAGTGACAGTCCCGTTTCTTAAAGCATATTGTCGTATAAAACGTTCATCTAGGTCGCTAGTGCATCGTTTTCGCCCTTGCCCTAGCCTTCTAGAATAAGTTCCTACTTCGTTCAAGCGTCTTACCATACGACTTATTCTGGAAAGATGTTTGCCTAACAAATTGGCAACATAACTCTGACAATATCCTTCGTCCAATAAAACTGAGGCTCGCACTACCTCGTGTTCAGTTAAATTCCTTGTTCGATTCATTTTTCTAATTCTTCGGGGTCAAAAATAAAACAGTCTACCACAAAAACGTATTACTTCGAAAAAGGGAACAATTTATAAGCTTACTTTTAAAGAAAATCTATCGCATTATTACAGAAAATTGTTTATCTTCTAAAAAATTCTGTAAAACTGTAAATCTAAACGAATTGTTTTGATTTCTGTCATGAACAACGAAACAAAATATGCCTAGCCTACTATTCAAATACTCGATAAACTTTAAAACTGACATAAGAAAAAGATTGTTGCGTTAATTTTGTCCAGGACTTTATTTATAATCAAACGAAGGAGTTGCTTAGAAAATTTCGTGTTGTACGTCCTTTTCAGAATACTTAGAGTCGAGGGTAATGATAATTAAATTGTTTTTTATTACTTCCAATTTAAACATTAAACAGCATGTAGAGGGAAGTGTCGCCTTTCAGTTATAAATAGCTCTGAGTTCAACTTTCTTTTTTTGGGTTCATGGGATCCTAAAATATCATTTAAAATATCGAGTTATAATAACTGGATAAAATTATTCTTTAGTGTGACAAAATCAAATTCAATATGACCGGTTTTTCGAAGAGTAAAAGTCTGTAAAGATAACTTCTAAATTTGCATGTAAAACGTCGGAAAGTTACACCAGCTTAATATAGTATAATCCCCAGAACCAGGATATCTTATTTTTTTATACAATTTAAAAATATGATTGAATATTTCAAATTAATTTCTTACATGCAACTTTAAAGCAATAATCCTCGTAAGCATATTTTCAAATGTACCAATTAAAAAGCGAAATCTGGGTTATTCTTTGAAGTGATGACTTTTTGCTCTTAACTGCTGGTTCTAAGAAAGTTAAGAAAATTATTATAACGATGTATATCATGTCATTATTTGCATTAATACGGCAAAATCCAAAATGAGCAAAATATTGTGCAACTAAGCTACTTAAATGAACTACATTCTTCATTCTTCGGTATCTTCAAGGTCGCACAAATGCTAATGATATCGTCATTTGAAAAAAAATATAAATAAATTTAAAAAAATTAAGGAAAGATACGTCCAATTTATATGTTATTAAAAAACAGTTGATGATATATTATTAGAAAATAATGATAAAATAAATAACTATCGGATTTTGCACATCTAAAAAGTGTTTTTTTTGTATCAACTGTGATTTATATTTAATATATTGCGTGACAACAAGAGTAATGCTAATGTATGACACTAGAACAAGTATCTCTGAAAAAAAAAATTAGGGAAAGTTACTTTCTTAAAATTCTATAAAAATATAATTTTTTAGATAAGTACCTTGGTTTTAGGTCAACACTCGGGCTGGAGAGAATAGACGCTGATATGTTCATATACTGATAACTGATTTGGATATAATATAAAACGTAGGCTGAAAAGTTTTTGGTCCGACACATAGATGTCGTCCTTTTCAAAAAATCCATATGGATTTTAAGTACCAACCTTCAAAAGATACCTCAAAATTTCATGACATTTCGACGTTTATAGGTCACCGTGCTTTTAGTGACGCTACTTTTAATATTTTCAAAACAGTGGAAAAAATCGAATTTCGTGTGTTGATTAAACACTGTTTTTGATGGGAAAAAATTCCGGCAAAGCAATGGCTGGATAAGTGTTATGGGGACTATGCCCCTGGAAAATCACTCATCATTTCCTGGTATGCTTAATTTAAACGCGGTCGTACAGATACAAATGATGCTAAACGCTCTGGAAGCCCAAATGAAATGGTTACACCGGAAAATATCAAAAAAATTCGCAAAATTGTTTTAGATGACCGTAAAGTGAAATTGCATAAGATAGCTGACACCCTTAACATATGAAAAGAACGTGTTGGTCATATTTTACATGAACACTTGGGCATGAGAAATGGGCACTTCGTTTGCTTATAGTGGATCAAAAACAACACCGTGTTGATGATTCTGAACGCTGTTTGGACCTGTTTAAGTGCAATAAAAAGGATTTTTTCAGGCGATATGTGACAATAGATGAAACATCCACCACTACACACCGAAATTAAATCGGCAGTCAGCTGAGTGGACAGCAGCCGGTTAAAGCCGCCCGAAGCGACCAAAGCCACAACTAGCTAGAAAGGTTTTGGCTTCTGTATTTTGGGATGCGCATGGAATAATTTTCATCGACTTGCTGAGAAGGGAAAAACTATTAATAGCGAAAAATATATAATATTATTGGTGCGTTTGAAGGCATAAATCGCAAAGAAACGGCCTCAACTGAATAAGACAAAAGTGCTCCTTCATCAAGAGAACGCGCCGTGTCACAAGTCAATGGTTACGATGGCAAAATTGCATGCACTGAAACTCAAATTGCTTCCTCATCCATCATATTCTCCAGATTTGGCTCCCAGCGACTATTATCTATTCGGAGACGTCAAAAAAATACTCGCGGGAAAGAGATTTGGCTCTAATGAAGAAGTTATCGCCGAAGCTGAGGCCTATTTTGAAGGTAAAGACAAATCATTTTACAAGAAAGGTATAGAAATGTTAGAAAAGCGTTGGACTGATTGTATCACTCTTGAAGGGGATTATATTGATGAATAAAGTCGAATTTTGCAAAAAAATGTATTTTAAGTTGTTAGACCAAAAACTTTTCAGCCTACGTGCCTACGTGTTATCTGATATTTGTCTACGCGATGTTAATCGTCCTAGTGCCTACCATCTAATTATGTTGAATTTAAAGAAAGCTAAGAGCGGGTTTTTTAAGTGGGAACAAGACAAACAAGTCGTTTGGTCGTTAAATATTGTATAGTTTCAACAGTATTATGAGAGTTTTTTCTGATTTTTTAGATTGTGATCGTAAATATTAAACATATGAAGGGTTAAAGGGGTGGGAGAGGAAGTTAGAGAGATTGCTCAATATATATATCGTGCAATATGTCATTTTCAAGGTTCTTGGAGTCGAGGAATCTAGACATTTGTTTTATTTTGAATTTTAACAGAAGAAGTGTCTAGGGAATTGTCAAGTACCAGTTGAGCTCAGCTTCTTTTCATGATTAATATTTAACCATAAAGTAGTGTTTGAAATATTGACGATTTAAAATATTGAGTTGCAGTACCCGAATTAAATTTCACTGGTCAACATGATTTCTGTTACATGTAAGCTAGTATGTGATTTATGCTTACCTACCTACCCCAATTAAAAACCCGCAAAAATTTTTGTTCGATCACCCTCAGTTTTTTTGTAATAGTGACAGTCACTTAAATTATGTTATAAGAGGAGATCACTGAGAACATTGTTTTTAACTTAAGCCATCTTGGAAATAATAATTATTTTTTGTTTTCATTTGAGTAATCTACGTTTAATAACATGCCGAGAACTTGTATGTAAATTATCCTGATCGGGTCTATTACGTGTGTGGTGAACTTATATTCACTAGTCAGCGGGGAAATTTTACAGACTTGGTCAAGAAGTGTTATTTTGAATATTTCGGATTTCCAGTTTGCCATCAAGATAAATTGTGGGTTCCCCATATATGTTGTGCATCCTGGGTTACTCTTTTGACTGGATGGGCTAATGCAACATGTCACATGAACTTCGCAATTCCAACGATATGGGCCGAACCAAAAAATCACAAATTAGACTGTTATTTTTGCTTGACTGCAATTAAGGGCTTGAGTAGTAAAACTAAACAAGCAATCCAAGTATCCAAACTTACCATCTGCAAGGAGACCGGCCCCCCACAGTGAAGTGATGCCTGCCCCAACACCTCCACAAAGTGTGCAATCAGATGAATCCAACGTGTCGTTGAGCTTACCTCCTACTCAAGAGGACATGAGAGATTACACTTACGAACCGACCACTTCTTTTACACCACATTTAGTAATACAAGGTGACCTAAACGACTTGGGGCGTGATTTGAGTTTATTCAAAAAGCAAGCTGAAGTTTTATCATCTAGATTGAAAGGGTGGAATTTACTTCATTCATAAAAGAGAATTTGCTATTTTCGCAATCGTGATGATGAGTTCCGAAGTTACTTCTCTCAGGGAGGTGACCTTGTTTACTATAATGACATTAATTCTGTAATGAATTTATTAGGGAACACCAACTATATTAACACAGACTTCAAAAATAAGTCTAAAGGCTGTTCTGTTGCATGTTTTTATGGAAACAAAATTCCGTCTGTCCCAGTAGCCCATGCCACTAACATGAAAGAGTCATATGATAACATGAAGCTACTTTTAGAGGAAATAAAATATTGTATGCATTCCTCGAAAATATGTGGAGATTTAAAGGTGACTGCTATTTTATTAGGGCTACAACTTGGTTACACAAAACTGTTGCTTTGTGAATGGGACAGTAGAGATAGAAAAAATCATTATATTAAAAAAAATTGGATTCTCAATTCGACTTTTTCCCCGAAAATCTGGGAGCAGTAAGCGATGAGCATGGTGAACGTTTCCGTCAGGATATTTCAGTCATGGAGAAGAGGTACCAAGGCAAATGGAGTCCAAACATGTTGGCAGATTACTGTTGGACACTGAAGAAGGGTATTCCAGAAGCTAAATATCCAAGAAAGTCATAAAAATCTTCTTTATTTTCTATTACTATCACTATAAAATATTAATATTTGATACATTTTTTCAAAAAAATATTACAATAAAACCTGATGTGATATACAAATTCTATTTTTATTTTATTGTTTCCATCTTATACTAGATTTAAAATATGACAATAGAATCCATGTAACAAAAAAAAACTTGAAATTTTGGTGATCAGTGATTTTTCTTCCATGAGAGAAAGTCAAACTGAGTATTCATTTTAGAAGATTTTCTTATACACGAGGGTCATTCAATAAGAAAAGAGGCAAAGCTCTAGCTCAAGAACGGTTTACTGGATTGCTACAAAATTTGGCCTACTTTTCGACATTATCCCCCTCCAACGTTAATACACTTGTCCCACCTGTCTACTAGCTTCTTGATTCCTATGGCGAAGAATTCTTTTGGTTGACGCCATAGCGCCATTCTTGCACTTTTTCCTTCACTTCCTCATTGTCCACTCACAACCTCTTTTCACGTAAGGCATCCTTGAGAGGTCTGAACACAGTTCTTGAAGTTGTTCTTGGGTAGAGGGCAGGCATTGTAAATGGTTTTGAATAATATTTTGAACACTTCCAACACTTATCCCAACCTCCTGAGCTACCATTTCAACAGTAATTCTTCTGTTATCACGAATAAGTCCATCAATCCTCGATTTCAACGAGGGACCGGAAACTTCGACTGGACGTCCAATTCGCTGCTCGTCACACACTCTTGTTCGGCCACTTCTGAACGGATCTATCCACTTGTAAACGTTCGCAAGGTTCATGCGACTTTGTCCATATTGTAATAACATTCTAGAATGTATTTCACTTGGCTTAACACCTCCTGCTAGTAAAAATCTGATGACAGAACGCTGCTCTTCTAAAGTGCAGTCCGGATATTTTGAGGTTATGTTTATATTACATGATCGAACAATGATTAAAACTCCTCACAAGGTTGCCAACTTGCACTCCTAGAAGTATAGAGCGGTTTCGTTGAATTGGTTTAAGCGTAATATACGTCATAGAGATTAAAAAATGTTATAAAATTCTAGTCTTCCTTCTTTCTCATTCCGAAAATTGTTAATGAGAGCGGGTAAGCATGTAATAATTGTACCGTAAAGGAAATTCTACGATGCGTTTATTTGAGTAGAAGATACTTATAGTCGAAAATTCGCGTGTCGTAAAGTTACTAAAAAGATAGATCATCCGTATTGTTTACTTGAAATCTGGGGTCACGTGAACGACTCAATGACGTGTTTTCTGCGTAACCGTAAAATTCTGATAAGAATCGACAACCTTTTGTCTAATACTAAGCATGAGAACACCTCAATAAGACAACATCGGCCTTTTGACATTTTATTTATCAATGATGTCACTATAAATCTTTTTTTTCTATGGATTTATATTGGTGATATAAATATTAACAAACTGCAGGAGGAGATCATGTACGACCTTAAAAGTATAGGTAACTGTGTTTTAAAGATATGCTGGTAATGATTAATTAATTATAAAAGACTGCTTAAACTCAAAAAAATTTTTCTTCATAGAAATTTAAATTAGTAGATACATAATTTAGAAGCTGCCCAAAATGAAATTTTGGGCAGCTATTTTAAACCTAAAAACTAATAATGAACGTATTTCATGTGGAAACGGTTTTCATTCTCTGTTTTTTTTTTTTTAGAGTTTAAATCGTGTTTGTGTTCTGTCGAGTATTTTTATTCCAGGTTATAGCAGTTAATAATTAAAATTACGCGCTGAAACTAACAAGTAGGCTGAATAGTTTTTGTTCTGACACAAAAAATCCACATGATTTTTAGGAAGTACTAATCTACAACGGATACGTGTCAAAATTTCATGACATTTCGACGATTAGTTTGTAAGTTACAGTGGTTTTAGTGACGGTACTTTTGACATTTTCAAACCAGTGGAAAAAACTGAATTTCGTGTGTTGATTAAACACTGTCTTTTTGATGGGAAAAAATACCCAAGTAGAGCAATGGCTTGATAAGTATTACGGGGACTCGGCTCCTGGAAAATCACTCAACATTTACTGGTATGCTGAATTTAAATGCGGTCGTACAGATACAAATGGTGCTGAACGCTCTAGACGCCCAAATGAGGTGTTTACACTGGAAAACATAAAAAAAATCCACAAAATTGTTTTGGATGGCCGTAAAGTGAAATTGCGTAAGATAGCTGACACCCTAGAGATATCAAAAGAACGTTTTGGTCATATTTTGCATGAACATTTGGGCATAAGAAAGCTCTGTTCGAAATGGGTACCACGTTTGCTCACAGTGGACCAAAAACAACAATGTGTTGATGAGTTTGAGCGGTGTTTGGACCTGTTTAAGCAAAATAAAAAGGATATTTTTACGCGATATGGGACAATGGATGTAATATGGATCTACCACTACACACCGGAATCAAATCGGCGGCCAGCTGAGTGGACAGCAGCCGGTGAAAGCCGCCCGAAGCGACCAAAGACACAACAGTACGTTGGGAAGGTTTTGGCATCTGTATTTTGAGACGCGCATGGAATAATTTTTATCGACTATGCTGAGAAGGGAAAAACCATCAATAGCAAATATTATTTAAAGTTCTTGGTACGTTTGAAGGCAGAAATCGCAAAGAAACGGCTCCAAATAAACAAGAAAAAAGTGCTCTTTCATCAAGACAATGCACCGTGTCACAAGTCAATGGTTACGATGGCAAAATTGCATGAATTGAAGGTCGAATTGCTTCCTCATCCACCGTATCCTCCAGATTGGGAAACAAATACTCGCGGGAAAGAGATTTGGCTCCAATGAAGAAGTTATCACCGAAACTGACGCCTATTTTGAAGGCAAAGACAAGATAGTTATAGAAATGTTAGAAAAGCGTTGGACTGATTGTATCGCTCTTGAAGGAGACTGTATTGATAAATAAAGTCGAATTTTGCAAAAAAAATGTGTTTTAAGCAGCTAGACCAAAAACTTTTCAGCCTACGTGTTAGATATTGGGTCATAAGGTCGATAATGGAACTATAAGAATATTGAAACAATTTTCTTGCAGTAAATGTCGTGATTTGGATAGAAATTTGTTTGAGTATAGCATTTTTTTTAATGAATATTTGTCATTTTTTATTTTTCCGCAGTTGCTTTTGATGTAAAGATTTACCAGTTTTAGTATATTACAGATTCTGCATATATAGTGTTTTATATTTGGGATTTTTTAAATAGTTACACCATCTGTACAAACAGTTTCCAGACTGACGGTTAAGCAGCGCCAGCTTGTAAACAACAGTGAAAGCTTAAATTCACATCTGTGAATATCGTAATCACTGTAGTATTTATATATATTTGGTGGATTACTCCCTTGATCAAAGAAATACACCTCCATAATCTTAAACCGTGAACGCAACATACATGTACGTACCTTTGTACGGTGTGGTGAACCTGAGGCTTTCCATGAAGTGCTCCGATATCCTCTTTCCGGGTGTTAAAAGCAAAAAGTTTCATCACCCGTAATTATTCTCAAAAACTGGCATGTATTTAAAGAAAGATCAATTACAACATCAAGTCGATGTTGCTTTTGTTCCTCCCTCAATATCGAAGATGGAAATTTGGCAGAAAAGTTTTTCACATCCAGTCTTTTAGTTGAAATTTACCAAACAGTTTCATGATTAATCCGCAAATATCACACTTAATCGTCGGTCAGACCTTACTGCATCTCGCATTCTGTTAATATTATTGTCCGTCCTTGTTGTGTTTAGCTGTGTGCTTTTTGGAGCATCTGTCACATTTCTTTACCCCTTTCGAATCTCTTAAACCATAGCATGGTTCCCATATGCTACTGCCAATAGTTGGGACGTTTTAGTAGCGTATTTCCCGATTTTCAAATAAAATGTTATATTAATACATTGCTTCAAATTTCGGTCATCTATTTCTAAGCCGATATCTTTACGATCTCTAATTACAAACTAGGCCTATTAGCTGGAAAATTACGCACGTATTAATTCCAACACGCGGCTGTTCCTTGAGTTAAACTTAGTGCTCCTCGTACCGCCTGGTCAAAGAATTTCTGGAGAACTTCACAATTTATAACGAAGATGTAGAATTTGCAGCAAATAAACTAACGAAAATCGGTATTTGCGCATAGGTTCCGCTTCTGGTGTGATTTATTGATTGCTTACAATGTATGTCTTGTGCTGTAAAAATGATAAATGCTGAAGTGATCATCATAAAATTTGAAATAGAGCTGCAAGTACAGTCTGTCAAGCAAGAACATGTCCGCGATAATTCATTTTTGGTGCATGAGACTCCCTTTACCGATTTTCTGGTGAATCTCTAGAATCGCATCTACCAAAAATGAATTATCGCGTACACGTTCCTAGGGGACAGGCTGAAGCCTATAATCTGATCTTAGACCTATTTTATCCTCGAAAAAAATTGGGTCAAAATCCGTTCAGCCATGTTGGTGTCATGCAAAAATAGACAAAAATTTTACCAATCACATTTTTTTTCGAAAAACAGTCAACAAGAAAAATAAAGTTTCTCTTACGATTTTGTTATATGTATTGATGATAAACATATTAGTAATATGAATGATGTGGTTACCGAATGGAAATAAAGTCATTATAAGGTCCGTTAAAAACAAAATTACCGTATTAAAAAAAGCTTTTTATTTAAAAGAGGTTAAAGTTAATATAATGGTTTTTAATGTAATACTATTACCATCAATGATTGCAGGCAAAAAACATCTTCATTTGAACAAAGTGTTTCTTGGGAGAGAGGCACTTAACAAGATTCAAAAATATATGTCAACGATTTTAAATATTTAATAAACATACTAACAATGTAATTATAATTAAATACTTGGAGCCAAGTTATTTTGCAAAATACGTTTTTAGTGTTCCGTACGGAACACTTATAAGATCACTTCGGTGTCTGTCCGTCTGTCTGTCCGTCTGTCCGTCTGTCACACCCGATTTTCTCCGAAACTACTTGTCATAGAAAGTTGAAATTTGGTATCAATATAGGAATTGATGGCCTCATCAGAGCCATGTAGTTTTGAAAATTAAATTTTGACTTAAGGGGTTAGTTTTGGGGGGTAAAATCGGAAATGAAAAAAAAAATTTTTTACTAGGTAATCGAGTGTGGTGTCAAATGAAAGCTTGTGAAAACACGAGTAAAAAAAATATATATATAATGTAATACTTGCGCTCACTTTTCTTTGTATTATTTTTAAAAAATCGCGAAAAATCGCTGTCCACCCGCCTTATCTCGGAAAGTACTTATCAAAAAATTTTGAAAAAATTCTGGAATATTCTCCACGGGGTGTAGATTGAACGAAAATTATCACGAGTGCATTACCTTTAATAATTTATCTGTTATATTAAAAAAACAGAAATTTCAAGGTCATCAATTTTCAGTAAAGATTGGAATAAACTTTGTTGAAAACTTATTTGGGGTGTGTTTTGTGAGGTCACTGATCATTTTATATCACCGTGACTTAAGGGATTCGTTTTGAGGGGTAAAATCGGAAGGGAAAAAAAAATTTTTTTACTAGGTCATCGAGTGTGGTGTCAAATGAAAGCTTGTGAAAACACGAGCAAAAAATATATATATAATGTAATACTTGCGCACACTTTTCTTCGTATTACTTTTAAAAAATCGTGAAAAATCGCTGTCCCCTACCTTATCTCGAAAAGTACTGATCAAAAAATTTTGTAAAAATCCTGGAATATTCTCCACGGTATAGATTGAAACCAATATTTCAAGGTCACCAGTTTTCAGTAAAGATTGGAAACAAACTTTGTTGAAAACTCATTTGGGGTGTGTTTTGTGAAGTCACTGATCATTTTATACCACCCTAACAAAACTTTTTATTTCAAAAACAATCAACGTACGGAACACTAATTGTGCAAGTTCAACTTGCACTTGACCGGTTTTTTTTGTAGTTATGTTGCTATTTATTTATTTTCAATTTACTTTAATGTTTCTTCTGGATTTTTTATATTCAACGAAATCCTAACTCGGCCACCATGAGTTTATTATTTACCAACTTTGCTTGCACCTAAAAGACTCTATCCAGAAGAGAGCTATTTGCTCTGATATGGCTGTTCCATACGGAGTATGAGGTATGACAATTTCATGCCTTGTATACTAGTGGCCCAGATGATATAACAAGAAACGAAATTGATTATGTGTTATCAAATGAGAAGAATATTGTAATTGACACGACAGTCCTGAACACGATAATCATTGGTAGTGACCATCGGATGCTTAGAGCAAAAATAAGAATAAATCTGAAGCAGTAGAGACGTAGATTCATAAAGCAAACAAAGATAAAGACACTAACAGAAATAATAAGGCAAAACAGACGAATATCGACAAGCACTGGAAAATCATATACAACACATAAACTACCAAGCAGAACTTGATGAACTAAACGCACAAATAACCAACAGCCTACTCATGACTACAAAACAAACAGCAACATTGAGAAAAGAAAAAACACAGAAATTAGGTAAAGAGACACAAAATCTCATGAAACAGAGACGACAATTTGCAGATTAGAATTAGCAGAAATAGACAAAAAAAAATAAAGAAAAATTTTTCATATTAATTTTTTTAGTTGAAATTTACCAAACAGTTTCATGATTAATCTGCAAATTTTGAGCTAACACACTTAGTCCTTACTGTATCTCGCATTCTGTTAATATTATTGTCAGTCCTTGTTGTGTTTCGCTGTGTGCTTTTTGGAGGATCTGGCACATTTCTAAACCTCTCTTGAATCTCTTAGACCATAGAATGGTTTCCATATGCTATTGGCAATAGTTAGGACGTTTCAGTAGCTCATTTCCCGATTTTCACATAAAATTTTATATTAATACATTGCTTCAAATTTCGGTCATCCATTTTTAAGCCTAATTACAAACTAGGGCTATTAGCTTAAAATGCACACACGTATTAATTCCAACACGTTCAAACACTCGAATATTTCTTGAATTAAATTGCCACAAAATAGGAGCGACTATATACAAGATAGAACTTGGAAATACGAGAGATAAGGAAGCTGTAATGAAAAATAAAAACAAACTGAGAAACCTAAGAAAGAGAGTTTTATATAAACAACGATTTAACAAAAGATGAACGGAAAATTCAAAAGAAATTGAAGCATATAGCAGATAAGGAGAGAAAGAATGGAAAAAGGGTGAAAATGGGATATCAAAAAATCGTAATCGAAGGAAGAGAATATAAATGAGACATTGAGGAAAAAAAAACTGGAAGAACAAACAAAGAAAACTACGACCATCAAGTCAAAAAACTGAGAAAAAGGAGAGAGATAGGTAAATTGATGACGACTCTAGCAAAGATAAAGGATACGGTAAAAGGAATACAAATAAGAAGATAATCAAAGAAACAGATAGGAAGAAAGAAATGGGAAATAATTATCGAGATTTTAGATTGAGAACACGGAATAATAGGGATATAAACGGAAAAGAGGATGAACTGACAGAAGAACAACAAATGCAATATGTAGGAATCACTGAAACGGAAAGGAAGAGAAGTGGATGCAAAAAATTAGAGGAAAAAGCATACAAAAACCAACACAGAGACATAATATCGGAACAAGATACAGAACTCATACAAACGGAAGAAACAAAAGAGGTAATCGGCAATTTAAACAGGATGGAAGGATATAGAAGCAAATATGGAAAGGACAGTTATAGAATAACTCAACTCCACAGGCCTTACACTCCTCAAGGGGTAGAAAGGCATAAGGATTAAGTAAGTAAGTACCTGTGGTTAATATTAATATTTAACTTTAGTAAAAATTAGGTTCGTGAGTAGCCATAAGTCATTTAGTGAGAAAAAACTCTCGAATATAAATATAAAAGTTACTTTTTCCCCCCGAGTATTTAATTGTGGTTACAGTAAAAATGTCATTAATTTATATGAAAAATGTGATATTAATAAATATTAAGCTGGTTCACAAGAGTAACGTCAATATAAGCGGGCATCTAGCATATTTTTTTCAATTTTACCACTTAACGGATGTTCATAGACTTTAAATTTCATTATTTAACTTTATTTTATGGTAATAAAAGAAAATAACAGTTATTTTTTTTATAACCAAAGGAATTTCCCTTGTGCTTTAAACAGTTGTTACCATTCATGGATGATTAATAATATCATGGGAATGGATTAGAACTGAAATATTATAATTCTATTTAAAATGTTTTCAATTGTTTTGATTTAGATCTTCTGTACGTGTGTAAATTAAACTGCAATGCCTTAGGTATGCTAACTGACGATTAAGTAATGTTCTTTTTACTGTTATAACAAAACTATGTTTTCCCGAACGATAGAAATGTTCAAATTTCCAAAAAATTGGCAAAGTTATTTATCAAGCACTTTTCTTGCAAACACATAGTTCTGAAATAAATAGTGAATATGACGTTCTCACACTAAAGAATTACTTGATCCAAGAGCAACAAGTCAATATTTTAAATGATAAAATTTTAATTACAAAAAAAAATTCAGGGAAGGAAGGGGTTCAGTTCTATTTGTAACCATACCATATATTTCTCTCTACAAACTATCTATTTTAAAATTGAAAGTAATCAAAAAATAACAAAATTCCAGACCCAAAATTCTAACAGGGGCGAATAACACGACATATAAGAAGCAATCCTCCTAACATCGTCTCTCACCTCGTTAACCCCCTATAGATTTCACGATAAATAATCCAAAAATATACAATTTTCAATTTCTTCACTCTGAAAAAATCTGAAAACACACGAAAAACCCTGCCACACCTCATTATTATTATTATTATTTTTATGGGTCTAGCACACGTGCTACAGGGAAGTCCCTAAAGCGCTATAGGAGCGACACGTGTGCGGAAAAAGCGATTCACATTGTTCTTGAATCGCTGTAAATTGTACTCGGTGGGAAATATAGTCCTGGGCAAATTATTTCAAAGGAATGATGTTCTCCATATAAAAGACGGATGTGAAGCATTAGCGCAACGTGTATTTCTAACATGCACCGCTCTAAGAGGAATTAAGCGGGCTACATCCTTCGAACACTTTCCATGAAAATACTTGTAGAATAGGCTCAAGTCGCTAACCGTTCTGCGATGTTCCAGCGAGTCAAGGCCGCCGGTCAGTTCCGGATCTCCAATCAGACGAACAGCTCTTCTGTGAATAGAATCCAACAAATACAATGTATGGAGACGAGCCTCAAACGTGGGAGCAGTATTCCATAGTTGCTCGAATTTGAGCTTTGTAAAGAATTAACAGTTGTTGAGTGTAAAGCTTTCTAGTTCGAAATAATATTCCCAAGCTCTCCTTGCTATGCCTGCGACATGTTCATGCCAGGACATATTTGCTCCCAAATAAACGCCCAACAAATTGAGTGACGATGTTAGAAGAATGGAGTGCCCCGACATAACCATGTCGTGTTCAGCAACGTTAACTTTTTTAGAAAAAAACTGCCGCCTGGGTTTTTGTAGCGTTAAATTCCACTTGGTTACTGTCACTCCAAGATAGAATTTCTTCCAGATCTTTGTTAAGTTGAATGACTTCCCGCTGTCTGCGGATATTCGTTTGAGTAGCCGATGTCCGAGCGTTCAAAGTGAATGAAGAGATAAGCGTACTGTCATCTGCAAAGCTATAGATTGGGTTTCCGGTCTTTTTCAGCAGATCGATAATGTAAATGAGAAAAAGAGTAGGAGATAGTATGAAGCCTAGGGGCACACCGGCGTTGATAGTGAAGGTGTTAGAAAGACGACTGCCACTCGTAAAGAACGCTCTTTGAGGAAACATGAGAGTTACAAACAGAACTTTTCAGAGATACCATAAGAGCGTAGCTTAGCCAACAGTCCATCGTGCCAAACACGGTCGAATGCCTTAGTTATGTCAAGAGCAACAGCTCGAGATTCTCCAAAGTGTTCAATTGCTTGTTCCAAACATGTGTTACATAAATCAGAAGATCTCCTGTTGATCTACATTAACGAAAGCCGTATTGGTGATCGCTAAAAATGTTGAATCCTTCAAGACATTTCAGAAGATGCTGATTGACAGCCTTTTCCATGACTTTCGATACTATTGAAAGAATGGTCGGTAGTTATTTGGCAAGGTCTTCTTGTCTTTATTAGGTATCGGCTGAACTGTGGCATATTTCCATTAGGAAGGAAATATTCCCTTTCTGTAGGATAGGTTAAAAAGTCTATAGAAAACCGGTGTTAGTTCCCTAACACAGTTTTTGAGAACTATGGCAGGTATTCCGTCAGCATCAGAAGCTTTTTTGGTGTCTAGCTTCATTAAAATACGTTTAATGATACGCTGTATGAAGACAATATCATTAACTCTTTTTATGTTTGACCAAAAATAATAATAATAAAAAATAAAAACAGAATACAATTTCCCGATTCCTTAACTTTATGAACCCTGAAAAAGGCGTATGTCAAACTATCCACAGAACAACCCCTTAAACATCCTCCCTCATTCCTGTAACCCCTGATTTATTTGACTATAAATATTTAAGATCTATGGTAATATAAATATTTTAGATCTAAATTTGTTCCTCAACCAACTAAAAACCAGAAAAAATTCTGTGATTTAAATTTAAAATCATCATCGTGCCAACAGACCAACAAACAGACGAAACTGCGGGGCTACACTTTTCGTGATATATGCCACAAAATGACCGACACGCCCACAAAAAATCAGCTTTGTTAAAATTATAAGAGTTACTTGATATGTTAAAACCAAGACAAGTAGAGGGGCTTATTCCACGATCAACTAGTAGATACAGGACCGGATGATGTTCAACCTCAGTAATAAGTGGGTTTAGACGTTGTTAACTTTGATATATATTAAGTCCAACATACGATTATTAGAACTACAAATATTATTAACTTGGCGTAAGTTTAAAACGCAATGTTCAGTTAAAATTGCAGAATAATAATGGACGAGTAAAATTCCTAGAACGGCTTCTTTTCATCTAGAGTAATTTTCGATAATTAAGGTCACGATTTCTATTAAATTACAAAAATCATCCCTTCAAAACAAGTTTAATATAATAGTATTTTTGCGTAGTTTGCAGCCAAACAAAAAATGCACGCTATAATGGTGTAATTTAACAACAGATCATCAGGGTTTTTGCAGCCTGCGAGCAACGCTGTTAAAAAGCTTCGTCCATACACTATAATCACGCATACATGGTCGATATAATTCTTGCAGAGAAGTTAATTTGAAATGTGAGTAAACCCTTAATGGTCTAATTTAATACGTAGTTAGTCATAGGGCACATAATAAAATTGGTAAAATAATCGACCTAAATAATAACTTAATTGAACCATTACAACCCGATATTTTCGATAATAGACACTTTAAGGTGAGATATGGATCACGAAATAAGGTGGAGAAGAAGACCTCTATTAGAATTGAAAATACTGAAAAAATAATCTAATTTTTAAACTCCTTGATTCCAAGAAACCTGAACAGGACTTATGGAACGATATGTACGAATAAACCTTTCCAACCCCCTCCCCCATCCCTTTAACCTTTTACACGTTCGAGTATAATTAATTGTAATAAAAAATTGTTCAATATCCCAACCAACAACCAGGAAAAATTCTCTTAATACTTTTGACACTATATGAAATTTGTCAACCCATCCTACACCAACTTCCCCTGGAGCGATATCGCTCAAAAACCATAGGTGTCTTCCAACCAGATATAACATATGTTTTTTTTTAAATGGAATATCCTATTTTCTAATTCATTTTTAGTGTTCCGTACGGAACACTTATAAGATCACTTCGGTGTCTGTCCGTCTGTCACACCCGATTTTCTCCGAAACTATTTGTCATAGAAAGTTGAAATTTGGTAATAATATAGGAATTGATGGCCTCATCAGAGTCATGTAGTTTTGAAAGTTAAATTTTGACTTAAGGGGTTAGTTTTGGGGGGTGAAATCGGAAGAGAAACAAAAAATTTTTTACTAGGTAATCGAGTGTGGTGTCAAATGAAAGCTTGTGAAAACACGAGTAAAAAATATATATATAATGTAATACTTGCGCGCACTTTTCTTTGTATTATTTTTAAAAAATCGCGAAAAATCGCTGTCCACCCGCCTTATCTCGAAAAGTACTTATCAAAAAATTTTGAAAAAATTCTGGAATAATCTCCAAGGGGTGTAGATTGAACGAAAATTATCACGAGTGCATTACCTTTAATAATTTATCTGGTATACAAAAAAAACCAAAAATTTCAAGGTCATCAGATTTCAGTAAAGATTGGAAACTTTTTTGAAAACTCATTTGGGGTGTGTTTTGTGAAGTCACTGATCATTTTATACCTCTGTAACAAAATTTTTTATTTGAGAAGCAATCAACGTACGGAACACTATTTGCGCAAGTTCAACTTGCACTTGACCGGTTATTAAATTCTATACCTATTTCTAATAGTTTTCGATTTATTTTGACTTTCTCAATTTTTACCCTTGTTTTTAATACACTTACGTTATAACATCATAGTTGCCACGACAAAACAAAAATGTAGGCATTGTCAAATTTTGACATGTCTATTAAGCAAGTAAAAATAGTTTAATTTGTAGTAAGTGACGTATAAAGGTAATAGTTATGGATTTTCCTGAAAATGAATTAATCGATACGGTTTATAAACTGGGCGAGGTGGGAAAAAATTGTCTTTTGGCAGTAAAGTTGTACGGAGCGAAGTACCCTAATACACGTATACCATCTAGAAAATCTTTTCAGTGCTTAATGGAACGGTTTGATGGTAGTGGTAGCGTTGAGTATACGAAACGGAAAGTAGTAAACCAGAATGCTACCAATGAGGAAAAAGAAATCGAGATTTTACTTCATGTTGAAGATAATCCCCAGGTCAGCAGCCGTCAACTAGCTGACTTATCTGACACATCCCAATCTACGGTTAATCGCAATATGAGAAAATACAAGTATCATCCTTTTCATATGGAACTACACCAAGAACTTCAAGATCGTGATTTTGAACGACGAGTAAACTTTTGTACCACCATGAATGGAGCAATAGAGGCCGATCCAAAATTTTTATCCAAAATAATGTTTTCTGATGAAGCTACTTTTCGCAGTTAGCAGCAGGCATAACATGTATTATTATTCAACAGTTAATCTATTTTGGATCCAGGAAGTTCAAAACCAAAACCATTAGTCGCTTAATGTATGGTGTGGAATTTAAAATTTCGAATTATTGGTCCATATTTTTTCCGCGAACCACTTAACGGGCCTAGATATCTAAATTTTTTGCAAAACGAATTACCCCAGCTTCTTGAAGAAGTTGATAACTTTAAAAATAGGATACGGGATGAGTGCAGGACAATGACGCCGTTTATGCTAAGGAAAGTAGAGGAAAATAAATAAATAAATAAATATGGTCTTTATTTCCAATTATGAAAGAGAAAAAAAAAACATCATAAAATATAGTAAAACGACTAAACCTGTGTATCCAAGTAGACGGGCATATTTTTGAACATTTATTACGTCTTAATAATTAATCATTAGATAAGTTAAACTATATTAAAATTATTATTAACTATTTGTTTATGTTTTCACAATAGTGTAAGTGTATTAAAAACAAGGGTAAAAATTGAAAAATTCAAAATAAATCGAAAACTATTAGAAATAGGTATATGACATACTTAATAAAAGTTGGAGGGTTTTGAAAAATCTATCAGAAAAAATAATAGTATACAGGGTGTGACATTTAAAAATTTGAAATTTTTCGATTTAAAATAGTCGAAATTTATTTTGAACTCCCTGTAGCATCTAACTCAAATTCCTTTAAATATCTCTTTTTTTCATCTCCATAGAACGCTCGTACCAATTATAAGTATTCCACCTTCAGAAACAATGGCGCTACTGGCAATTTTTTACAAAACTGAAAACTAGCATTTTTTTTTTTTAAATTGAATTATTAGAAAAACTACTAGGTTTAGGTATATAACATTATTAATAAAAGAGTTAATAAAATTTTACGCAGAATTTAAAAGTAAATTAGAAAATAGGATGTTCCATTTAAAAAAAACATATGTTATATAGGCCACACTTTTTTGAAGTACCCTGTATATCAAAAATAATTTTAAACTGTGCACCTTACCATTCCCTGAAACTATTGTATTTAACATTTTGTCTTCATTCTCGAAACAAATGAGATAATGAACTTTACTCTATCGTTGACTCACCCTGTACAATGAATGTAAAGCTAGAATAGCCTTTTTTTTACTGAAACTATTGAATTTATTTCAAATTAGTTTTTACGAGGGTTTTACAGGGATGAGTTTAATGTACAAAACCCTATTAAAAATTTAAAATAGTGGACTCTAAATAGTGATAGAAAAAGTATAGCTATGCTCTGTCTAGTCCTAAACCTTTGTTTCACAAATAATCTTTGTAAATGTCAAAGAACTAACTACGCCCTTAAACAAATCTAAGATGCATTGTGCACCTCTCAGAATAATCAATAATCTTGACCAATGGTATTTATTTCATTATAGATTGATCAGTTTACAAACAGTTGATTTAATCATACGTAATCTCGTATCGACCTTTTCAAAATTTACCTTTACACAATAAGGATGGTTACCAACATAAAATACTCTTAATCTGTTAAAATTGCAAGTCACGAGCAATGGTATACTCGAATTTCAACAACCTTTATAGCATTTACTCGATCCGTAGAAATATTTAAAGCCTTTTATGACTGTTATATTTATTCTGTCATCAATATAAATTGTAGTTCAAATTTGGATTTATCTTCATACAGCAAATTAAACTGGTATATTTATTAAAAAATCAATATGCAGGACAATTTCCTTTGGCTTTTATTACCACTGCAATTCTTCTTGGTACTAAAGAAATTAATTTCGGTCTTTGAACAAGACGCGTTTGAGCGCATGTTTTGATTCGATTGAATATTTCTTGATTGTCCGCTTGAGGATCGACCACACACGTTCTATAGGGTTGAGTGACTAGTGACTACGGGGCCAATCCAGTGGTTCTATCCTATTTTCCCGGAACCACTTCGCTTTGTGATACGGTAAGTTATCTTGCTGGAGATGCACATTTTTCCAGTTTAGATCACCATATATTTTACAAAATGATGGTTCAGGTGCAGTATTTAAAACTTCTATACACTTTTGTGAATTTATTTGATCCTATTTCGCTTAAGCGACTTGCTGAAAGCATCTCTCCACGGTCGTCACCGTAGTTTGCAGTGTGCAGTACGCAATCGGAGTTATACCGCTCTCCTATCTGTCCCCTCACGCATCGGCTATACGAAAAAACCTAAAACAAACGAAAAACAAACATTGGAGAAAAATTTAAAAAATACTTTCAGGTTATTGATTCTCTAAAATAAATGATTTAAACAGATCTAATAAACTTTACATACCTCGAAATTAGAATCGTCCGACCAGTCATCTTCGTTGCAACAACGTTTCTGGGCTCATGCCAAGCGCATCTTTTTTACTCTAATGCGATATGCAGGCATTTTTATGCCTTCTTATCGCTATTTCAGTAGAAATTTTCTTTCCAATATCTTCAAAAGAATCAGTATATACTTCAGAAGATGTTTTTTGGAGATTTTTCAAAAAAACATGTATCAACTGCCGGTCTTCTTTCGCATTTTAATGTGTTTTCAACTACTCTTATTTAAGTCTTTGTGCGTTTTTGCCTTTTTAAAGCGATTTATAGCATATCTCACCGTCTATGTGGACATTTCATTATTCTTGGAATGCCTGATTTATTTTTTCCATTTTCAAAAAGAAACTGTAATTTCATACCAATCCAATTCACACTTTTTTGGCATTTTTATATAAAAATATACTTAATCTTTAGTAGGGACTATAAAGATTAACATATCGTTAACGACGTGTACATTACAAGATCTCGGCGTAAACTAAATAATTACAAGAATTAAGCGGGTCAGTTATTGTTGACTTCCAAGAATTTGTTCTTTTGTTTTTTCAATTTTCGTTTTGGTGACGTTATTTAATGAAAGAAACTGTTAGTGATAAAATTTTTTTTGTTCTGCGCCTAAACCTATAATTACTGGACAAGACCTTCGAGCTGCCGGTTTTACAGCTCGGTGTGACTTGCATCCGGTCTTGTACTTAAAGCAACTCTTGAGGATATTTTTCACATATTTACCCGTCACGATGCTTAGTTTCTCTGTTGAGACCACCGACCAGGTAGTGGAGCTCCAGCTCACACTTCACCAAAAAAGAGCCAAAGTCTCGTCGCAAGAGATTTAATAACACGGGGACATGAGCACTTAACGAACTGTAACGCGAAATTAAGGATTTGGCTACATACTTATAGCTGGTTAAAATAAACTTTTTATCGTTTCATATGAAATTCCCAGTGTGTGCCAGCCCTTATGGATCAGTGACTTTAAATATTATTACTCTTATCATATCCGAAGTTTTATAAAAAAAATATTAATTTTGCCACGAGTGTGAGTATGTTTTAAATAATTTAACCTTTAGTTATCTCATTTTTATGATAACCTAAGTTTTTTTTGTGAGTAGGATCATATCATTCAGGATTTTTTAAATTCCCTGCCCTTAAGAATACTAAATATGGCATGTAACATCATATTCAAAGCTACACCTTTTCCTTGCAAGACCTTTCATATCTCATATATATATATATATATATATATATATATATATATATATATATATATATATATATATATATATATATATATATATATATTTAACTAAATACCATTACATCTAAAATTAGCTTTCAACCAAAAATGAAGACTAAACCAAATTACGTGGTGCGATCTAAAATTTCCCGGATAAGAACACGAAATAGTAAGGACTCGGGCCGATAGGTGGCCGAAGGTACATTGCTGATAACGCTGCGTCACAAGTTTCACTTTGATATATCGTTCAGTTTGTTCTGTGTGCACGTCTGCGTAAAATTCTAATTATGTTTCTGCGATTTTTACAAGACACGAAAAAAGAACAGCGCGTATGTCTTAAATGTTGCATTAAACTCGAGAAAAGGGCTACTGAAATGTATAAAATAATTCGGAAAGTCTTTGAAGCCAAGCCCTGAATCGTACGCAAATTTTCGAATGGTAATCGGGAGTCTTGTGACACATTTCTATGAAGGAGAAAAATCTTGAGTTGTGGATGGTTGTAGCTTTTACTTGATGGAAATTCATTGTAAATATATAATAAAAGACTGTTTTTAGTCAATTTCCACTAGTTTATTTAAATTGCGATGATGCGTTTCGCTGTCGATGCAGTTTTTTCAGATCTACATTTTACACTGTGTAAAATGTAGATCTGAAGAAGCTGTATCGACAGAGAAACGCGTCATCGCAATTTAAATAAACCATTGGAAATTGACTAAAAACAGTCTTTTATTATATAATCTTGATTTTTGCATGGAATATTACCCAGCAATAGGATTTTATTTCTTCCCCTTTTCCATTTCTGATAAAACATTTATGCTAAGAAGTTAAAAAAATATATATACAGTATAGTTTTACATCCAAAATACACGACATAAGTTAGTTTGGAAATCCACAGGTAGGGGTAATTTTGTATGTTTTATCTAGCTACACTCTTTAATCAACTTTACACAATTAATTATTAAATTACATAATGGTTACCTAGTCCATTAAAAGATTTCATAAGCCGTAAATGTTGTGGTCGGAGCATAACCGTCAAACCAATCAAAATTTCGGCCATCTATCTAGCTCATCAAAGAGGCCCTAACAGTGTCTAACAAACAACCCGGTGGCCTCTATATCTTTTTAGTAAGGCATAATCAACAAATTGGTTATGCTATGCGATTAGGTTGTAACAGCCATAATTTATTTTCTTGTCTGTAACATGGTAAGCAATGATGGTTAGAACTACATCTATGAAAATTAATTCCAGGAATACAGTTTCCCAGGTTCCATAGTTCTTTAAACCATTAGGAATTAAACTTGAAGGTATATTTTAATTTATCAATAATTACTTGCCTTGGTAAAGGGAAGTGTTGTGTTCGTAAAAAATCAGTCTCAGAGATTTTTCCGGATTTCAGGGTCTCTAGGTCACGGAAAACCTAGTCCCCATATCCTTTGGCCAGTCAATCTGTCTGCTGGCATGATAACTCTCGAACAAAGTAAGATATCGACTACAAATTTGATATAGATGTACTATTAGCGGAATGAATGGAACCTATAGTAGTAGTATATAGGGGCTTGATAAATTATGTCTCATTTATATCGAGTTAAATCTCTTTTCCAGAGTTCTTATTGAGTTACTGTCTCATTACTTTTAATTATTTATGGTTAAATACATAAGAGCTTAATGAAGTTGGGAGGGGTAAAAGGTATGTTTTATATTTATCATGTTATACCTCCTTTTTAGGGTTATTTGGAACTAAAAAACCTGAAAAATCTATTATTTTGCCATTATTTTTAAAGATTTTAATATATAAAGGATTAAGAGTGTGGGAGAAGGGGACAGACAACTTGCTTTGTATGTACATATAATGTTATGCGGTCTTTTCAGGCATCTTGGAGTCTGGAACCTGAAAATTGTGTTTTGTTTTTTCATTATTTGCAATATTAACAGAAATATATGTAGATGGAAATGTCAGGTTTCATTTGCAAATATCTCTACAGCACTTCCTCGGCTCACCCGTTTTTTTATGATTAATATCTTATCATAAAGTTATTTTAAAATATCCACTTTTAGTACTTAAATTAAGGTAAATGATAATGATATGATATGATAAAATAAACACTAATACTATAGAAAAGTTTTTTCGACTATACAATAGACTAATAACTTTATGTGTACTTTTTAACAACTCTTAAAGATTAGATTACGGTCTAGAAAAGCACTCTTGGATGTCGAAAATTGAGGTTTTTCATGCAAACCATAATTTGTAAATGATTGCGTTTTACAACTGACAGTAAATTGGTCTTCTGTCAAACACCGAAGTAAATTATTTTGCATATTCTGCCATATGTTAGATGTGGCTTTAGGTTAGTCGAAAATAAGATTGTTTAACCACAATTACTGCTAAAAAATATTAAGAGCAGTGGTCTAAGATTTCCTGTTGTCTTGAATAATATACAAATAAAAAACAGACATTTAGGCTACAACCTGTTTGCCATAATTCTAATAATAATTCTATTATAGTTTTTTACGATAAAGTAGTGGAAAACAATTAACATATTAGTCTGTTTTAATCCATATTGCAGGCAGGTTGATTAGGTTAGGTTAATTGTAATTGGACTCCACAGACACTGTGATCTGTGGTGAGTCATACCTACATTGGGTATCTCCTTAACAATGTAAGTCTCTGAATGAAGCAGATTATGCGGTGTTAGGAGAGAAGCTTCACAGGTTTTCCAGCGAAAACATATGGTTTGACCCAATAATATAGTGTAGTTGACAAAGAAAAACAACTCTGATAACCTAAGTTTTTTTTGTGAGTAGGATCATATCATTCAGGACTTTTTAAATTCCCTGCCCCTAAGAATACTAAATATGGCATATAACATAATATTCAAAGCTACACCTTTTCTAAGACCTTTCATATCTCATATATATATTTAACTAAATACCATTACATTTAAAATTAACTTTGAACCAAAAATGAAGACCAAACCAAATTACGTGGTGCGATCTAAAATTTCCCGGATAAGAACACGAAATAGTATCGACTCGGGCTGATAGGTGGCCGAAGGTACATTGCTGACAACGCTGCGTGACAAGTGGTTTGACCCAATAATATAGTGTAGTTCACAAAGAAAAACAACTCTGATAAATTTTCCTTTTTTCTTCCATATTGCAGTCAAGTTGATTAGGTTAATGGTAAGCGAGTTACAGGTGATGATCCATAGAGACTCTGTGCGATTTGTTGTCGCTCAAATCCACCTTTAAATCTCTTTTAACAATCTAAGTTTTTGCATAAAGCAAATCATGGTGTTAGCGGATACGCTTTTCAGGCTAGTGAAAATGAGAAACATCTAGAAGAATTTTTTGGGAAACAAATCTGATAAGTTAGTATATTTTAGTTCAATGAAGCCACCTTGAATGTATTAATGGTGAGTGGGTTAAAACTGATCCGCTAGAGGCTCGCCTCTATGGATGTAGACAATTGCAGTTTTTGAAAAACAGGACTTTTTACATCGGCGGTTCTTTTTTGTGAAAAATTGTCAACCCTGTCAACAATTTTTAAATTGAGTGTAGGTAAGTTGTTAAAATTTTACTGTAAAAAATAGTTATTTTTTGTGAAAACTCTCCACCTTCTGTTCATTGATTTTTAGTGTATTGTATTGTGAAGGGCCGAAGCTTTTCGACTTTCAGTGCAAGAGATTTTTTTTTCATTAAAGAGCTTTGCTTTGTCCCATTTTTCCTCGACATTTAGTAACAAGGGTCTTCCTGGTAATCGGATTTTTAGGAGGAATTACGAATACTGATAAACCTGAAGAAACACAGTTTGTTGTGTCTCGGCTGATCTACTTGCAATGAAAAAACAAGAGTAGTTATCCTTGAGTCTCTCATATTGCTCAGGGAGATGAGTTTATTCGATGATCACTAAACGAACGGGCGTGAGATGTGATCATCATTGTCTGATCATAACATATCTTGTGTTGACATTTAAACATGAAAAGAAAACCTTTATAGTGGATGCCGTTGTACCCTTGGACAGTAAAATTACCAAAACCCATATTGAAAAGATCAGTAAATATTTACTTCTCTGTGACGAGATTATGAAAATGTGGCATATGAATACAGTTCACGTTGTCCAGGTGTGTGTTGAGTGTGATAAATGACAAAAATAAAAATAATAATGACATCGCACGGGGGCAGCGTAGTTTCGGTTACCCGTCCCGTCTCTGTAAGTCTTTAGTGTTCCCCTTTTTTCCTTAAAGAAACTTCTTTTATGCCCATATGGTCCCCCGCCTCTTAATCCTACTTACGTCACTGGTTTTTAGCCGTAGTTCTAACGGGCCCTACTTCTATAATCATAGCTCCGGCTTTCCATTTAGCCCGAAGATCTGCCGCTGGTTTAGAATTACAGCTATACCTTCCCCATACAAATGAAATTTCAATTGCCTGTTGTTAATTAATAAATTAAACATTTATTGATTATTTTAATTACTTAATTTTACCACTCCTTTAATATTCTTGATTGGAAAATTGTTTAAATTTTACAGTCTGTCAAGTAAGAACGTGACCGCTCGTATTTTTGAAAAAATATGTTTGGAGAACACATCCTCCTGCATCAATAATCACCTTGCATCTTCGAGGCATGCTGTCGACGAGATTTTCTGCATACTCTGCAAATTTTTCAAATCTCGCGAGACCACTAGTAAAAGTGCTCAGAGTCTTTCCTCTGAGCTTTCTCTTTACAAAGGACTAAACGTTTTCAATAGGGTTAGCGTCCGGCGACTGTGAGGGCCACTCTAGTATCTTATCGTGAGCCCAAGTTTCGCGTCGTGATTTGCGCCCCGCAAACGTGCTTCGGAATTTGATATCATAAGCACGAATATGTTGTCGAATGGTCTCATGGAATACATTCAAACCCGATTTTCTTAATATTATCGCTTCTTGGCGCAGCGTCAATTTTAGGTCCGTGAAAACAAAGACATGATTTGTTTTTTGACTTTCGGAGTAACTTTGCCTATCCAGCAAGTCGTCGATATTTTTCGTCTCGTTAAAATGATTTAAACACTTCTTCACTAACGACCCTAGATGGGAACAAAGAAAGGCTGGCTCGAACCGACGAGCACACAAGTGACTCATTTTGGATTTTACGTGATTTCGACTAAAGTTCGGAATTGACTGACACTTTTACTAAATTGCGTCGTACAGAAAGGCTCCCTCTACCGAATTTTTGTTGAATCGCTAGAATCACATCTACCAAAAATCAATTATCGCGGACACGTCCTTATCTGACAGACTGTATATTAATATTATTCAATCTGGTTAAACCCTAACGAACCAACACCTATTTTTAAGTTTTAACTAAAAATATTACTTAAATATACAGTACCGGCAAAAAAAATCTTTACAAGGTCAATAAAACCACAAAATCTTAACATTTAATTATTTTAGTGTGGGTAGGCGTGGATTCAGCAAGGTTGGTGAAGTATGTGGAGTCTATGGTTATCCACAGTGTCTTTAGCGCTTCTTTTAGATCGTTGATGTTGTTGGGTCGTGTCTCTTGAACCTTGTTTTTCATGAAATTCTAGGCAGTTTTTATAGGATTAAAGTCAGGGAAATTACCTGGCCACTCTAAAATATTAATGTTATGGTCATTGATAAACTTTGTCACGACCATGGCCTTGTGGACAGGGGCCCCATCATGCATAAAATAGCCACACTAATGAATGACCCAAAAATTAAGCAAATGTTTTTCCAAAACATTAATTTAATTTCTTGCTGCTTTCTTACATTATTGGGCAGAAAGTATAAACCTTCTCTGCTCTTGCTTCCACTGAATATATCCCACACCATCACACTATCAGGGTGTTTAACAGTTTTAACTGTATTTTTAGGGTGATACCTTGACATGGTATTTTTGGACGACGCACAATCTTTGAGCCTCTCCGGACCAACCTGAAAGCGCTCTCATCACTAAACATCACTTTCTTCCACTTCTCAGATGTTCAATCTTGATATGTTTTACAGAAGTCAAGCCTTTTCTTCTTCATAGCTGCTGTGAGCAAGGGCTTCTTTGCGGCACGGCGACTTTGTAGACCCGGGTCCTTCTGCAGGCGGTCACGAACTGTCCTAGTTGTGACGTTCTGGAGGCGCGTGGGATACTTAATTTTGAGTTCAACGGCGGTTATAGAAGGATATGACATCAATTCACGCTTCAGAAGTTTAACAGTCCTTGATGCAGTCTTTTTCGGTGTGCCAGAGCCTGATTTTCTGTGAGGTACCGTCGCAGGAGGCAATGACGCCGCTGACAGTTTCAGTTGATAAATTGTCTCTATCGACACGCCCAGATCTCTGGTTACAGCAATCAGTGAATCCCCCTTCTCTGAAGGCACGGGATTTCTCTTACATTTTAAGCTTCTTCCGACCCATTGTGTGCAGTGGGACTAAAGATGCTGACCTCAAATTTTGATGATAAAAACATTGTTCGACCGGAGAAAGAACGGTCAACCTCATTTTAAAAGTCCATGAGGCGAATTGAGTGTTGGCTGGGTGGGAGAAACTCGCCTGTGGTGCGCTAATACCGCATGTCATCACTAGGTTCCTTCCTCAATTTTATAGTGGGAACGGCAAGTGAAATTATGAGGCGAATTTTACATGTTGAGTTTTTTTTTTGCCGCACAAGTGTAAAGATTTTTTTACCGGCACTGTATTATTGTTCTCTCATCATTTTTCATTAAACCTTTCATAATATTAATAAATTTAAAGTGTTTAATTGTAGACTAGGAAATTTTTTATTTCAAGGAGTGAATGCTCTATTAATGTTTGACAACATATGTAATAATGTTGGTATTACGAGAATAATTCAACTTAACAAGTTCATATATAGCTACGAATAGCACTTTTATTGTCTATTCTGGTCTGCTAAAAGAATATTTCTTATATTTACAGTCGGTCAAGTAAGAACGTGTCGCCTATACCTTGTAGTCGTTAAAAGAAATTGCTTTTTTTTTGAGGTTATTGTTGGCACCTCTGCAAACAATGTGTTGTGGAAAGAGTTTCATTTCTAACCTTATTTATGGTTAAATAGTACATTATCAAACATGAGTGCTGGATACGCTTCGAGGCTGCTAAGTATAAGGGCAAGTCGAGGGCATTCGTTAGCAAGTGGGCGAAACGATACTCTCAGTTAAAAAATGTTGATCTACCAGAACGTGATTTGAAAGAAAAAATGCCGAAAAAGGACGAAAAAATGATTAATATTTTCTCGAAATCCTCATTTAACACGTAATCTGAAAAGTGTTTGGTCTAGCTACTTAAAACACATTTTTTTTTGCAAAATTCGACTTTATTCATCAATATAATCTTCTTCAAGAGCGATACAATCAGTACAACGCTTTTCTAACATTTCTATACCTTTCTTGTAGAAGGATTTGTCTTTGCCTTCAAAATAGGCCTCAGTTTCGGCGATTGGAGACAAATCTCTTTCCAGCGAGCACTTTTTTTAAAGTCTGCGAATAGATAATAGTCGCTGGGGCCAAATCTGGAGAATACGGTGGATGAAGAAGCAATTCGAGCTTCGATTTATGCAATTTTGCCATTGTCACCATTGACTTGTGACACGGTACATTTTCTTGATGCAAGAGTACTATTTTTCTTGTTTATTCGGGGTCGTTTTTTTCCGATTTCTGCCCTCAAACACACCAATAACTTTATATAATAATCGCTATTGACGGTTTTTCCTTCTCGGCAGAGTCGATAAAAATTATTCCATGCGCTTCCCAAAATATATAGCCAACTGTTGTGTCTTTGGTCGTTTCGGGCTGCTTTCATCAGCTGCTGTCCATTCAGCTGACTGTCGATTTGATGTGTAGTGGTGGAACCATGTTTCATCCATTGTCACATACCGCATGAAAAAATCCTTTTTATTGCGCTTAAACAGGCCTAAACAGCGTTCAGAATCATCAACACGTTGTTGTTTTTGATCCACTGTGATCAAACGCGGTACCCATTTCGAACAGAGCTTTCTCATGCCCAAATGTTCATGCAAAATATGACCAATACGTTCTTTTGATATATTTAGGGTGTCAGCTATCTAACACAATTTCACTTTACGGTAGTCCAAAACCCTTTTGTGGATTTGTTTTGATGTTTTCCGGTGTAACTACCTCATTTGGGCGTCGCAGAGTAACTTGTGAACTAATCGTCAAAATGTCATGAAACTTTGACACGCACCGTTTGAAGGTTGGTACTTTTCTAAAAATCATATGGATTTTTTTAAAAGGCGACACCTATGTGTGAGACCGAAAATTTTTCAGCCTACGTGTTAACTTGGGGCCAAGGGGTGCACGAACTAAAGCAGAAAGATTTAGATATATCGTATAAAACGATTCGCACTCATCCCCGGGATAACAATTTGAAGTAGCGGAATACAATTAAGAAACCATTGTTAAGCGAAAAACACAGAAAGAAATGACTCGGGAGGGCAGAGGAAAACATAGATCGAGACTGGAGCAACGTAATTTATGCGATAAAGCTTCATTTTGGGTTTATGTGATTACCCCACGAGCCTTGTCAATCTCTACTAACCGATTGGTTCTGCACACCATGAAATACCCTGTGAAGATCCATGTTTGAGGATGTCATTCGGAAATAGGTTTTGGGAGACTGTCCATATTTACCTACAATTTTAACGCTGGAAAAATGCTCTAGATGCATGAGCACCGACTGCAAAACGGTGGTTTGTCGATAAAAATGAGGAATGGATTCTTCAAGAGAATAACGACCCCAAACATCGGAGTAAAACGGGTAGCCAGTGGAAAGGGGAATTCGGTATCATCACACTAATTGGCTATGCCATTCGCCAGATGCAAATCCAATCGAGAACTTGCGGTCGTAGATTAAGAAAAAGTTTCGGAGTAAAAAAGAGTACAAGTGATGCAGCTGTCACGGCAAATTAAGGCAATTTGGAAATCTTTGCCCCAAGTATATACGGAAAATTTCGTTGAAAGTATCCTGAAGACGCCAGGCGATCATCGACCCTGAGGGTACTGAACGAATTACTGAATCATTAGCATTTTAATGGCAACCCTTTACTGTGGAATGATGTAAAAAACTTTTAAATAAATACATTTTTTAATCAACAATAGGCGACACGTTCTTACGTGACCGACATGGCATTACCTTTTTTTTAATTCCCCGTGTCATAGTATCTAAAAAACAGACATATCCCCATGACTTTAAAAAAGAAAAGGGTATGGAAGCTACATACTTCCAGTAAGTACGTATGGCCTGGAAACCATGACCCTTACAAAAAAAGTCTTTGTCGACTCCAATATACCCAACGGGCCATGGAAGACAGATGGTAGGTGTGTGAACACATTAAAGGCGAAGATATCAGATGAACAAGAATTACAGGTATCAGTGAAATAGTTGCAAATTTAAAACGGCAATGGACGGGGCATATGGCTAGAACGAATGATGGTAGATGGACAACAAAATTACTTAAATGGAGACCTTGGGAGAGCAGACGAAGTATCGGAAAACGAATGAAAAGACGGACTGGTGATATCAGGTTGATAGCAAGCAGTAGATGGTTCCCTCTTGCACAGGACAGAGACAATTGGAAGAAATTTGAAGAGGCCTATCTTCTGTAGTAGAGAAGCAGTGGCTTATGAAGAAGAAAGATTATAGTATCTCTATAATTTCATAAAGTTATAATAATTTTACCATCGATTAAAACTGGCTTACATATTGTGGATACAATGTTTATGTTATATTTTAAAAACTTTCACTCTATTTATGCATACATTACATAAAGGCCTTCGTAATTTATTTTATTTATCAGAAAATAATTCGGTCACATATTGACCTAGAAGGTTAAGAGGCTTTATATGTGCGGAATGGAACATATATACGTATATTACTTGCCATAATAGTGAAATCTAGCTCAATTACACATAACTTAACAGAGTGAGTAAGTGGTTAAAATCATTGAACCATACATGAGTATCTTTATAACACACAACACTAATGAATAGTTTTAATTGTACCTAATGATGTCAAGAAATAGTAATGTGTGGAGAAAACAATAAAACTTTTTTCATAGCTAGCATTTTTGAAGATTGATCTAGAATTTTTACTTTTCTTGCTAAAGGAAAAAAATTATCCTTCGAGATTCTTGCATTTCTCAAGTTTCAGGGTCCCTAGATTAAAAATAACATAGATTTTTATTTCCATCGACCTCTGTGTCTGTCGGTTTGTTGGTAAAATAACTCTCTATCCAAATAAAATATCGATTTCAAATCTAGTATACCTATTATACTTGAAGTAGAAAAGGAACTTATGGCTTTTTAAGTGATATCGTTTGAAAAGAACGGGTGGGAGTCTTTAAAACGGGTGTGGGAAGGAATGGTGGCGATAATAGGAGTGATACCCTGGCACAGATAATGATAACAACAAAACAATCTACCGCAATGGTGACAAATAAAAATTAAGTGCTCTGTTGGTTAATGCTATCCATATTTCTAGTTTGGCAATTTACTAAGCTAAGTTTATATATATATATATATATATATATATATATATATATATATATATATATATATATATATATATATGTATATATATATATATATATATATATATATATATATATTTATATATATATATATATATATATATATATATATATATATATATATATATATATATATATATTCTTCTTCAGCTTATTGTATCCATTGTCAGATAAAAGCCTCCCTCAACAACAATCTTAAATTCAAAATTTATGAATTTTCAAAAAAATTTAAAAGGTACGAATTTTTATTTCAAAAGTACCTGATTTAACGTTTCCAAAAAAAAAACATTGCGAGCTATGCCCGATCACTTTTAACATCCCTTAATTTTTCAAAGAATGATGAGTTCAAAAATTTCGGGCAAAAATAAAAGTTTTTTCTATTGAACTTTGATTAAACTAAGCCTAACCTACAATAATACTGGAGAACTTGAGGGTTTAAACCCCTTATGGAATGATCTATATGTATATGTACATGTATGTATGTATGTATATATATATATATATATATATATATATATATATATATATATATATATATATATATATATATATATATATATAACATATATATATACACAAGTATGTAATGCGGATTTTTTTTCTAAAAAAAACATGTTAAATTCGGAAGAATGATAAACAGTGCTTTATTCAAAGCATGCTCCATCGCTTGTTATACATTTTTCCCATCTTTCGGGCAATTTGTGAATACCACGCCAGTAAAAATCTTTCCCTTTTGCTGCGAACCATTCATCGGGCCTTTTTTTTACATCTTCGTACGAACCAAAGCGCTGCTCAGCAAGTGCGTGACCCATGGATGCAAACAAGTGGTAATCGGAAGGAGCCAAGTCTGATGAGTAAGCCGCATGGGGTAGAACTTCCCAGCTAAGTGCTTCCAACGTGTCGCGAACTGGTTTTGCCGTATGTGATGGAGCACTGTCAAGAAAAATGACTTTGTGTTGCCTCTTTCGGTATTCTAACCTTTTTTCAAGCAGCGAACGGTTCAAATCGGTCAATTGTTGTTGGTAACGTTTAGTATTAACCGTTTCCCCAGGTTTAAACAGCTCATAATAGATCACGCCCCTCTGGTCCCACCAAACACAGAGCATCGTCTTTCTGCCAAAGCGTCTTGTAGTCGATGTGGATGGTGCGCCTGGGTCTACCCATGATTTTTTGCGCTTAGGATTTTCAAAATAAATCCACTTTTCATCCCCTGTAACTATATGATGCAAAAACGACTTCCTTTTGTACCGAGCGAGTAAAATGTCACACGTGTTTTTGCGCTTTTCCATTTGCCTGCCATCTACCGGTCTCCTGAATCCTTCACATCTCTCGTAGCCGATTGGAAACAGCTTGTTAACTAACGCCCAATTGCTCGGCGAGTTGTTTTTGTGTTTGAGAGTCATCTTCGTCCAACAATGCTTGCAATTCCACATCTTCGGATTTTTTTGGCGGTTTTCCACGTTCCTTGTCTGCAACATCGAAGTCACCACTTCTGAAACGCCGAAACCATCGTTCACACGTATCTTGAGATGGAGCATGTTCGTGCATCTTATGTTTAGTAACAAAAAATAAAGTTTTTTCTTTCTCTTTTACTTTTTCCTGTTATCATCAACCTGGTTTTCCACCTAACTAATCGTGTCTCTTTTGTTTTAATCTTACAGTTACTCTTGAATATGTCAAAAATGTATTGACGAAATAGTGAGTATATAATAAAAAGCAAAAATGAGTAATGTAAAATACGGTCGATATAGTTTTGAATAATATATATATATATATATATATATATATATATATATATATATATATATATATATATATATATATATATATATATATATATATATATATTTATATATATATTTATATATATATATATATATATATATATATATATATATATATATATATATATATATATATAAGTAAAGTAAATCCCAAGATATAAGATCCTGCCTTTTTGCTTTTTCAATGGGACAATAAACCAACCATATTAAGGTTTTGTGCATAGTTGTCAGGTATTACGATAAACGTATTTTTATTTTACCTGCTTTGTATACCGTTCTCACTTGCACCTGTAATCATATTGGATCTATTTTTACCTACATATTTACTACGTGGCAACTCGGTTTGGAGCCTTTTAAGTATTTGATAATATAGGCCCAATGACCACAGGTCCCCATTATGATTCGAAAGATACTTTTTATTATTTTTATTTTTAGTTTTACTTACAACGTAACGGTTCTATTTTAATAATGTGGCGTCCGTGGGAAAATTGCAATAGTGGCTATCGCAAGAGAAAACATTTATCACTTGACGCTAAACAAATAGTGAAAAATGTTTGCGACACTTTGGTGAAAAGAAATTTGAATAAACAAAGTGCTTTGCAAGAAATCAGTGAATTAATAAAAACCCCAATTTCTACGATTAAGGGTATTGTAGGAAAACCATCACTCAGGAACAGGAAAAAACGGAAAGATTTTTAAATGCATCATGTAGACGGTTGTGAGAAAAAGACGACATCAGAAAAAAAATATATTCTATGTATGAAGAGCAGTTGGTGCTGACACTAGACAAAATAAAATTAAGACTGGTGCAGGACGGGACCAATATACATTGTGGCCGATCCACTCTTCACAGAATTCTCTTAAGAATGGGATTCACGTTCCGAAAAATCAACAAAAGGCAAGTAGTGAGTCACAATGATTACGAATCTTGCGACATACTTATTTACAAGAAATTAAAAAGTATCGATCAGAGAACTGGCCAATAATTTACCTTGATGTAACATGGTTCGATACCCATGACACTGTGCAAAAAGGGTGGGTTGACAGCAGTACAAAATGTCAAACTAACGCACCTTCAAATAAAGGTAAACGAATAACCATTTTGCATGCTGGATCTGAAAAGGGCTGGGTTTCAAACTGTCTACTATTATTCTGCAAAAAACATAAAAGATTCTAGTTTGGACTATCACGAAGACACGACCGTAGAACTTTTTGAAAATTGGTTTCAAAATTCTCTTTTACCAAATGTTCCCGAACAGAGTGTTATAGTTATGGACAATGCAAGTTACCATAGTCACCTACTAAATAAGGTTCCTAATGCAGCCAACACTAAATCGGAAATACAGGAATATATGTTAGAAAATCACATTTATTTTGACTTTAGTTATAAAAAAAGTGACGGAAGCTTTGAAAGACTATAAACTGAAAAATAAATATGTTTGTGATAGTAAGGCTGAGAAAATGGAACACATTCCTCAGCTGATGACAGTGATAGTGAAACCGAATTAGGCTTAAGTTAAAATATATTTCTATTTATACAATATGTCCCCTCTTGTAAACCCCATTCATTTGTACTTCTTATCCATTTGTTTTTACATGCATCTATAAATAAACATATCCAAAAACACTTATAATTTTATTTATTTGCATTAATGAATAAAATTCTTATGTTCATCTCTGCAACCTATCATAAATAAAAGGTCAGAATTTTCATATTGCCATATGTGTGTATATATATATATATTATATATATATATATATATATATATATATATATATATATATATATATATATATATATATATATATATATATATATATATATATATATATATATATATATATATATATATATATATATATATATATATATAACGGAATATAGATTTTGATAAATACCATAGTGTAATTTTAATATGTGTTTTTAAAATCCAATTCAATGAATTATTAGTCAAAATTCGTAAGAATGTTTTTGCACATTGTGCGCTAACGACCAGAAAACAAAGCAATCATTATTTTTAAGTTTGTTGTAATGGTTTAATTCCACGGACTATTTTTAAATAACTTAATTTCTTGGTTTATTTTGCCGAATAAATTATTTCCGGTCTGCAAAAGCGGTAAATTCGTAGGTATTTTAATTTGTATACTATACGTAGCAAATACCTTAATGAAGTGATAATCATAGTATGTATACTAAACATTAACTGGAAAATATGTGAGTACTAAGGTATAATTTAAATTTAAGCTACAGAGGATATGGCACACTTTTAAAATGGTAGCCTAGGGAATAGTTCGTTTTTTAGACAATTTTATATGGTACAAAAACACCTTTCATACATCGTTTCGTTTGTTGTCGATGACAGCAACATGGCCTCTAAAATATTTATATGCGGGTCTTAGAGTCAGTTGAGGATAGATCTTTGAGAGGTCCTTGAGACATCAGTTAAATCGCAGGTTTCAAGAAATTTACGTATTATATATAACACGAAGCGTGTCATACAGGCCACAATACTGAGACTACTGTCGAGCCCTAATCAGACGACCATAACCATGCCCACATATACCACATGTAAGCAGACAAGAGGGCGCCAAAGGTGGTATCATGGACTCGCAAGACTAGCATATCCAAGATGCCATAATAGATTTTTGAACGATGCCTAAGAAATCACTCAGCAAACGGTCCAATAACGTCGCGCAATAAGAGCTAGTCATTGCTTTATCCTTTTCCAAACAATCAATAATAATAATACATTAGGATTCACAAAAAACGGTTGCCATCACTTTTGCCGCCTATAAAACTGTTTTTGCGTTTTTCCTGCAGAAGAGGGCTGTTCGCCTGATTGAAGACCCGGAACTGGTCAGCAATCTTAATTCCTTGGAACATCGAAGAACAATTGGGGACTTGAGTCTATTCCAACACGCAGGCCGAAAGGTTTTTGGTCTAGCTGCTTAAAACACATTTTTTTTGCAAAATTCGACTTTATTCATCAATATAATCTTCTTCAAGAGCGATATAATCAGTCCAACGCTTTTCTAACATTTCTATACTGTCTTTGCCTTCAAAATAGGCCTCAGTTTCGGCGATAACTTCTTCATTGGAGCAAAATCTCTTTGCGGCTAGCATTTTTTTGATGTCTACGAATAATAGTCGTTGGGGGTCAAATCGGAACAATACGGTGGATGAGGAAGCAATTTGAACTTTAATTCATGCAATTTTGCCATCGTAACCATTGACTTGTGACACGGTACACTGTCTTGATGAAAAAGCACTTTTTTCTTGTTCATTTGCGACCGTTTCTTAGCGAGTTCTGCCTTCAAACGCACCAATAACTTCATTTATTCGCTACTGATGGGTTTTCCCTTCTCAGCATAATCGATGAAAATTATTCCCTGCGCATCCCAAAATACAGAGGCCAAAACCTTCTCAGCCGACTGTTGCGGCTTTGGTCGTTTCGGGCGGCTTTTTTTCGGCTGTTGTCCACTCAGCTGACTGCCGAGTGGTGGATCCATGTTTCATATATTGTCACATATCGCATGAAAAAATCTTTTTTATTGCGCTTAAACAGGCCCAAACAGCGCTTAGAATCATCAACACTTCGTTGTTTTTGGTCGACTGTGAGTAAACGTGCATTTCGAACAGAGCTTTTTCATGCCCAAATGTTCATGTAAAATATGACCAACATGTTTTTTTCATATTTGATCCAAAACAATTTTGTGGATTTTTTTGATGTTTTCCGGCTCATTTGGGCGTCCAGAGCGTTCTGCATCATTTGTATCTGTATGACCGCATTTAAATTCAGCATACCAGTAAATGATGACTGATTTTCTAGGGTTAGAGTCCCCGTAACACTTATCAAGCTATTGCTTTGCCTGAACGGTATTTTTTCCCATCAAAAAGTGTTTAATCAACACACGAAATTCGATTTTATCCATTATTTTGAAAATATCAAAAGTAGCGACACTAAAACCACTGTAACTTGTAAACTAATCGTCGAAATGTCATGAAATTTTGAAACGTATCGTTTGAAGGTTGGTACTTCCAGACCAAAAATTTTTCAGCCTGTGTTACAAGTATTTTCATGGAAAGTGTCGAATACATGTCGCGCTAATACTTCACATCCGTATGAGGTTCAGCTTGTTGGTTCCCGTACAACCCTTTTCAAGCAGTCTTTTATATGAAGAACCTCGCCCTTTTGGAATAATTTGGCCAGGACTGTGTTTCCTGCCGAGTACAATTTACCGCGATTCAAGACCAACGTGAATCGCTTTTTCCACCCGCGTGTCGCTTCTGTAGCGCTTTAGGGATTGTACTGTAGCATGTGTACTAGGCCCATAAAAAATCCACCCTCGTAAGTACATATTAAAAAAAAAAACACATAAGGGTGAGAGAAGAGGTGTGACAGAATATTTTCGATAATATAATGGTATGTCTCCCAGATTCTTAGAGTCGAAAGTGTTTCAGTGTTGCTAATTTTAACCGAAATATTATATAGAGAAAGAGAATAATCGAAAATAATTAATGCCATTACATGACTTTTTACTTGTTTTACGTTAGTGAGGTAATAATTAGGATGTAGCGAGTTTTGGGGTTGTAAGATGGGGAACTCTTTGGGGTTTATTGTCTCACGATAATGTATCCTTTACTACTTTAAAATATCGAGCTATAGTGCTTGTATCCTCTAGAGTGAGAATTTCAGTATTTATTTTCAACGTGTGACATTTTGCTCGCTCGGTACAAAAGGAAGTCGTTTTTGCATCGTATAGTTACAAGGGATGAAAAGTGGATTTATTTTGAGAATCCCAAGCGCAAAAAATCATGGGTAGACCCAGGCGCACCATCCACATCGACCGCAAGACCGGATCGCTTTGGCAGAAAGATGATGCTCTGTGTTCGGTGGAACCAGAGGGGCGTGGTCTATTATGAGCTGTTAAAACCTGGGGAAACGGTTAATACTAAACGTTACCAACAACAATGGATCGATTTGAACCGTTCGCTGCTTGAAAAAAGGCCAGAATACCGAAAGAGGCAACACAAAGTCATTTTCCTTCATGACAATGCTCTATCACATACGGCAAAACCAGTTCGCGACACGTTGGAAGCATTCAGCTGGGAAGTTCTACCCCATGCGGCTTACTTACCAGTCTTGGCTCCTTCCGATTACCACTTTTTGCATCGATGGGTTACGCACTTGCTGAGCAGCGCTTTAGTTCGTACGAAGATGTGAAAAAATGGTTCGATGAATGGTTCGCAGCAAAAGGGGAAGATTTTTACTGGCGTGGTATTCACAAATTGCCCGAAAGATGGGAAAAATGTATAACAAGCGATGGAGCATACTTTGAATAAAGCACTTTTTATAATTCTTCCGAATTTAACATGTTTTTTTAGAAAAAAAATCCACATTTCATACTTGTACACCTGGTAGTTACACAATTTTACCAATATTTTGATAAATATTCAGTAATTTTATCCTAACTGAACTTTTACAAATATTTTTTGTCTAGTTTTATATTTTAAATTTCCTTCGCTATGAGGGAAAAAAAATAGAAATATCTAGACATAAGCCAATTTCACTAAATGCTTCTAATAGCCTGGGACCACCTACATAGAAACTATAACAAAGTTCGTTTGTTCACTACTAAATGGCTACCATAAAAGCCGATCATTCGATAGATTCTCATGACCCTATTATTGCAGTATTAGTCGAACTATACACAAATAATCCAAAAAAATAAATGAACCGATAGTCTAAAATAGTCATCAACTGCGTTCTTTTCATATTTGATTTAGACCTCATTTATTGTGCTTTTTTTGTGAGAAAAATATTAATTTCATAATTAAATGGTACTAGATTCGTTGTTAAAATACTTAAAAATTTTAATTTAATTTATTTAGTCGGGTTTTCTAATAATATCATTTTTAATTCTTTTAAAAAAATCGGTAAAAAATTTACCGACGAGTACTTTCCTTGCAAACACGTAGTCCTAAAATAAGCACTGAATTTGTATTTAGTAAGAAGTATATATAAAGAGTAACTTAATGTTGTCCATTTGAAAAAACAGTGTGCTAAACAAATAAGTGGATGGTGGTCGGCGCCAGTATACTATAGTTTCATATTAGACAAATAAATAGTTCTCGTTATAGAATTTTTTTAAGCACAAATATTCCCCTCAATCATCAATATTGATAATAGCGACGTCCTTTCTCAGGGGGACGAGTCGTTCAAGAACAGATGATTCAAAATGCATTACATAAATATATACAAAAAATTAACGGAAGGGAATCATTTAATTCCTATTTCGCATCGTCACCATTTTTTCTTATGCCATACTTAAATCCTCAGGTATACCTTACATATCTCATGAAATAAAAGTTTGTACGCTCACAGCTGAAAATTTAACATATTTTCTTGTCCACCAAATCCCAACAGTAAAAGAGAGATTCAAATAAATAAGACGTTTCTAAAATTTCCTTTTGGGTAATATAAAACTAGCTTTGTTATTTACGATTTT
This sequence comes from Pachyrhynchus sulphureomaculatus, assembly GCA_019049505.1. Classification (NCBI taxonomy): domain Eukaryota; kingdom Metazoa; phylum Arthropoda; class Insecta; order Coleoptera; family Curculionidae; genus Pachyrhynchus; species Pachyrhynchus sulphureomaculatus. Next base: position 14,157,005 of record CM032450.1, read on the forward strand.
TCAAAATTTTAGTTTCAATAAAAATTGATACATAAGAAAAGTGTTATTTTGACCTGAAATAAATTTTTCCATTAAGATTAAAAATGAAATTGATGGAAATTCAGAACACCGTGTCGTGGCTAAGCTATACACGCACACACACATATATATATATATATATATATATATATAGATATATATATATATATATATATATATATATATATATATATATATATATATATATATATATATATATATATATTGCTCTTGCTGTTGTTCCTACTCGATACTGTGATTTTGCTGCTGCTGCCTAACTATAGTTAGCTTCAAGCGGCATACAGAAGAGAAATGTTCTGAAATGCTGGCCAAAATAGGCAGGTATTATTCAATTTCGACAAAACTCGGCATATCTTGATTTTTGGGATCGCTGATTACAAATATGAAGCCAAATTTTCAAAAAATAAAATAGCGGCTCCAAAATGGTGGACTATTTTTGGAAAACTGTAACTTATTTTTATGAAACTCTGTATACAAGGGGTTATGGGGTCGCTGATTACCAATATGAAGTTCAAATTTTAAAAAACAAAATGCCAGATTATTTTTGGAAAAACGTAAGTTATTTTTATGAAACTTTTTCTGAATTATTAAACAATTTGCTACATTGTGTAACAATTTACAGAATTTTAAAATTATTCTTCCAATTGAAAGTTTCGGGTATTTTTCAATTTTAGCAACAATTTCCCAAAGTTGTAAACAATTTGCTACATGTTGAAACATTTTACCGAATTATTTAACTAACTTTATCATTTGGCAACCATTCACAGAATTTTTAAAATATTTTTCCCATTTTGCAACATTTACTCGAATTTGGTTTTTCACATTTCAGGAATTTTCAAACAATTCATTAACATTATCTCGAATTTTTTAATAATTTTTTAAAGTTTGTAATACTGTCCCCAATTTTAAGAAAAACGCGTCCATGGCGTCCCCGCACACCTTCGCACAAAAACTAACACAGATACCAAACTTGCGACATCTAGCACTAACTTATTGCTTGCTCTTTAAAGATTTTTAGGAATATTTTCTTAAAAAACTCGAAAATTGAACAGTTAATTACTCACTTAACATTAAGTAAATATGAAATTCCAGAAACACAATAAAATTGTACTCAATTTCAAGTACAGAATTCGTTTTACACAACTAAAATTCGTTCACTTTTGTATTTTCTATAATCCTTTAAACTTGATGCTTCGAAATGAAATGAAAGTTATGAGACAGGTGCAAACGGAAGATGCACCTAAGCGGTCATATATCATAGTAGACGAATTGGCAGAAGTATTCATTTAAAAACAGGTAAAAATTCCTAAATAGGACCTTTTGTTTATTACATTATGGCCATTCGTTCCCCATTAATCCATTCCATTATATATTTTAGTATAAATAATATGCTTAAGACTCGTCAATTATATCAACCAAAAAACCTGGAAAAACTTTTTAAAATACTATTGAAACTTTTTCTTCTTCGACTCCAAAACCCTTAAAAAGGATATACAACTCCCTATATAGGAAACAATCCCTCTAATTTCCTTCCCCACCTTTTTGACCCCTTTTATATTTGACTGTAGATATCTATGCATATTTGTACATTATCTCAACAAAAATCATATGATTATTAAAACCATACATTTTTCGCCCCCACCCCGTTCACTCCCTTTGCCATAAGAGACGTCTCTCAAAAAGTAAACTAACTTTATAAGTTGTAATAATATGTACTAAGTTTTAAGTTGATATCTCATTTCATTTAAGAGTTATCGCGCAGACAGACGGAGAGACCGAGGGAAATGAGAGGCTACCATTTTCATGATCTAGGAACCCTAAAAATTAATTAAAACCTCATTATTACGAATTTTGTTTGCAAAGGATGGAACAACTGATTTGCGTTAAATTTTAAGAACAAAATCAAGGTGAAGATGTTAGAAAAGGCTCTTGGCAAGAATGTTATGTCGAAACCAAGGATTCATGACTGATATAAATGGTTCAAGAAGGTTGTGAAGGTTCTTAAGACAACAAAAGGTTTAGATGCCCTGGCATATGAAAAACCGATAAAAATATCGACAGAATGAAAGACACTGTAATGAATAGACATCAAATTAGTATTAGAAAAGTTGCTGAAGAAGTGGAAGCTCTTATGGCTCGAGTGAAACAATTTTGACTAATATTTTGGATATAAAATGAGTAATAGTAAAATTTGTTTTCAAATTCTTGAATTTTCAATCAAAACAACAATGTGAAAATGTCGCAGAACAATTGCTAGCAGACGTTGCTTACGATAAATTACTTAAACGTGTCATAGCCAGTGAGGAAAAGTGGGCATACGGTTATGATACTGAAACGAGAGTTCCATCATCCCACTGATTTCCGGAGGAACCAAGACCTAAAAATTCAAGCAAATATACAATGACTCTGGAGAATTCTATCATCCTATAATTGTAATAATTCCGGGGTCGCTTGCTGGTGAATACGTGTAATTAACGTATCTCATCACTTTTGTTCATGCACCACTTCTAGACCGCTTTGGTAGTGTTTATGTGGTATCCATACAAAAAAATAACAGTACCACCTAGGAACAAGTCTGACGTTAACCAAAAAAACTAAATTCATTCTTTATCACTGCACAAGAAAATTTTGAGAGAATCGTTCCACAAGACTTGATTAACAATGAAATTCTTGAGGATGCCTTTGAATTTATAGATAAAACTGTCGAAAAACAACTTGATGTCCTCTAATCCCAAGAAAAAAACTTTGCACGAGAGCATTTTTTTTATTCTTCAAGAAAGTATTGTAAAAATTAAAAACTAACCATAACAGGAAACTCTTAATGTAAATTTGCATATTCATTTAAAAGTCACTAGATGCAAAAAATATAAATTACTAAAGTAAATCAATTAATTAGCAGCTCACCGTAAACTAACTTTGGTAAAAGCTATTTTTTAACGTTTGGATGCATTTGTGGGAAAATAGTAATTCAATAAATGATCTCATTTAAATATCGGATTTCTAACGGTATCCAAAAGATGTTACAAAAAGGAAAATAATAAAAAAGTCAATATTAATTTCTTTATAATTATTTTTAAAAATTTGGCAGAAAGAAATGCCGCCTGACTAACTACGATTGGTGGTTTCGAGTACGGTACCATTTCATAGGAAGTGGGTTAGCTAAGCTCTTCGGCAACCGTTCGCGGACTTAGCTTACATAGTGCATAAAGCTTTTTCTACGGCACAGACCTTCTTCAGCCTTCGATAGTACCACTGGCTTCGGCAGTCAAGGACGCTCGCGAAGAAGAAAATCCTCGCAACTGCTAGGCCGGCCCGCGAATTGTTATAGATTTTTTTTAAAGAGACAGTAATTTTTAAAATGCGTATTTTCGTAATTTTCGGTATACTGTGCGCGCTCCAAGTTCAAGTTCATTCGCAGTCGAATTCGAAATCATTTTGGGATTATTCTCAAAAATTTTTGTCAAACTTTTTTAGACAAGGAAAAAACTCAGTTGATCGGGAAGTGGTAACCACTGTAACCCCCATAACAACTATATCAACAACAAACAATCCATTATCTACAACTAAACAAACCATAGAATCAACACAAAAAATTACCACTTTTGCTCCTAAAGAGCCTAACACATCAACTACTGGCATTACTAACAAAACCACACCCCCAAAAACTACTTCCACTGCAATTAGTAGTACTAGCTCTATTACTGCATTCACTACAACTACCCCCGCAGAATTTTCAACAGTAACAAAAAATAATTCGCCTACCCAAACAAGTACTAGTACAATGGTAACGAGTACTGTTACCGAAACGAGTACTGGAAGTACTATTCTTGATACGACCACCCCTGATTTTATTGCCACCACTGGGGAACCCAGAGAAAATCCCAACAGTCACGAATTTTACCTTACGAGCAAGCGAGAAAAACCTCAAATAAAAATTTCCTCGAATATAAGCCAGGTAAGTCGAAAAAAAATAGTTTGAACTTACCATTTTATTAATTTATTTTTAATTAGAATAATTATTGTGTCATTGTCCTGTACTATATATTTTGTTTGTTTTATGATTATACAAGGGCCAAATACTAACAAAAACATTTTATTTTGTTCAAATTTTTTGAGTAAATCGTAATAACTTCATTTTTTGTTAGTGATTATATAAATATAAGGCGCGAAACCCTATCAAGAAAAAACAAAATAATCAAGTTGTATTATCGCTTTGTTTTTTCATTTCACCTTAAAAAGGTTTAAAATTATGATGCATAGCGGTGAATGACAGAGACGCATCTTGAATTATTAAGCAAAAAGACACAGTTACTTCATGTCTTTTTCAACAAATTACAGATATAATTTTTAAAGATAATAATCAGGCAGTGACTCTTATAATTTAAATTAAACAATGGTTCAAGTTTAATTAAAAGTTCAAATTAGCTAAAAGATTTTCAATAGATTTTTAATAATAGTAAATTATGAGAATTACTAAATTTTTATTGCTTCGATCAAACTCAAATTAAAAATTTTAAATAAAATTTAAGCACAGACATTACAGATTTTAGTGAGAAAAAAATTCATCTTCAGCTTATTTTTTTTTAATAAATTTTGCTAAATTATCTGCGAAGCGATTTTTATTGTTAATGTATTTATATTTAAATACAAATTACCAGGTAAAGAGAAAACTGATATCATTTTTCAAACAAAACTTCTGAACCTACGGAGAGTTTTCTGAAGAGTTTGCTATGGTGAAAAAAGAAACGATTCTGATTATTGAAAATATATAAATTTGTATTGTACCTTCTAAATCGCGTCCTAAATATTGGTACGTACTAATATAATTTAAAAATAGGATCCATAGGATTTTTCTTTCGGTAGGGTTGCCACCTCGCCGAAAAAGCTATCCCGGAGCTAAGGCCTCTGCCGAAATTTAAATACTCCGGAACGCTTAGGTTTTCCAGGAATTACCATTTTTTATTATTTGAAATAATTATATAAATATTTGTTGAACCAATTTAAAATAGGCAAAAAGGCTTATTTTTAATTCATCAAACACCGCAACCGTAATTTCTTTAGATTTGAAAATAAATATAGAAGAGAGCAGTTTTAATAAAGTAAAACTTATAAAACTGCTCAAATAGGCTTAACATATTTAACAATTTATTTTGTCTTTTTCTACGTAAAACTCTTTTTTATAAAATATGATATATAATTAATAACTATAAGGCTGAAAATTGAGACCCAGATGGAGTGATAATGTTTCAAATGGACACAGCCATCTTTCAATTTTTAAAGAAGTATTGGTAACGAAATTAACAATTAGAATATTGTAACTTTAAATCTGCCAGCACAGCAACGTAAGATATTATGGATTTTAAATCTATCTTTTAAAGAGACTTCTACAATAGAAATTCTCTGAATAATTTTCGAATCAAATTTTTTAAAACCAAAATTCTCGAAAAATAAAATATTACAAGGCAAAATTTTCGAAATCAAAATCTGAACTAACCTCTGCTCGAGACTAGCCAAGACTGATCCAACCAAACTAATCACTAACAGAGAGGTTAGTTCAAGTTAACTGAAGTAAGTTTATATATAACTACTTAAAATCATAAATTAAATATCTTTATTTAAATTTATTTGAACTAACGTAAATGAACTAAACAATTTTTAAATACATTTGAAGTTAGTTCAGGTAAATCCAAATTAACTGACTAATTTTTATATAAATAATTTATTCAATTACAGTTTAATCTGAATTAAAATGAACTAACTTTAATTGTACGCTGATATTCTACCTTCGACCTTGGCTAGTCGCAGGCAGAAGTAAGATCAGGTCACCTGAACTAACCTGAACTAACGTAAATGAACTAAACAACTTTTAAATACATTTGAAGTTAGTTCAGGTAAATCCAAATTAACTGACTAATTTTTATATAAATAATTTATTCAATTACAGTTTAATCTGAATTAAAATGAACTAACTTTAATTGTACGCTGATATTCTACCTTCGACCTTGGCTAGTCGCAGGCAGAAGTAAGATCAGGTCAATTCAAGTAACAAAATACTTAAATTTGAGCTTAATTTGGCACTGCCTTATCTATCCTCAACTAATTTTTGTCAGCAATTAGACGAGAAATTTAAGTCATGATGAGACCTAGATTAAACCGCGATCACAGACTTAAATATACTTAGATTCCTGAACTGCGTCAAAATTGTGGCTCTTTTTCATGTGACCGCTAACTACTGTGGAAAATCTGAATACTTTTAAGATCTCTAATCTATAATTTTTTATAAGTAAAACTAGGCTGCAATGGTTCTGGTTAGTTTATTTGATTTTTTCCCGTAAAGTCTGCTTAAACAGGGAATGACTTTCTTAAGACTGACTTAAATAATGCCCTTTCCTTGGTCAAGAACATTACGTCGTCCATTTAATATTACGCCACCTATTTCGAGTTTTTTCTTTGAAAATTTGGATTATAAAAATATCGATTCGAAAATGTAGATGGGACATCTATTTGAAAATCTATCAACAGATAAGATGAGAAATCCTGAAATGTTTTGTCCATAAAGTAATTTTACCACCAAAATCTTACTAATTATTTAATATAATTCAATCTGAAAATAACATTCATAATCTTAACACAAGAAATTACAATAAAGACAAATAAAAATAGGACCAATCTTAAATGCATTTGTGCAGTGGCGTAACTATACCGTTAAGGCCCGTGGCAAATTCATCGGATGGGGCCCTCCCTCAATGTAAAGAAGCTCAACCAACGTTGTAGTTTCTTTTTAATAAGTCACCACGTAAAGTACCTACAAACGGTATTATAATTATTGTGTACATTTTTCGTTGATTTTCTAGTAACTTTTAATTTAAAGAGCGTATTGGACTGAAATAACAATTTTATTTTTAGTAAAAATTTTAATTATAAAAATTCATTTTTTCGAGCTTTCTGTTCAGCAAAAGTTTTAATGACATCATCAAAGTTCAAATTTCGAGCCGTGGAATGTTCGAATAGCTAAGTTGCGTAACCTTTCTTGTCCCATAGAATTTCTCAAATAAGTTTTTATCAATTTTAATTTTGAAAATGATCGCATAAAATGATTCTTTATGATTAATAAATCCGCAAGTTCTCCTATAGAACATGACTTCTCTATTTCGTGTCTAAAATTGGATCGAAAACTGAAAATTTCCTTGGCAAATGAGACAGATATGTCCTTTTTATATAAATCAACAAATTCTAAAGCCTTCTTCAATAAATCGGTATCATTTAAATTTTGCAAAGTGGCAGGTTGCAAGACACTGAAATTGGAAACAATTTCATTCATTCGAAGGAAACGCGATCTGAGTTGATTCATGATGATGCCCAATACACGATAAAATACGTTCACTTTAAACAAGCTTTCAGGATCTTGAAACGTTCATCCTCACAAATTTCATCAAAATGATGTTTCACCTTCTTCTGACGAGTTTTAGGAAATTCAAGGTTGATAGACAATTTTTCTGCTACACTATTACCTTGCGTTTTTAAATCTCCAAATTCATGTGGATACTTTTCAAGTTCTTCCAAACAGATTTGCAAACGCTTTGAGGCATTTGAAAGATCGATAGCTTTAGACTGAAGTGCCTTAGAGGCCGCGTCGATGGTCTGTAAAATTTTGCAATGGAAAACCAGTAACGTAATAAAGTGGTAGTTTTCGATCTTCTTCTTCAGTGAAATAGTTTCATTTCTCTCATCTGCTTTGGAATTTAACAGAATAGTTTTTGTTAGCGCTTTTTGAACCGAACTTTTAAAGCAAAAACGTCATCGAAACGTCCTGCCCATCAAGTTGGATTTAATATTTTTAATGTTACCGAAGTACTTTATTAAATATAAAACTTGATAATATATTCCATCTTTTGATACTATGCCCAAAAAAATTATAATTTTGTTGCACAGTTTAAAAAAATGTTTGCATTTCTATAACCTCTTTTACTGCATCATTAACTACCAGATTTAAATTATGACCAGCACAATGGACATACACCGCATTTGGCTCGACATCTGTAATGAGTTTTTGAACTCCCCCATAAGTGCCTTTCATGTTATTAGACCCGTCATATCCTTGTCCACGGCACTTATTCAGAGGAATATTTTTGTCATTTATGGATTTTATAATCTGAATGGACATTGCTAAAGCAGTTTGATCCTTAACTTCAAGAAATCCTAAAAATTATTCTTTAATTACGAGCGTTCACACAGTTGATATGTTTTCGAAATATCTTGAGTCATATCAAATATAATAGAGTAAAATGGTGCGGTTATTATTTCATTTACCAGCGCGTTTTCCACTTTTGAACCAGAACTGCAATGAGCTCATTTTGTATTTTTGGACTTGAGTATTTTGTTTGACCCTTTGGCTTACTTAACAATTCTTGTAAAACAGGATCGTATTTCGCTAATAACTAAACAATACTCAAAAAATTTACTCTTGGACTTGAATCATTGCTGTATGCCTTTTCTCTATAGCCACGAAACGATAAATTACAGGTCAGTGTAACATCAAGGAGTCTAGTGAGTACTTGGCGCCAAAAAGATTTTTCTTTCTTGATTATGGACTTTTGCTCTTCATCTAGTGTTCCATGTAATCGCCATTGTTGATATACAAGACATGAATGCAAATGATTTTTCGATGTCTCGTGTCTTTCTATGGCTTCTACAATATCTTTCCAATCGTCATAGCCTTCTATCCAAACATTTTGTATATTTTTAGATGCCCTATTTGCGAATAACCAACATGGTTCACAATATGCTTTTTGAAGCAATAGAGAATAGGACAGCCATGTACGTTCTAGTTTTATGCCAGACATAGAAACAATATAATAATATTTTTCTAAGAAAGATCTATTATCACTGTCTTTTAAGAAGAGGCCTTTACAGGTTTACAGTGCCCGTTTTCGATCACAAACCGTTTCACTTGATCATTTAGTTCTTTAAAATTACCCTTATCAGTAACATATGGCAAAGATCTAATTTTTTCAACATCAAAAAATGATTCACTTTGAGTTTTGCTCGTACCTGGTTGTGGTTGCTCTGGATCTATATATTCATTGTTTTCGGGCTCTGCAACTTCATTTTCTTCATTTCTGCCGCACTGTTCATTTGATTCTTAGTCAATAAAATCTTCATTCTTAAAGTACTGACTTATTTTAGGCAACTTTTTATTTTTTTCTCCAGACTCCTTCTTTCGCTTTTCACTCCCACTTAAATACTTTCTAGAACTAGACATATTGTTATCTAATTTCCACAATTAACTAATTAGTAGGGACACCCAAATATGCAAAGGGCATATATTGCATATTTTATGCATTTTTCTAAATATTTGCATAAATGCTTTAAAAATACCATATATGTGCATATTTGAAGGAATTTATAATAATGTAGGTCTTTGGCAGGCGTTTTCATTCATTTTTCGGAATAAGGGTCAATGTTTAGGCCGCCGCCGCCGCGCCGGTGGTTTTCTCCAAATAAATTTTATTATTTTATGGTCAGTAAAAACCAGTCAGTAAACCCCACACGGCCATCACAGCATACTTGTATTATTAATTTATTAGATTTCGAACATTTTTACATATGTATTGATGAAACCACCGATTCAAGAGGACGGTATATTGCGCATTTATTGATTGGAGTTCTTAGCGACGATATTTTGCTAAAATCTTATCTGATTGCTTCCAAACAGTTAGAAAAAACAAATGCATTGACAGTGGCCAGATTTGTTCAGGTTAGTTCAGGAGCAACTATCAAAGTTTTTTCTTCCTACGCCTGTTCCAGGAGACAATAGTTTGTCAGATGCAGCACCGTACATGATAAAGGTCGGGCAAAATTTCAAAATTTTTTATCCAAACGTAATACATGTATCATGTCTCGCTCATGCTTTAAATAGGGTTGCTGAGGAAATTAGGAATCATTTTCCGCTTGTGAATAGCTTAATTTCTAACATGAAGAAAATCTTCCTTAAAGCGCCTTTAAGGATTCAATTCTACAAAGAAAAACTACCAAACACTCCTCTTCCACCTCAGCCTATTATTAGAAGATGGGGCACTTGGTTGGAAGCAACATTTTTTTATTGCGACAACTTCTGTCAACTAGATGGTCTAATTGCAGAATTATCAGACGAATCTTCCCAATCCCTTACAGAACTTAAACGATTATTCAAAAACAAGGAGATAAAACAACAACTTTCCTTTCTTAAAACAAATTATAGCTTTGTTTCTAAAACCATAACTCAAATGGAGGAATCTAATTTGCCATTAACCCAAAGTGTTCAACTAATAAAACAATGCGAGGTCGCTTTTGAAAATGTCGTAGGTAAAGTTGGGAGCAAAATTTTTCAAAAATTTCGGAATGTTATGGAAAAAAATAGTGGGTTTAAATTTGTCAGCCACGTAGCTAATGTTTTAAAGGTGGATTTTCCTGATTCCATTGATTTAGATCCTATGCTATTAAATAATTTTAAAAACGCCCCTATTACATCAGTCGATGTGGAAAGGAGTTTCTCAATTTATAAATTTTTATAAAACGATAGAAGACAAAACTTTTTAATGTAGAATTTTGAGAAACATTTAGTAGTTTATTGTTTTTATAACTAACGGCGACCCTGTCTTTTGCAATATTTGCATATTTCTGCTTACTTAGTTGCATCGCCCTGTATGTATCAAATTTAAAATGTATGTTTTATTGTGCTGTTTACTACGTATATAAATTTTTATAATATGTACCTACATTATTATTATTATTATTATATGTTCATCTTTAAGTAAAGTAATAAAATACATTATTATTTATATTTATTTTTTACTTTGTATAATATTATATTTAGATTTAGTTCATTCGCCCTGTATGTTGAAAATTTAAAATGGGTTTTTTATTGCTACATTTGTATAGTACTCGTATGTAATGTGAAACAATAAATTTACATTTTTCAAGTCTATTTCGATTTTTTTTTACTGTATATTTACAACATGTATGTGCATATTTTGAGAAAATTATTTGCATATTTATGCGCATATTTTAAAGTTTTTCACTTGCATATTTGGGTTTCCTTACTAATTAGCTTTGCGACTATCGTGGATCTGATAAACCGATAAGACAAAAACTATATGAATTACCGAAAAAAATCTATGCCACGAACAACCAACTCTCCAATCAAATGATGTATGTTTTTCGTGATCTCTCCTCCTCCTCAGTTCGAACCTCTTAGCAGAGGTGTGGTGACTGCCAATGACACTAATCATCATGGCAGTGCTCACCGCCATTTTGGAAATCTGGTCTTCACGCCCATGAAAACCTGGTTCCGAACCAGTTAGAAGAATATGTCTTCATAGCTTCAGACCACTAATGATGGATACTGTTGCTCTCCATCATGTCAGGATATGAGGGTGGGGGGATAGATAGGTGTTTAGAGGAGAACGAGGGTTGGACATGATTTCTCCCTGGAGGTAGGTATTGGGAGAGAATCAAGGCTCGCGTTGGCAGGGTCGCGTCCCTGAAGTAGATTTATCCTCCACCGGGATCGTAAAGGAGTATCTACCCGCTACCATAGTAATCTAAGAACCCTGAAACCTGGAGAAATACAAGTATCCAATACTTTTCTTCTATAAGGGAAGTCACTAGACCTGTGTTAATAGAATACGGGTCAGGGAAGCTAAGGGATTTTGTATGGGGTTTGTGTTTTTTAAAACTATTATATACGCGATAACTGAGCATATTTAATAAAAGCATTTTGAAGATGGGTACTGCGCGACTTACTTTCTTATTTAAAATGTCTAAAGAGGTTACTTTGAAGAAAGGAACAATGAAATATTTTGAATAAAAGTCAGTCCTGTCGATATTAGTATTCATGCACTTCAATGATCACTGAGATAAATGGAATAGCCAGGTCTTTAAATATTCTGTACATATTTATAACAATATTGTGTTGATTCTTGTTCTTTAATTGGGGAAATGAAAGGAAAATCAGATTTGCGCTAGAAATTATAATTTTATTTTATTTCTAGGAAATGACCTAGGAAATTACTAGCACTGTCTTCTTTTTCAATCCTTTTGCACACTTGTACCTAGTACGCTGACCGGCTTCTTGCAGAAACGAATATTATAAGGAGATCTACATAAAAAATTTTATGTACGTCCAACAAGAATGTTTCTATTAACATATATGATGTAATATTTGCGCACACTTTTCTTTGTACTATTTTTAAAAAATGGCCAACAAGTCCTGGTCACCCACTATATGTGGAAAAGTACTGATCAAAAAATTTTGAGAATATTCTGGAATGTTCTCCATAAAGTGTAAATTAAGCAAAAATTATCACTGCATTATGTTACCTTTTATAATTTATCTAAATAAAAAAAAACAAAAATTTCAAGGTCACCAGTTTTTAACAACTATCGGAAACAAACTTTATTGAAAACTCATTTGGAGTATGTTTTGTGAAGTCACTGATCATTTTAAAACTCCGTAATAAAATTTTTTATTTTAAAAGCAATCACCGTACGGAACACTAACTGCGCAAGTCCGACTTGCACTTGGCCGTGTTTCTTTTTCTAAAAATGAAACAGAAAGAACATGTTATGACAAAAAGCATAAGTTGCTGAACGGTAATTTTGACTTTACGAGTAAATAATACAATTCCCTTATAAAATATAAATCTTTTTTAAATATTATATAAATGTTTTTTAAGTATTAAAATTCACAACTTTAAAACTAATAACATAGCAAACAAAATCAACGAGCACGTTTCACCAACAGAGAAACACCAGGGGTTTATACCAGGGAGGTCCTGCACAAATGCGGTTTTCATTATAAAGCAATCGACAGAATATAATAGACCAGAGTTCTTAAGTGTTATTGACTTAGCAAAAGCCTTCAACTGCGTACATTTAGAAGACGTAGCATATCTCCTTGACAAAAGACACGTACCGCACAACATCATCAAAAGCATAGAAAAGAAATTTAGTATACTAGTATAGGCACAGCAGATGCTCTTTTTAAATAGGAAAGCTGACAGTCGTTTCCGGTTTCACGAGAAACGAAGCATATTTTTTTATTTTGACTCCATCAAAATTAGAATACAAATAATGGATAGTAATATTGACAACTTTCTAAATTCAACAGTCTCAATGCTAAAGTTATTTAAACTTTGAAATCCGAGCAATTTAAAATTGTAAAATTTCAAAAATACGAGGCTGGTTTGAAAAGTCCGTTCAAAGTCCGAGAGATGACACCACCGGCGCGTATCGAGGTCATGTTTAGTTAGTAGCATCTCTTGAATGAACGCACACCAAGTTTCAGCCATATTGGTCTATTTCTTTGTGTTTGGCATTCGTGTGAATCAAGGAAGTCGAGTGATTTTCAAGAAATGGACGAAAAAGAATTTCGTGTGGTGATTAAACATTACTTTATGAAAGGTAAAACGCCTCAGGAGACTAAAGAGAAGCTTGATAAACATTATGGTGACTCTGCACCTTCGATTAGAACAGTTTATAAGTGGTTTCAAAATTTTCGGACTGGCCATATGGGCACAAGTGACGCTGAACGTTCTGGACGGCCTGTGGAGGTTACGACTCCAGAAATCATTGATCAAATCCATGATATGGTGATGGATGACAGAAGAGTTAAGGTGCGTGAGATTGCTAGTGCTGTGGGCATCCCGACTGAACGGGTACATAATATTTTGTATAAACATTTGGACATGAGAAAGCTATCCGCAAGATGGGTGCCGCGATTGCTCACGCTTGACCAAAAACGGAATCGTGTGAAGTGTTGCAAGGATGGTTTGCAGCTGTTCCAGAAGAATCCGGAGGACTTTAAGCGTCGTTTCGTCACTGTGGGTGAAACATGGATACATTACTATACTCCTGAGACCAAACAACAATCTAAACAATGGGTTACCGAGTTCCCAAAAATACACAAAATAAAAAAAATAAAATAAAAATACCAACTCAAATATGATTTAAGAAGTCACCATTAGTACTTAAACTACTTACTCTAAATTAAAAAAGAAAAATATTTCTATTTAACATGAATTGATATTCATACCCATATACCAACCATGATCCCCACTTTACCCTATAAAAGAGACAACAATAACAGTCAATAAGTCTGAAATAAAATCTCCTTTAGCTGCCTTCTGAAAGATAGTTCAGACAGAGCATTAGGTAGCATATTATAAATATAAGGACAACTGTTAATTTTTTTAGGGTCAAATATTGTAATTATTTCCAGAGCACCACCATGAGTGGACAGAAACCATCATCAATGGAAACGCTCGATAACATGTTTCGATAAAGAAAACATACAAAATATCTAGGCTTACCATACAAAGCACCCAAACCTCATACCATCACTCACATGAATACAGAGCTCAGAACCGAATTCAAAAACTAACACTGACTGACGATTAACTTTTTGCAAACAAAACTTAACTCTAAGAATCTCTACTAAAAGCCACTCAACCCACGTATCGCTATACTCTTTTATTACTCACATTATTCAATTGGTATCATCCAAATGGTCCAACAAACTGACATAGAAGAAATATTCACTATCCTTATACGATATCAATTCACCAAATACTAGGAAATTTACACCCCAAACGCTTGCAAAGAAAGATCTTACCATTCGAGAGGAAGGCAGGAGGAAGAGGAATTTTTAGAACATCAGATTCATTACACACAAAACAATTACAAACACTTGGGATATTCTATTCTCAGCAAATTGCATAACCAGCCTCCACCACAGCGAACATGTGAAAGCAGGACAAAATACTCACCCTCTCGTCTTAGCCCAGGGCAAAAGACCATCAGCAGAACCTCACTACCAGTCACATCCAATTACAACACGAAAAGATGGAATAAGTGGTCAGAGAAAACACTCCACGGAAAACACGAGATACCACCATAGACAAGACCACGTAAATAAAAAACAAATCATACAACCTATGGTTAAGGGATGGGCTAGTCTATTTTCCCTGAGACTGGGAAGGCTTCTTAAACTTGGCCATCCTGGATAAAGTTCAAATTAACCTAGCAAACTACTCAAAAAAGCATATCATTCAATAGAACCGTACTATTGCAGAGGAACCATATGTATGGAAATGCCACCAGCAGAAAGAAACGATCGAACTCATACGAGCGGATGTAAAATATTGGCCGGAAACGGAGTACACAGCCAGTGCATGATTCAGCTGCCAAAGTGGTTCACCAAGCACTAGCCACAACATCATACCAGACTACATAGAAAAACACAGATCCCTACTACAAATACCACGCCAACATTCCATACTTAAAATGAAGATTACAAGCTCTACTGGGATATGGTAATCCATACAGTTAATCCAGTCTCCGCTTAATAGTCCCGATATTACTTTTCAGTGCTCATAAAAGTGAAATGTCACCTAATCTGATTGACATAGCTGTACCCACGCGAACACAATATCCAAGCGAACGAAATACACAGAAAAAATTTCCATTACACAGACCTTGCAACGGAAATAAAAAGGATATGGTGGACAGGAAAAAGGTCCATCATTGGTTCACCTCATTATATAAAGCACACAGGCCTTACACCACAATAACATTCACACCTACATTTAGTGCATATTGGGATAGCTCAAAACGGGGACCATACACAAGAAAAACATTCAGAAGTCAGTGATTTTGAAAAACAGTAACATTGTCAGTCTTTCCTTATTAGGAATGGTAATAGCGTTTTGTTGCTGACTTTGGTTTTGGACCGTCAGCCAAACATGAGTAACCACATTGATCAAATGTGAGAAAGAAGAACATTTTTTGTAATAAATAATAAATAAAACCCGTCAAAACTACGCGAACTATCACCCTGTATTTCCAACCCTTATTACAAATCGATCACAGCCACAATATCGAAGGTAAAATAGATCAACACCTAAACAGACAACAATATACCTCACAGATGAGCAGAATGGGATGCAGGAAAATTATCGAGGATGCATAGGCAGCAACTGGATTAATAGATAAGCGTGCTTAATGGGAACCAACCTGAAATGATACACAGGACAATGGAAGCCTACCCACCATGAGACAGAAAGAAACGCTTAAGCGATCGTTTCTAGGGATTCCAAACAAAGTCACTGTCAGAAAACGTATTTCAAAAAACAGACTGGGTGCAAACAAAACATGGATACATTACTATACTCCTGAGACCAAAACAACAATCTAAACAGATCAGATTTGGTGTTAGGTATTCTTCTAAGTTTGTGAATACTTATTGATTGCGTCATTAAGTTTTATTTCATCAGCTTCTTCTTAAATGCTATATAAATCACCCCATTTCAAAGTTTACTTTAATGAGTAAATGATGAAACTGAGAATCTGCATTTTCCCTGCGAGAAAAAACAATGATACTTAACGTCCACGATGCCCTAGTGCATCAACAGCCAACAAGCCAAGTCCGTGAAATTGTGAAAACCTGTGCCAACATGACGGGTTGGATCAGCAACTATTTATAGATTTCTAAAAGAAAAAAAACGTGGTCCTTGCAACGAACCTCAGAATCACAAAGGAAAGGAGCTCTTAGAGGTCGATGAAGACTTTAAAAAAGCAATAAGAAGAAAAGTACACCATTTTTTTTTATTAAGAAATACCTACACTACATAAGGTTTTGTAAGGAATCAGAGAAGACCAGGACTTACCAGATTTTAAAAAATGGAAATTATGAAAAATCCTTCATAACCTGAATTTTCGTTGGGAAAAACAATACAAAATCTGTTCTTATCGATAAAACAGAAATAATTTGTTGGAGAAGAGAATATCTACGAGCAATCAGAAAATTTCAAGCCGATGAAAAAATATTTTTTATTTAGATGAGACTTGGGTTAATGAAAATGAAAAAATTCTGGACTGACAAAAACATTAAGAGTGCCAAACGAGTTAGACTATTTATAGCCCATATCGGTAGTGAAAACGGATTTCTCGACAAAGGCTTGTTGGAATTCGAATTAAAGTCAACTAAAGATTACCATGAGGAGATGACGGCTGATGTTTTTGAAGAGTACTTCCAACAAATGTTTGAATGTATACCAGTGGAATTAATTATAGTATTAGACAATGCCTCATACCATTCTCGATTATTAGAACGACTCCCAACAAATTCACGGAAGAAAGCGGATATTCTTTAACGAATAAGAAACAAAAATCATAAAGACGGTATGTTAAAAGCAGAACTTCTCAAAATTGTGAAACAAAATAAGGCCCACTTCAAGAAATACGCAGTCGATGAGATGGCAAAGGAACGGGATATCACATTGCTTAGTTACTTCCATATCATTGCGAATTCAATCCCATAGAGCTAATTTGGGCACAAATGAAGGATTTCGTTGCAAGGGAAAACACCACGTTTAAACTTCAAGATGTAAGGCAATATTATACGCAGGAATAGAGAGGGTCAAAGAGGATAATTGGAAAAATGCCATTCGACATGTTATAGAAGAAGAAAATAAAAATTGATGAATACATCGAAAAAACTATGGAAACAGAACCCTTAATTATCAATTTAAGAGAAGTCGAGTCTTCAAAATTTTGGAGATGATGATGGTTTTTGATTATAATTAAAGAACTTATATATCGTGAATTGTGAATTTGTATATATACATAGATTTATAGTTTAAAAAAATTTTTCGTAATAAATCTTATTTTATCTTTATCTGTAAGATAAATTTATTTATTAAACTCTAAAAGCAGGTTATGCTCGGACGTCTATGCTACCGATGAACCCTCATTTCCAGTTCATGACTCTATTGTATAGCAGAGGTTTTCTGCCTAAAATAAGGTGAACCCTAATAATTCCCAACAGGTAGCAAAATCCAGTAAAATGCATAAGAAATCTTTTTTTTTGGGCGCATCCCAACATGTATCTGCATCTACAATAAGAGAATTCTGCTATCAACTCCAAACAAATACACTTTAGTTGCTGAAAACAAATTATACAAGAAGTAATAAAGTTTAAATATGTCACTATGTTTAGTGTGATATCGACATAGAAGCGAGGAAATGGTCCACAAATGCGCGACAGACGACAAAAAAGTGACGAAATATAAATCTGAAAATTGAAACGAAATTTCGAATTTGTATGACCAAAATAAGACCAAAATAGTGCGCAGAATAGCGGGAACAATACTACTGAATAGAGAGAGAAGTCACAATATTAGATAGATATGCAACATAGATAAGTTAAATTACTGGGTACAGAAATATAGAATGATTCAAACATATAAAAAGAACGAAAGAAGAAAGAATGGTTAAAACCACAGGAAGCAGGTCACCAATGGGAAGAAGAAATATGGGTAGATTCCGACAGCCTTCCATTGTAAGATAGGTGAAGGCGGTAATAAAAAGGCAATCGTGCCTATACAAAGTATAGCGTAGCTAGATACGCTTCTATATAAACAATAGGTTATTGTTTTTTTAAATTTTCATTTTAACACCGCTAATCCCATATATCACTATCAGTAAGGTGATTCACACAATAAGAGAAATATTTTATTGATCATTGTTCATTTTTATTGCCGTTCTTACACAGAGTGTTTCTAATTATACGATATTGAGTTTTGCAGTCTAATGTCAAACAGGTATGAAGCAAATATAATTAACCGATTTTCTCGTTTTAATGTAAAGTTCTGCCTTTCTCGTTTTAATTTCTACAAGAGGAATAACATGGGCAGAGCTTTAAGAAATACTAAAGCCTAAAATAAAAGAACGTTATTTTTGGGAGTCTTTAATTAATGCATGGAGAATTCCAAATACAACTATGTAATTTCTTTAGGTGTCAATGAAGTCTAAGTCACATAATTTTGTTTTTTTTTTTTAAATCTTGCATTTATCATTATAGTTTAAGTGATATGACTTTCCTTGCCTTACTTGTTATTAGATTATTGATGACAAGAGAGGGACAGTTTTAAATGAAACATGAGAATGTGCAGTGCCCTTAGGTATATTTGGTTTATACAGCAGACAGAATTTACTTGAAAAAAAAATTTACCCTTCTCTCCTAATTTTGTCGCAACATTTTTATACGAGGATTACAAAGGCAAGATTTTAGATGTTTTAAGATTTACGTATTTTTTCATCATCAAATTTTTGTAAAGTCAGGTGTATGGGCGTAGCCAGGGGGGCAGAGGAGGGCATTCCCCTCAAGGATCTTTGAGGGCCTAAAAAATTATAAATACAATTTTTTTTTCTCCATTAACGGAATGTTGAGTTGAGTTCAGAGGATGGCTACGTCCATGATTAGGAGTGATGACTTTGAGCTTTTTACAGGAAAGAATTACAAAAAAAAAACTTAACGTATTTCCAAAAATTTAGAGAAAACCAAATTCTTCAAAGAAAAAGTTCATAAAATATTGTTTTTAGTGTTCCGTACGGAACACTTATAAGATCACTTCGGTGTCTGTCTGTCCGTCTGTCACACCCGATTTTCTCCGAAACTATTTGTCATACAAAGTTGAAATTTGGTAATAATATAGGAATTGATGGCCTCATCAGAGCCATGTAGTTTTGAAAGTTAAATTTTGACTTAAGGGGTTAGTTTTGGGGGGGGTGAAATTGGAAGTGAAAAAAAAAAATTTTTACTAGGTAATCGAGTGTGGTGTCAAATGAAAGCTTGTGAAAACACGAGTAAAAAATATATATATAATGTAATACTTGGGCGCACTTTTCTTTGTATTATTTTTAAAAAATCGCGAAAAATCGCTGTCCACCCGCCTTATCTCGAAAAGTACTTATCAAAAAATTTTGAAAAAATTCTGGATAATCCTCCACGGGGTGTAGATTGAACGAAAATTATCACGAGTGCCTTACCTGTAATAATTTATCTCGTATATAAAAAAAAACAGAAATTTCAAGGTCATCAATTTTCAGTAAAGATTGGAAATAAACTTTGTTGAAAACTCATTTGGGGTGTGTTTTGTGAAGTCACTGATCATTTTACACTTCCGTTACATTTTTTATTTTAAAAGCAATCAACGTACGGAACACTAATTGCGCAAGTTCAACTTGCACTTGACCGGTTGTTTTAGAAATTAATTTTTGTCGAAATTTAACGGTATTTTTCTATTTAAATGATTTTTTAGCAATTCTTTAAAAACGCATGCTGATAGTTTTGGAAATACTTTAGGTTCACATGTTTATGCTCTGTATTTAACAGATTTCTTCATGGTGTAATATAAAACGTGTAGTTGTCACTAACTAACGTGCTAAAATTCGGTGGAGAAATAACAAAAAATTGGTAAACCTATTTATCCAGCACTTCCCTCGAAAACAGCCAGTTTCGAAATAAACACTGAACTTGACTCTAAAAAATAATTTAAAACATTATTACCGTCAATTAAAAAACGATATTAAATTGTAGTTATTTTGTGGTTGGATATTAATACTAATAATAAATATAAAAACACAAACAGAGAAAATAATAACACAATTTTCTGATTTCTAGATAAAAAAAATATGAAAAGGAAGTATAAAATGCTATATATCAAGTAACCCCTCTAACATACTCTCCTATCCTATTACATGTTTAGACAATTGAAAATAATACAACTTCCAGATTCCTCGACTCCAAGAACTTTGAACACGAATATTCGAGAGAACTCCTCTAACTCCCACCCCGAGCCTTTTACTCCCTATATATTATATATATATATATATATATATATATATATATATATATATATATATATATATATATATATATTATTTATTTATTTATTTATTTATTTATTTATTTATTTATTCACCACATTCTACAGTATTCCAATTACAGAATGGGAAAATAACATAATGAAATGTACTAAACCTAATTAAAATTATATTAGAGCTTATTAACAACATATTTTAAAACTACATTTTTTTTATTTTTGTCACGCTGCAATTGAAAATATCAAGCTGGTTCTGCATTTGATTGTATTTCTCGCAAATTTGAAAAAGGGGAGAAAATTTTAGGACATTTGTTCTTGGGATTGGTAAATTAAAAGTTTGCACACTACGTGCCGCGGTTCTAGGTACATGAAAAGGCAGACACTGCAAGATTTTGTTTGCATCAATTTTGTTTGATATTATCTTATGTAAAAATATAATTTGGGCTTTGTTTCGGCGTGCCTCTAAACTTTCCATCGAAAATCTATCCAAGAGACTTTCATAGGGATAACCTATTTCGGGATATACTCCATCGAGTTTAAAACTAGCGTACTTTAAAAAACGCTTCTGAATTTTTTCGATATTTTGAATGTGCGCTTGATAAAAGGGGCACCAAACAACAACTGAGTATTCAAGCCGTGATCTCACGAAACTATTAAAAAGCAATTTTAGAGTATCATATTCAACAAAGTCGGCACTATTACGTATGATGAAACCCAATAGTTTAAAACTCTCCGCCGTAATCTTTGCAATATGGTCACGAAAAGACAAGGCAGTATCCAGCAAAACACCCAAATCAGACACCGACTGACATCGCTCTAGGACCTGACCATTCATACTGTAATTGATTTGTATGTGTTTTTTTGTAAAGGTAATTACATTGCACTTGGATACATTCAAAAGGAGTTTGTTGTTACTACACCAATTGTTTACAAGATTAAAGCCATCCTGTAGTCTTATGCAGTCATTCAGGTCTCTGATTCTGCAGTATAGCTTCACGTCATCAGCATAAAGTAGGTATTCAACACCCGCTCTCTGAGTAAGATCATTTATAAATATATTAAAAAGGAGTGGTCCCAAATGTGATCCCTGCGGCACTCCCGATGTGGCAACAAAGCTAGAAGAATTCTGACCAAGACACTGTACAAACTGCGAGCGATTTATCAAGTATGATTTAAAAAAAGATAATAACTTACTCGAAAAGCCAATTGCGAACTTGTCCAACAGAATCCCATGATCCAGCCGATCAAAGGCCTTAGAGCAATCAGTGTAAATCACATCGGTCTGCTCACCCCCATCAAGTGATTCGGCAAGGTCTTGCGTAAAACAAAATAAATTTGAAACCGTCGAACGGCCTCTCACGAAACCGTGCTGTTGCAGTGATATCTGCGTGCCAATTGAATTATATAAATAATCATGTAATATGATTTCGAAGACTTTTGAAAAGTTATTAATAATGTTTATCGGTCTATAGTTTGTTACACAACTCTTGTCACCTTTTTTGAAAACAGGCGTAATGCGTGATGTTTTCCATGTGTCTGGAAACATAGATGTGTCAAGCGATAAATTGAATAATATTGTAAGAGGATGAGCAAAAACAGAGGCGCAGTCTTTTAACAAGAAGGCAGGAATTCTATCTGGACCAACAGTAGCTGTAGGTTTTAACTTTTTTAATACTTTAAAAACAAGTTGTTCCGTTATTTTAATGTTAATAGGATTCTGTGATGGGAATAAATTGTTCTCCACGTTTCTTTGTTTCTGAGAAGACATTACATAAGAGTCTTGAAAAAAGGATGCAAAACTTTCAGCTATATGTCTGGGATTATTAAGGATGTTGTTATTATAAGACATTGTGGTTGGTATAACATGAGAGTTCTTCTTGTCATTAATATAGCGCCAGAATTTTTTAGGATCATTTTTTATGTTGTTTTCAATATTTAAAGAGTATGTTTTGTAGGAAGCTTTTGTGTCATTTTTAATGATTCGCCTCAGATTGTTAAACTTTTCTAGTTCGAATAAATTTCCCGTTCTTTTGAATTTTTTCCAAGAGCTGTATTTAGTTCTGATATTTTGTATAATTTCACTAGTAAACCAAGGCGGATAATATTTATTTGTCTTTTGTGTCTTAGGAACATGTATATCTAAAGTAGTGTAAATTGTTTGATAAAATCTTTCGCAGGCTTTATTTACGTCTGTAAATTGAGACAGAAAGTCCCAGTTAATATATGAAAAGTTAAGATATAGGTTTACTAAATTCCCTCTTTTGAAATTATAATAGTTTGAATAATTCTTTTGCTTATGTTTCTTGGATTCACACTGTACTTTTAAAAAAATATCTAAAGCAGGATGGTGATTATCTTCCGCTGTCAAAATATCCATGGCTCTCTCAACACTGCCACCGTTATTTGTGAGCACGAGATCAAGAAGTCTATCAGAGGAATTTTCTATGACGTTAACTTGAGATAGACCGGAAAAGTTTAGAAAATTTTCAATTATTGTTTTACTACTGTTACGCAATGTATTCTCAGGTACATTAAAATTGGGTATATTAAAGTCACCCATAATTAGCACTTTATTATTCATAACAAACGGTAAAGACAATAAAGTCTCAAATAATATTTCGTATATCTGGACCAATACTCTTGGAGGAATATACAAAACAAAGATATACAGAGTTACGTTATTTAAAAAGACTTTTACGCCAATTATATCAATAATCTCTAGACGGTCAAACATAGACATATCTAATGGAAATACGGAAAATTCAGATCCGAGGGCTAGAACAACACCACCACCCCTCTGCATGTCAACCAAAGGGAACTTTCTATCACTTCGGAATATTATAAAATTTGGAGGAAAAATTTCAGAATCAATCACACTATCATTGAGCCATGTTTCTGTAAGGGCAACAATTTGATAATTTCCAGAGCCAGCGGCATTGTAAATCTCCTTAATTTTTGTATTCATACCACGGACATTTTGATAATAGACAGATAAATTATCTACCTTGTCAGAAGCCATGCTCCTAAGGGGAACAGAATTTGAGGACCTATTATAAAACTCAGTCGTTGGTTTGATGTTAGAGGCCGCGTTTAATTGCTATTGAGGATCCAATACATGAAATTTAAACCTTTCCAATGCTTGCTTATAGGTATGACAGGATTTATAATTCCAAGCAGCATGATTTGTATCAATTTTGCTATTTTGTTTTTGATTTACTAATGTGCGATTACTACATTTATATTGAGTGGAATTATCAACCTTGCAATCTTTTACCAGATGAGATTCAGCACAAAGGGGGCATTTCAAAATGCTTTGACATGATTTAGAACTATGGTTAAAACTATTACATTTAAAACATCGGGTTAACTTAAAAGCTTCATAGACAGTACATGTATCCAGACCCACTAATACAGAACCCCGAGACATTACCTTCCGAAATACCTCCTCATTCAACTGCAGCGTGACTTGATAAACACTATCATTTCTCTTCGTTGGCCATATTCGCAGAACTTCAATGGTACTGTCTCCATATATATATATATATATATATATATATATATATATATATATATATATATATATATACCTAACTATAAATATTCATACTTAAATTTTGTTAGTAACTTAAACCAAAAACAAAGAAAAATTCTCATAATATTATTAAAACTTAATAAAATTTATCGACCTTCACTTGATTAAAGTCATATCGCTCAGAACCTAAAGGTTCCATCCCTACTATTAGATGAGTACCAAATTTGATACTCATTTCGTTAAAGAGTTATAGAGCCAACAGATCGACAGACCGACGGGATAACGCAAATGCAAGACTGTGTCTTTCGTGATTTACAGACCTTAAAACGAGAAGAAATGCAAAAATCATGAAAATAATACTTTCTTTCAGCAGGGAAGTAAAAATTAGTAACGTTTACTTACAGTGCTCTATTTGTGAAGCTAAATTTTTTTGTATATTATTCTAGCTGGATTGGAAATAATGAAAAAAATGCACAATTTTCAGAGTTCTCGATTCTAAGAATCCTAAAAAAGGCATTCGAAGTAACAAATCTAACGCCCTCCCTGGCTCTTTTAACCCTTTATATGTGTGATTATATGTAACGTTGTTTAGTGTGCTTAATATTAATGAAACTATCAACTTTATCGACCCGCACAACTATCACTCGTTTCCCTAAAGCGATGTTGCTCAAAGAATATGGGTTCACTACAGCTATTACACGTGTACAAAACTTGAAATCGATGTGTCATTCTATTCGAGAGTTATCGTTCCAAGAGACAGACCGACGGAAATCGGAGATTGTTTTTCGTGATCTAAGGACCCTGAAACGTGAAGAAACGCAAAAATTTACGAATGAGATTATTTTTTTGCAACGGAAGGAAATATGTATATGTATATATGTATGTATGTATGTATGTATATATATATATATATATATATATATATATATATATATATATATATATATATATATATATATATATATATATATATATATATATATATATATATATATATATATATATATATATACACATATGTAAATAAGAATATTAAAAAAAAATTAAAGTGTTACATTTGGCCACTACTACTCTACGGGTGCGAAATTTGGACCCTTAAACAGGAAGATATAAAAAAGCTCCAAGTGCTCGGAATGTGGCTATACAGGCACATGCTAAGAATCAGCTGCACTTGCAGAACGACCAATGCAGAAGTGCTAAGCAAGATCAATGCTACAATGGTTAGTTCAGACAATTAAGATCAGAAAAACAGCCAACCTCGGACACAATGCGTCACACAGAATACGAACAATTTCAACTCATACTGGAAGGAAAAACAGACGGAAGACGAGGCTTGGGTAGAAAGAAGAAATCATGGCTGAAAAAAGTGGCTGGACGAACACCGACGGGAACATGTTGATACATACAGCACAGAATAGAGACGAATTTGCCATTGTTGATACGAAGTCATTTAGAAGCATTGTTTAAGAGTGCGGTTTTTGTCAAAATGCCACAGTTTAGATCTGAAACATAAAATTATTTCTCTGTATCAAAGTGGAAAGAAGCAAATTGAAACAGCAAAATCTTTAAACATATATAGGGGCACTGTCAGCAAAATTGTTAAGAAGTTCTCGAGAAGGGGCACTGTTAATTCGGCATTTAAAAGTGGTAGACCTCGAAAAACAAGTAAGAGAGTAGACAAAATTATAATTCGAAAAGTGAAAAATGATCCCAAGAAAACTGCTGTTGATATTAATAAAGAACTAAGGCAGGAATATCAGGGTGTATTGGTGTCAGACATGACTATTAGGCGTCATCTGTTATTTGAAAATCTTCATGGTAGGCGTGCTGTTAAAAAGCCACTTCTTACAAAGCGTCACAGAAAAGAGAGATTGAAATTTGCTAAGGAACTGGACACAAAATCAGTGGTCTCTAGTAATCTTTAGTGACGAAAGTAGGTTCAATCCCTTTGGAAGTGATTTTACTGGCTATGTAAGAAGACCAGTTGGTCTAACATATGACCCAAAGTACCTTGTACCTACTGTCAAACATGGCGGTGGAAGTATCATGGTATGGGGTTGTTTTCGACGGTCTGGTACGGGGCCATTGGCAAAGATAAATGGCAGAATGGATGCTCAAATGTATCTTGAGATATTGGAAAATAATTTGATTCCTTATGAAGAAGATTTGTCACTATCATGGATTTTTCAACAAGACAATGACCCAAAACACACATCTCGCATGGCCAAGAATTGGTTTTCTGAACAAAGGATTCGGGTGATGCGGGTGATGCGCTGGCCTTCACAATCACCTGACTTGAATCCGATAGAGAATCTTTGGCACTATCTGGATAAACAAATTAGGAAAAGAAATATAAAAAACCGGGACGAACTTTGGATAGCATTAAAACAAGAATGGGAAAAAAATATCACCCGAATTTTGTGCTAGGCTTATTGACTCTATGGGCAGAAGATGTCAAGCAGTGATTGCGCAAAAGGATATCCCACTAAATATTAAATATTTTCGACATCTTAGTCGTCTTAGTGGAATTTTTCATTTTAAAATAAAAATGTTTCCATACTTTTGTTTGTGCATAACTTTGTTACGTTAAAAACTAAGCACATTTCTAATAAACAATAACTGCTTTAGTCTTCAAAATGTTTGTTAGCATGTACACGATTAATAAATAAATATTGTAATTATAAACCGTTTAAATGTTAAGACTAGAGATGCGAATTTAAATATTTCCATACTTTTGTTCGCCACTGTATATGTGTGTATATATATATATATATATATATATATATATATATATATATATATATATATATATATATATATATATATATATATATGTATAGTACCGCTCACATTGTAAACAGATTTCCTACTTAAACGCACAGAGTAAAAAATAATAAAACATTTATCGTATGAGACGTGAATTGTTTAGATTGTAATTCCAGATTGATTTATCGATTTTAAAAAAAATTGCTTACAAGCTGTGCATTCATCGATAAATAAAAGTATACATCGCAACATAGGGACATTTTCTAGGGCATTAACTCGCTCATATCGAGTTTCTTGTCAGGCGTATTCTACAACTCGAACGAGCGATTATTTTATTTTCTTTGATATAGACACGATAGTACAATAAAAATTATTCTTACACATTAACTCTTATTTAAGTCCTTGTTGCTTCTTTTTATTTTTATAACTGACTAAAATATGCTACACATGTACAGTGTGGAAGAACTCGTTTTAAACATGGTTTTATTTTGATTATAGACATAAAACTTTTTTTTTCAAAGAATCACGGTTACTAATGTTTGTTTTCACTTTACATAAGGGGATAATTCTTCAACGACATCTTAAATTATTAACTAACATAACAGCTTCGCAATTAAAACAGTCGAGCATGCCCAAGGTAGTCTGGGGACATTTCTAAGCTTCAGATCTTTTATAATTCCTTTGTATGCTTGTTTAAAGGAAGGCAAATAAAATTTTTTAACGCAGGTTGCAGAAAGCCACATTTGGATTTAATTATGCAATAAAATGCACCTTTAAAATGAGTTTTAAAAGATATGATGAAGCAAGTCCATAAAATTTTTGCTCAATTAACGACAGATTAGAAAAAATACTTTTTAATTTATGTTATATAGAAGAAGGAATAAAACAATGTTTGGGTTGATCCAAACGGATTCAGAGGGTTAAGTTTGATGAAGATTTAAGAGGTTTTCTTTTATTGTGAGGTTGAGGGTGTCAAAATTCTTGTACTATGCTAACTGGGCAATAAAGGGATATTATGCTATAACCCCTAAAAAACCAACACCTAATTTTTTACACTTTTGATATTTTCAAAACAATGGAAAAAATCGAATTTCGTGTGTTGATTAAACACTGTTTTTTGATGGGATTCTGTTTCTGGAAAATCACTCATCACTTATTGGTATGCTGCATTTAAACGCGGTCGTACAGATACAAATGATGCTGAACGCTCTGGACGCCCAAATAAGGTGATTACACCGGAAAACATGAAAAAAATTCACAAAATTGTTTTGGATGACCGTAAAATGAAATAGCTGACATTCTAAAGATATCAAAAGAATGTGTTGTTCATATTTTGCATGAACATTTGGGAATGAGAAAGCTCTGTTCGAAATGGGTACCACGTTTGCTCACTGTGGACCAAAAACAACAACGTGTTGATGATTCTGAGCGCTGTTTGGATCTGTTTAAGCGCAATAAAAAGGATTTTTTCATGCGATATGTGACAATGGCTGAAACATGGATCCACCATTACACACCGGAATCAAATCGGCAGTCAACTGAGTGGACAGCAGCCGATGAAAGCCGCCCGAAGCGACCAAAGATACACCAGTCGGCTGGGAAGGTTTTGGCCTCTGTATTTTGGGATGCGCATGGAATAATTTTCATCCACTATGCTCAGAAGGAAAAAACTATCAACAGCAAATATTATATAAAGTTATTGGTGCATTTGAAGGCAGAAATCGCAAAGAAACGGCCCCAAATGAACAAGAAAAAAGTGCTCTTTCATTACGACAATGCACCGTGTCACAAGTCCAATGGTTACGATGGCAAAATTGCATTCAAGTTCGAATTGCTTCCTCATCCACTATATTCTCCAGATTTGGCTTCAATGAAGAAGTTATCGCCGAAACTGAGGCCTATTTTGAAGGCAAAGACAAATTCTTCTACAAGAAAGGTATAGAAATGTTAGAAAAGCGTTGGACTGATTGTATCGCTCTTGAAGAAGACTATATTGATGAATAAAGTAGAATTTTGCAAAACAAAAATGTGTTTTAAGTAGCTAAACCAAAAACTTTTCAGCCTACGTGTACAGATTTTAATAAAAGTATTAGTTGATTCCGAACTTTCGTCGAAATCAAATAAAATCCAAAATGAGTCACTTGTTTGCGCGTCGGTTTGAGGCAGTCTTTCTTTATTCCCATCCAAAGGGACCTAAAATGATATATTCCGCGACCGCCAAATAGATTAAAAAGTCGGTATCGTTTGTGAAGAAATCGAAAGTCGAAAACCGAATCGTGTGTTTGTTTTCACAGGACCCGAAATTGACGCTGCGTCAAGGAGCGGCAAAATTAAGAAAATTGGGTTTGAATGTACCCCATGAGACCTCATGTCAAATTTTGAAGCACGTTGAAAGGCGAAAATCTCGTCGCGAAGCGGTTCGTTTGGGCCCACAATAAGATACTAGAGTGCCTCTCACAATCGCCGGACGCCAACCCTATTGAAAACGTTTGATCCCTTGTAAAAAGAAGACTCTGAGGACTTTGACTCAGTTGTCTCGCTTGATTCGACAAATTTGGAAATCATTGCAGAAAATATCGTCGACAGTATGCACAGCACGTTGTTAGCACACCAAAGACTGATGGCAAACATTGATGGCAAAAATATTCTTGAAGCACATTTTTTCAAGAATAGTAGCGGTCACCTTCTTACTTGACAGACTGTAAGAAGTGATAATTTCCCTAATAATTATCAAAACAATGATTGATTGAAGCCATTTCTTATAGCTTAAAAACCTATTGAAAACCATTATTATAAAAGTAACTTGTATATCGTCAGTTAGTATTGCAAGTTTTCACCCAACACGTAAATATTTTATTTTTATTAATTTTAAAACAAATCTTAATAGGAATATGAGGTGAACCAATTAACGACAGTTAAGATCTGCGGTTTCGTGTAAAGTCACTGTCACAATCTTCTAATAACAAAATTCCAACATCAAAACAGGCAATAACCACAAACAGTAAAAACAATAGTACAGTTAATTTTTTTCTAATCAAGTAAATTATTTCATTATTTTCATGCCCTTTTATGTTCAACGGAAAAAAGAATAAATGCCTGTCGGTTGTCAAAGGCAGAAAACTTAATTATTATAGCCTTAATTAATGTCTGACGAAACCAAATAATTAACAAATTCTTTTTAATTTAGGACAGTTTTATAGCGTATTAAAGGAGGCGTATATTATTCTATTGTTGACGACAACTTTTTTTCACCTAATAATTACAGAATAATTATTATTTTTCTTAATTACTCCAATTTTATATAAAATTTGTACTGTTAAAATTTCTTTACATAAATATATAAAATTCTTGAACAATTTTAACCCGTCGTTTTTTTTTTTAATGGGTCTAGCACACGTTCTGCAGGGAAGTCCCTAAAGCGCTCCAGGAGGGGCATGTGTGCGGAAAAAGAGATTCACGTTGTTCTTGAATCGCTGTAATTCACTGGGAAACACAGCGCTGGGAAAATTATTCCAAAGGGATGATGTTCTCCATATAAAAGACTGCTTGAAAAGCGTTGTACGCGGAGTAACAAGCTAAACCTCATACGCATCTGAAGCACCAGCCCGACGTGTATTTCTAACATGCACCGCTTTGCTTAAGCGGGCTACATTCTTCAAACACTTTCCATGAAAATACTTGTAGAACAGACTCAAGTCGCCAACCGTTCTTCGATGTTCCAGCGAATCAAGGCCGGCGGACAGTTCCGGGTCTCCAGTCAGACGAACAGCTCTTCTCTGAACAGAATCCAACAAATGCAGTGTATGTTTGGGAGCGGAGCCCCAAACATGGGAGCAGTACTCCATATGAGCTTTGTAAAGAATTAACAGTTGTTGTGGAGTGTAAAGCTTTCTGGTTCGAAATAATATTCCTAACTTTTGAGAAGCTCTCCTTGCTATGCCTGCAACATGTTTATCCCAGGACATATTTGCTCCAAAATTAACGCCCAACAATTTGAGTGATTGATGCTAGGGGAATGGAGTGCCCCGACATAACTATGTCGGGTTCAGCAACGTTAACTTTTTGAGAAAAAACTGCTGCCTGGGTTTTTGTAGCGTTAAATTCTACTTGGTTACTGTCACCCCAGGATAGAATTTCTTTCAGGTCTTTGTTAAGTTTAAACGACCTCCTGCTGTCTGCGGATATTCGCCTGAGCAGTCGATGTCCGAGCGTTCAAAGTGAATGAAGAGATAAGCGTACTGTCGTCTGCAAAGCTGTAGATTGGATTTCCGGTCTTTTCCAGCAGATCGTTAATGTAAATGAGAAAAATAGTAGGAGACAGTATGGAGCTTTGGGGCACACCGGCGTTGATTGTGAAGGTGTTAGAAAGAAATCCGTCGACCGCCACTCGTAAAGAACGCTTTCTGAGGAAACACGAGGGCCACAAACAGAACTTTTCAGACATATTATAAGAGCGTAGCTTAGCCAACAGTCCATCGTGCCAAACACGGTCGAATGCATTGGATATGTCAAGAGCAACCGCTCGAGATTCTCCAAAGTGTTCAATTCAGTCGTGTAAAAACGATAAGATGTTTGCAGAAATTAGAACTATTTCATTAATTTTCTTAGTTCTATTGAATGTTTTTACATGGTACCATTGACATCAATCTTCTAAACACTAATACATATATGTATAATAAAAATAGAAATTAATAAGGTAATAAAAGGCATTAGATTGTTTTTAAAACAAGATTTTTATGGACTCTAAAATGGCCAAATAGTCTAGTACTTAGTACTTAAATACTGAAAAAAAGAACAATGGAAGACATGTTTACCTGTTATACTTACGAATTATACGAATACGAATTCTCATGAATAAAGCAACAGAAAAAAGAGTGGACGGCAGAATGGAGCCCTGTAATGACTCAAATTAATAAAGACGTTTGAAATATGTCATTGATAGAAAAAGCGGATATATCAAGGGCAATCGCTTGAGATTCTCCATAATGTTCAGTTGCACTGTTCCAAAGACAGTGTGATAGGGAGTAGAAGATCTTCTGTTGGTTTGCTAAAGTCATATTGGTGGGTATTAATAATAATTCCAGATATATCAAAAGATGCTTATTGATAATAATATTACTAACACTAATGCGACTGATCGGTAGTTGCTGGGCATGGTCTTTT
The DNA here is from genome assembly GCA_019049505.1 of Pachyrhynchus sulphureomaculatus. Lineage (NCBI taxonomy): Eukaryota > Metazoa > Arthropoda > Insecta > Coleoptera > Curculionidae > Pachyrhynchus > Pachyrhynchus sulphureomaculatus. The sequence continues at coordinate 14,189,210 of CM032450.1, forward strand.
TGCATTTTTTAAGGATAGACTGCATTAAAACGCATTTCCAGTAGAAAGGTATTATTCTTTTTCTCTAGGTTAAATTCAATAGTTCACTGAAAATTGATGTTAGTTCATTGGTGCTAACAACTTTCTTGGTGTCTAGTTTCATAAGATAGAGTTTATGACCTGCTATTGAAACAATAGCGAGCATTCTGGACTACAAACTGTGAATAATGAATGCGTTTTTTCTTGGCAACTGACAGTGAAATGTGAGGCAAGGCAAGGAACTAAGAAATTGGTTGTATTGTTTGATTGTGTAAATGATGCTATAGTTAATTCAGAAAATTTTGACTGACTAAGCAATCACTAAAAACATAGAACTATTGGGATAGGGAAAAGTGTACTGGTTAAGCACAACTAGTTTGAACTTTGAAACGAAATAAAACAATAACTTTTAAAATTAAAAAAAAAAAAGATAGAAGTGTAGGGTTTAATAATACACAAATGGTATATGGCGATTTTCTGTCTTGTTTTATGCTCTTAATTAACTAACAACTTGATTTTCTCGTTTCTTTTTTAAATAATTAGTTATCGAATCCTTTCGTTCTCTTAACAAGAAAGTAGAAAATTTTTTTATGAACTGAAATTACATGATTATGATATATCTTCATAATAGATAAATCTTAAAATTAAAAATACTGGATTGGTAGACTATAGTAATTTGTGTAATAGCAAAAGCACGAGCAAGTATAAAATGCATCGAAGAATTATGTACCTGTTACAATGAGTTCCCCATCTATATATACCAAAAAGAAAAAACTGAGTTGGATGTAGCTGGAAATTATATGCAATTCTCTTTTTTTATATTACTTACCCACTATTGTTGCCAAGTTTACAGCAAGATTGTGAGGTAATTTCAAAAAAAACACGTTTGATTTATTACCTTAAAAATGTTAAGTAAAACTAGAACTGGCCTGAAACGTACAGGTTAAGGGACTATTAATGAGCCTTAGTTTGGAATAAATGAATTTGAAGTTACTTTATTGCGTTTATTTGAAAATAAAGCACAATCTACTATACCAAATTTAAAATCCAGTGGTATTGAAGAGACTAAGATGGTGTGAGGAAGTCAAAATTCAGTTTTTATTTTTAGAATTTTTTTTAATATACCTTATATATATTTTTATATATATATATATATATATATTTATATTATATATATATATATATTTATATATATATATATATATATATATATATATATATATATATATATATATATATATATGTATATATATATATATATATATATATATATATATATATATATATATATATATATTATATATGTATAATATAGGACTGTAATATGTAAGGGAGTTCGCCAGTCTTCTTGATCTGTTTTTAACCACCAATCCGGAGATTTACACGGCTCCGTAAATCCGCCGTTAGGTTCTTCCGACTATAAACTGCTTTCGACATCAAGTATCCTACCAATCAGTGGCAGCGAGGCGCCTAAACTGCGCAAGATTTGGCATTACAAATCTGCTAAATGGGAAGATCTCATGAATATTTTTAAACTTTCCCTTGGTTAGACGTTTGTTTTCGATTCGACGACCCTTCTGACTGCGCCAGGGAGATTTCCGATGTTATTTTGGTATTGAAGCTTACATCCCTTTTTTGAAGAAATGCCCTTCCAACGGCAAGCCTTAGTTTGACCGAAAAAGTAAAAAAGCTGTTGCTTCTAAACCTCTTGCCTACCGACAATGGCGTGAAAATTCTGACACATAAATAACACCTTTGTTCGTGACCGGAACAGATGCCAAGAAATTATCGACGAAACCAACGACGTACACAATCAACGAATTAGAAACAAATTTCTCGCTTGCTCCAACAATTCCAGGTCCTTTTGGTCAGTCGCTAAGGCAGTTAGCCAAAATTTCACCAAATCACCATACCACCACTCACACGGCCAGATAATTCTATGCAACGACACCTGTTGAGAAAGCGAACTTGTTGGCTGAACTCTGTCCGTTTCCAAGGAAAAACACCACCTACTATTCCTATAGTGCAGTCAAGGATGTCCGATATTGTCTTCAGACAATGTATCGTAAAACGTATTTTAATGTTGCTTCTTGCGCTGACGGAATATGGCCATAGTTCACAAAAACTGTGCGAGGAACTAACACCAGTTTTCTGTAGACTTTTCAACCTATCCTACAGAAAGGGAATATTTCCTTCTTGCTGGAAATGTGCCACAGTTTAGCCGATACCTAAAAAAGGCAAGAAGACCTTACCAAATAACTATCGACCAGTCGCACTGCTTTCAATAATATCGAAAGTCATGGAAAAGACTATCAATCAACATCTTCTAAAATATCTTGAAGGATTCAACATTATTAGCGATCACCAGTATGGCTTTCGTAAACACAGATCAACAGGAGATCTTCTGACTTATGTAACACATGTTTGGAACAACGCAATTGAACACTTTGGAGAATCTCGAGCGGTTGCTCTTGACATATCCAAAGCATTCGACCGTGTTTGGCACGACGGACTGTTGGCTAAGCTACGCTCTTATGGTATGTCTGAGAAGTTTTGTTTGTGGCTCTCATGTTTCCTCAGAGAACGTTCTTTACGAGTGGCAGTCGACGGATTTCTTTCACACCTTCCCTATCAACGCCGGTGTGCCCCAAGGCCCCATACTGTCTCCTATTCTCTCTCGATCTGCTGGAAAAAACCGGGAATCCAATTTGGAGATGACAGTACGCTTAGCTCTTCATTCACTTTGAACGCTCAGACATCGGCTACTCAGACAAATATCCCCAGACAGCAGGAGGACATTCAACTCAACAAAGATCTGGAAGAAATTCTATCTTGGAATCACAGTAATCAAGTGGACTTTAATGCTACAATAACTCAGGCGGCAGTTTTTTTCTAAAAAAGTTAACGTTGCTGAACCGACATAGTTATGTCAGGGCACTCCATTCCTCTAGCATCACCACTCAGTTTATTGAGCGTTAATTTGGGAGCAAATATTTCCTGGCATAAACATGTTGCAGGCATAGCAAGGAGAGCTTCTTAAAAGTTGGGTATATTATTTCAAACCAGAAAGCTTTACACTCCACAATAACTGTTAATTCTTTACAAAACTCAAATTCGACCAACTATGGAAAACTGCTCCCATGTTTGGTGCTCCGTTCCCAAACATACACTGCATTTGTTGAACTCTATTCAGAGAGCTGTTCGTCTGATTGGAGATCCGGAACTGACCGGCGGCCTTGATTCGCTGGAACATCGAAGAACGGTTGGCGACTTGAGCCTATTCTGCAAATATTTTCATGGAAAGTGTTTGAAGGATGTAGCCCGTTTAATTCCTCCCAGAGCGGTGTATATTAGAAATACACGTCGCGCTAATACTTCACATCCGTATGAGGTTTAGCTTGTTACTTCTCGTACAACGCTTTTCAAGCAGTCTTTTATATGGAGAACATCATCCCTTTGGAATAATTTGCCCAGGACTGTGTCTCCCACCGAGTACAATTTACAGCGATTCAAAAACCACGTGAATCGCTTTTTTCGCACACGTGTCGCTCCTGTAGCAGTTTAAGGACTTCCCTGCAGCACGTGTGTTAGACCCATAAAAAAAAGAGCATATTTATGTTTTAGCATCTGACAGAAACGCAACCTGAACTGAACTAACTTAAAAGACTCAGATTCCAGAATACATAACTTCTTTAATTATTTAAATGAAAACTGAAAAACAGGATGGCCAGGTATTTTTTTAAATTTTATTGATGACTTTTCTAATATGCAAATTAATCTCCACTAACATTTGCATGCATCTTTTGGTCTACTTTGCGAAGATTGAGAAAAAACTAATCATGTCATGGGCTGCGTTTCTCATTACGTATATAAATAATTTATAGGTATTGCAAGTTTAGTCAGTTTTTAACTAGGAACTAGTTCCAACGTTTCCAACGTGAAAAGTGTTAAAAAAGCGAAGATGAGTGGGTTTTGCCTAGCCAGGGACGGATTTAAAGCAAAACTTATATGCTTAGGTTTCCTAAAGTCTTGCCTACATATATGCTACCTACTGCATTAAATTAGTATCTAGTTACGTTTAAAGGTTGGTAAATTTATAATTAACAATATAATTTAATACTTTCTGGCCAAGAATAATAAATTACCCAGTACAATCTTCAAGTAAAAACTGCAGCATACCAGTATAATAGACGAAAGGACACCGAATTTGATCAATCTTAGTCAATATTTTCGTATTTTTCCTATTTATTATTTTGTACTTATTTTGACTACTCCCTCTAAGGAAAGTATTGTAATCGGGAAAAAATAGTTTCAGTATTCCTTGATCATGAAAAACATAGTGTCCAATTTTCTCTGTCAGTCTGTCTATCTGTTGGCATCGTAACTCTCGAGAGAAAAGTGATATTGATTACAAATTTGATACACATATAACACTCTAAATAAGAAAGGAAACTATAATTTTTAGGTGATATCGTTTCAGAGGAAGACGGTTAAAGAGATTAGAGTAGATGAATTTTGAATATTTTTAGTAGTATTATAACATTGTTTCCGAGTTTTTGATTAAAATAATAAACAAATGTTTACACAGAATTATTAATAATCAAAAATAAAAAGATTTAATGGGGTAGTGGAGGAGGTGCATGCAATATGTGCTTTTCAGGGTTCTTGAAGTCAAGGAATCTGAAAATTAGGTTATTTTTTAAATATTTTCAATTGTAACAGTCATAGTTATGCAGACGGAAACTAAATTTTTAAATTTATTTTTCAATTAGCTCTCTTTCGTCCCACAAATAAAGTTGAGATGGCCTATTGGATAATGTTCCCTCCCAGAAATGGATCATACTTTAAAAAGGATTTTTTTTTTAATCACTTATAATTGCCTTTTATTTCTATTTAAAATATTTATGCGCCCTTCAACATCTCAAAAACCCTTCATATGTGTGGTTTTATGGGGTTTGTAGAAACCAATTAGCCAGGGTATCTCATTTTTTTTTAACCCAATATTCTTGCATTAGAAGTTGCTATTTATTAACTGAACTACTATAAATAATTTTTGTTTTAAGCAATGCATTTTTTTTAAGTATTTTTCCTTCCTATTTCTTCCTTTCTTTTCTTTTTTCTGCTTTTTCATTTTTTTTACCACTATCACTGTTACAACTTATTTATTTATATAATTAAAAATTTCTAAATAGTCTACTGATTTAGAAAACCCTTCGCAACGTTAATATATATATATATATATATATATATATATATATATATATATATATATATATATATATATATATATATATATATATATATATATATGTTAGCTTTTATTTAAAATTAAACTATTTTTGGTAATTTCGGAAACAATCACTTTTATTAACAATTTGCAATCCGAAATCTAACAAAGTTGGCCGTCTTCTCCGGCTCTCTAAACAAAATTAGTGCGTACCAAAACATCGGTTATATAAACATCATTTAAGTAAGGCAGGCTGGCTGTTAACAAGCCAGCCTGCGTGAACGCAATTATTAATCCGCTTCTAATGTTACATCTTTTCGGTCTATCCTGTAAGTTTCTTGTTTTTTTCATCAGGCCAGGAACGTAACATTATATATATATATATATATATATATATATATATATATATATATATATATATATATATATATCATCTGCTTAGTTTAATGCCTAATAAAATACTCCTGTTAATTATTATTAATATCTCAGAACGTAGATGTCGAAAGAGGATTTTATTAATAACCGTATTATGTAGATCTACTATATAAGGTAGTTTTTAATCTGGATTCTAGACCTATATTTATCTAAACTAACTGACGTCTTCTTACATACATTTTATTCAGTTTAATTTCAAATATTTACGGTCTTATTTTAAATAGCTCGCAATAACCACGTAAATATAATTATACGTATTTGTATATCAACCCGTTGAAGCGAGGTTGATTAAATATAATAATAGTAATAGTCTTTATTCCGAATTGCATTAAATTTACAGGTTACGTCTCGCTAGCGAATGTCAACTACTCACATTAAGTTTTTATACCTAACACACAACATTGCCTAATTTGTGCATTACTTAAGCATAAAATTTAAAAAATGGAAGCCAGGGTACACACTCTTAATTGGTAATATCCTCTAATCCTATATTAATGAGGAAAGCACCAATGTAATACTTAGACAATAGAAAATCCAATAAAAAGGAAGGAGGAAATACTCAGAGCATAATGACAACTTAATAACTATAATATAAATATTTTACGACTACTACCTATGTATGTGACCAAATATACTTAAATAAATTAATATGTAAGTATAGTCTACTGTTCTGCAGGAATTGGAACTCGGCATCCTCGGTACAGTATGTCGAAAATATATACTACGGAGCATAGGCACCAATGGTACTTCAGCTAAGTAATTTCTAATTTTCTGCAATATTACTATCCTTCTGTTTATTCAGTACCACTATTTTAATTATCCTTCGAAAAACTGCAAGAAAATGACATGTAAAGGTATTTTTTAAAGTTACTGTAATACTTAACAACGTTACGGTTAGAAAACAGTGTGTGCTTTACCCAGTACTTCCCCTGCAAACAAGCAGCTCTAAGATAAGTACTAAATTTTACTTTTTGAAAAAAAAGGAAAAAGAACAACTCAATCTAAGCACTAAAAGTCTATATTTTAAAATACAGATAGTAAGATATTAATTGCAAAAAAGGATTTAGAAAAGAAAGGGCTTACAAATATTTACAAATGAAACCTGACATTTCTCTCTACATACGATATTTGTCAAAACTAAAAATAATGGAAAAATAACACAATGTTTAAATTCCTTAGCTATAAGAACCTTGAAATAGATATATAATGCAATCGAAGAAATCGGTCTCCCTTCTTCAACTCATAATATGTTTGGCCACAAATAAGTGAAAGTAATAAAAAAATACAGTTTCTCGTTTCCTAAACTCAGTTTCTAATGTCCCCAACTTAAAGAACCCTAAATAGACAATACTATATATACAAACAGTACAATTACAGCACTACATATACGAAACAACCCTTTTAATCCACTACGACAAGCTGCTAGTATGGAAGGACCAGGACACTGCTTCCGCCAAAAAAGCCAACCAACTCCTAGGCAAGCTCTACCCCCTACTCAAGTCCAGGAAATTGTCAACACGAAACAAGTTGACAATCTACAAAATGATCATCAGAGCAGGGATGACCTACTCCAGCCCCGCATGGTGCCAGATGTCATGCATTCGCAGATCCACCCTCCAGACTATCCAGAACAAGGCCCTCCGAACCATTGCCAACGCCCCGTGGTTTGTCAGAAATACCCAACTCCATAGGGACCTCCAAATGCCAACCTTCAGGGAATTCATCGGCAGCACCCAGCAGAGATTCCTGGACAAAGCCACCCGTCACGTCAACCCCACAATAAGGACCACTTACCGCCCCCCCACACGCCATGCTCGCCGACGTCTACTAAGACCCAGCGACCCGATGACTCAGGATTAGCTTAATATTAAGTACTATAAGCTCATGTTAAAGAAATATCTTAGGTTGAAATATCTTAAGTTTGTCAATACCTAGGCTAAGTATTTAGGTCCATACGATGTCAATATCTTAAGATCCAAAATGTATACACGCTTATTCTATCAATGTATATTAGTTATAGTCTAGTTACTAGCTAATTTTGTCAATAAATAAAACGTGAAACCCTTTTAACCTCCTACCCTATCAAATTAACGCTTTATATTTACAACCATAAATATTTGAAAAACTAACACAACTTCTTTTCTACTTCTTTACCTCAAGAACCTTGAAATGGATGGATAACATAATGTATATACATATATATATATATATATATATATATATATATATATATATATATATATATATATATATATATATATACATATATATATATATATATATATATATATATATATATATATATATATATATATATATATATATATATATATATATATATATATATATATATATATACATATATATACATATATATATATATATATATATATATATATATATATATATATATATATATATATATATATATATATATATAACAAACAGAAGAGCTGTACATCAGACGGGGTATATTTCAGGGAGACTCGCTCAGCGCTCTATGGTTTGGTCTCTGTCTCAACTCACTCTCAAAAACACAGAACAGAGCATGGCTTCAACATCAAATACGAAAAAGTGACAGCAACAGTGAAAGCAGACAAATACTACACACCTCTCGACTTATCCCGGGCAGACCATCCAGCAGACACACACAGTCACATCCAATTACAACAGGAAAAGATGAAAACGTGGTCAGAAAAAACACTCCACGAAAAACACAGATAACATACAACATAGAACAAGACCACGTAAATAAAAAAACAATCATAGACCTGATTATGGGATGGGCAGCTATTCCCTGAAACAGAAGGCTTCTTACTTGCCATCCAACATAAAATCGTATTAGCCAGAAGCTACCAAAAGCATATCATCAAAGACCCAACTATTACAGAAGACAGATGCAGGAAATGCCACCAGCAGAAAGAAACGATCGAACATATTAACAAGAGGATGTAAAATATTAGCCGGAACGGAATACAAAGCCAGACATAACTCAGCGGCAAAAGTAGTTCACCAAGCACTAGCCACAACATACAAACTCATAGAAAACACAGATCCCTACTACAAATACACACCAACATCCATACTTGAAAATAAAGATTACGAGCTCTACTGGGACATCAGTATCCATACAGATAAAACAGTCTCCGCCGATAGACCCGATATTACTTTTCAGTGCAAAAAAGGAAAAGTCACCTATCTAATTTACATAGCTGTCCCCAACAACATAAATATCCAAACGAAATAAACAGAAAAAATCACCAAATACACAGACCTTGCAACAGAAATAAAAAGGCTATGGAAACAAGAAAAAGTCATCATTTTTCCCCCTCATCATATCAGCCACAGGCCTTACACCAATAACATTCACACCACACCTAGTACAATTAGGACTCAACACAAACATACACAGAAACATTCAGAAGTCAGTGATTTTGAAAACGTGTACTATATCCAATAGTTGTTAATAAGTTCGTTAAATTACTTGTTTTTCACAAAAACAAATTGTTTCCGAGTTACTTGGAATGGACACTTCTCGATAAGTGTCCACCAATTAGCGTGACTATGTAAAAAGTACCCTGTAGTTGAATTCTGAGTTAATTTCGTTTTCAAATGATGGTACGTTACCACAAAACAAAATGCAAGGAAAGGCTATACTGAAAGGAGGGTTGAAATCGAATTACCATGGACATACAAGCAAAACGTCGTAAAATAATTACAATTTTACGCAATCTAAACTGAAGAACTATAATTTTTTTGTCACCATCAAAGAAACTGACTATTATGGTATAATCTGCTACAAAAACTAAAGGTTAAGAGGTAACCTATTTTGCCTCACGCAAAAGTAGGAAAGAAACGAAAGTAATAAATACACAACGGTGTATTAGTTTCCACCAAAATGAGCTTAACCGGCAATCAGTTCAAATGTGCAGAAGTAAATGGTAGACTTCGTGTTTTACGTCACTCATAAGGATTTGATAACCTGTAATTTAGAAAATTGTTCTAGCTTAGATGAAATTGTGGTTTAGATAAAAATAGTTATCTGTAGTAGTCAAACTACATTTAGTGTGCGTCTAGATCGCACAGAAATAATAATTGCCAGGATTATTGTATTTACATCTACAATATCATCGTTTAAAACTCTATCGCTATAAAAATTTGACTTTCTTTTCTCACACTAAAGAATAACTTAATTCAAGCATTATAACTTGTTTTTGCACCTGACGCGCGTTAACGTTAACATCGTTACAGTGTTTGGTGTAGTGGTGATATATGTATACTGAGTAGAATAGATATTTTATAACGAATGGTATAGTAAAATAGATACTTTATAACAAGAACAATTTGCAGCAGAGGCAGGGCTTCGGAGATATTTTAATAATTATATAAATTTGTGTACCTTCCGCGTACATATGCTGAAAAATTCATTCATTCAAGCGTTTGGAAACTAGAAAGTGTAAATGGTATACCGCAGCTTCTCAAATATCTTGAAGGATTCAACATTATTAGCAATCACCAATATGACCTACATAGATTAATAGATCTTCTGACTTATGTAACAGATGTTTGAAACAACGCAATTGAATACTTTGGAGAATTTCGAGCGGTTGCTCTTGACATATCCAAGGCATTCGACCGTGTTTGGCACGATGGACTGTTGACTAAGCTACGCTCTTATGGTATGTCTGAAAAGTTCTGTTTGTGACTCTCATGTTTCCTCAGAGAGCGTTCTTTATGGCAGTAGACGGATTTCTTTCTAACATCTTCACTATCAACGCCGGCGTGCCCCAAGGCTCCATACTATCTCCTACTATCTTTCTAATTTATATTAACGATTTGCTGGAAAAGACCGGAAACCCAATCTACAGCTTTGCAGATGACAGTACGCTTATCTCTTCATTCACTTTGAACACTCGGACATCGACTACTCAGACGAATATCCGCAGACAGCGGGAAATCGTTCAATTTAACAAAGACCTGGAAGAAATTCTATCTTGGGATGACAGTAACCAAGTGGAATTTAACGCTACAAAAACCCAGGCGGCAGTTTTTTCTAGAAAAGTTAACGTTGCTGAACCCGACATAGTTATGGCGGGGCACTCCATTCCTCTAACATCGTTACTCAATTTGTTGGGCGTTAATTTGAGAGCAAATATGTCCTGGCATGAACATGTCGCAGGCATAGCAAGGAGAGCTTCTCAAAAGTTGGGAATATAATTTCGAATCAAAAAGCTTTACACTCCACAACAACTGTTAATTCTTTACAAAGCTCAAATTCGACCAACTATGGAATACTGCTCCCATGTTTGGGGCTCCGCTCCCAAACATACATTGCATTTGTTGGATTCTATTCAGAGAAGAGCTGTTCGTCTGATTGGAGACCCGGAACAGACCGGCGGCCTTGATTCGCTGGAACATCGAAGAACGGTTGGCGACTTGAGCCTATTATACAAGTATTTTCATGGAAAGTGTTCGAAGGACGTAGTCCGCTTAATTCCTCCCAGAGAGGTGCATGTTAGAAATACACGTCGCGTTAATACTTCACATCCGTATGAGGTTCAATTTGTTACTCCTCGTACAAGGCTTTTCAAGCAGTCATTTATATGGAGAACATAATCCCTTTGGAATAATTTGCCCAGGGCTGTGTTTTCCACCGAGTACAATTTACAGCGATTCAAGAACAACGTGAATCGCTTTTTCCGCACACGTGTCGCTCCTGTAGCGCTTTATAGACTACCCTGCAGCACGTGTGCTAGACCCATAAAAAAACGCAGTGGTTCAAGAATGTTAGCCTGTGGAACTCCAGACACAACTGAAAGCGAATCAGATTCATTTCTTTCACGTTTTGCGTACTATACATACTTTTGGATAGGAGATTATACGAAAGGTGACTGATAGAAAGTGAGCCAAATATTTTTCATATATATGTATCGATTATGACATGGTCAAAAAAAAATCGGATTTTATCTTCCATCTATTTCAATGCGCTCCCTACATCTTTCACGTAATTTTTCGTTTCCTTCAAAAAAGTGAATTGGTGATTTGTTTATGAAATTCTTTTACACAGCTAACATCGTGTCTTTTTCATTCTTGTATCTAGGACCCCTCAAGTCTTTTTGTAAATTCCTAAACAGATAATAGTTCCTGGTTGCTAGATTAAACCTCTTGTGCGGAAGATTGATTTCTTGAAACCTTCTCTTTGCGAACGGCACATTTGCAACTTAAACTGTGTGGATAGGGGGGTTATTATAGATAAGCAAAACACTGTTGCTAAATGCACTAACTTAGAGAATTCCCTGTATCTTTTAACTAACTTGTGTTACTGTACTAGTATAAACATAGTTCAGTGATCCGAAACAAAATCTTCGTTTAATTACTATAAGAAATAAGCGTCGGTTATTAAAGTATTTCAGTTCAGTAGTTAGACTTGAAATTCGATTTCAAGATTTATGTGTGTGCAGTTCCGCATTCGCTGTTTTCAAAATCCGATATTGGAGACCTTTATAGGTACTAACATAAATAACCACTGGTATGAAGCCGATCTCATAAAACATATTAATGCGTTATTCATGTCATTATTAGTTATAGATCTACATATTAATGTATTGATGTCAATTATTTTTGTATATTTGCATATTTATTTAAGATTCTTCATATATTTTAAATTATTATAAGACAATAAATATGTTTTTATAATTATTAGTTAAAACGTGGTGGTTTTGTTGGTTGTATATTGATTTTAAAAAAATCGTTGTCCTGACAGCCACATGCCATTTTAATGATGTTTGCTTCGTTCTATATTTTTACTCCAAAATATAATAAAATTTACATATTATATCAGTTGTTTTAGTAGTAACATACTATAAACTACATTATACTTCTATCGTTTGCAGATTCTTTGACTCTAAGAACCCTAAAACGGACCTTTAACCCTTATATATTTCACTATTAATAATTTGTTGTTAAAATGTGTATTATTAAAACATTCTCATAATACTATTAAAACTATACACACCCGTTTTACTATCTTCTCTTGAAAATTGCTCAAAAATATAGATTTCTTTCTTATTTCAAATCCCATATAGATTGATCAATATTATTTCATCGGAATCCTATAACAGACAGACAGATGGACGGAAATTTTTTATCCAGTTGCAGTAACTTCCCCGTATTTCGATGATTGACTAACATCACTTGTGCAATTGTAGGGAAAACATCGAAAAGTCGCTACAAAAACGGTTTCTTTTTTACATGGTCCGGCCTATTATAATAAAAAAAAAATTAGACACGGACCGCGTTATCATAACAAGATTAGTTAATACAAGATTAGTTAATACGATACTAGTTTATCCCTTTTAGCTTCTGTAACTACTTCTGGTTATTGTTACGATAACGCAGTCGTAAAATGGAGCGGTAATAGCTTGTCTTTTTATAAAATGTACTGAGCAATAATCTAGGGTTTTTAACGAACATATCACATACGCTGCAGGAAAACGCTATAAGAGCGGCATGTGCGAAGAAATAGCGATTCATTCTGATCTTGAATCGCAGTAACTTGTAACTGATGGAAATAACAAACACAATCCTGAGCAGTACATTTTAAAGAGATGAATTTTCCTATATATACTATTGCTAGTTTTTTGCATAACTTTTGATATTATTGAAAGTAGTGCCACTGGTCGGTAGTTGTTTGGCAAGGTCTTCTTGCAGCAGGAAGGAAATATTTCCTTACTGGAGGATAGTTTGGGAGCATAATCCCCAACATGGGAGCATGGTTTCATCGATGGTCAAATGTGAGAGGTGTATATAATAAAATATGTCGAGTAAAACAATATTTCGAGCTTTTAGAAGCTTTCTTAGCAAGCTTTCTTAGTTGATCATTCTAACGACATGAAGCTAATGGAATAATTTGAAGAGATTGAAGGCTGGGATTTTGCAGTATTTTATACTATCCACTACTGAATAGTGCTCAATGTTTTTTTCCCTGAAAGAGAAATTTTACGTTGTCAACATAAAATTAATCCATACTATTATTTACTAGCTTCAATCAAATATCTGGGTTAAAATACAAGAACGTATAAAATTATGAAGAAATTTGCAAGTCTCAGTCGTAATACTTAAGTAGGTCTAAAAGATAATTTGTGCGTGCAGAGAAATTCCATAACTACAAGTAATTTATAGAAAGGTATACTCATTTAAAGTACCAAAACGTTAATGTTACTCGTAGTCGTGACTCCTTATGCCCTTTACGACCTTTTAAGTTAAAAGTTAGTAATAGATTATGATCGAAGAAGAAAAATATGAAAATTACTCTTCTACTTATTGGTAGTGATACGTTATACGGTACTTGAAGCCATTAACTTTATAATATAATAATATATTTACCATAGCACACAACCGAATATGGGAAATCTAGAGCCAACAATTCTCAGGAGTAAGGTGGAATCGGCTATAAAAAAAACTCAAAAATAATAAGTCTGTAGGGGTGGATGGCATTGTGGCCGAAATGCTTGAAGCGACAGAAGAGACCGGTGTTAATTTAATCCACGAAATATGCAATAAGATCTGGATAACTGGTGAATGGTTTAAAGAAAGGACACTATATATATATATATATATATATATATATATATATATATATATATATATATATATATATACTTATATACCGATTCACACGAAAAGCCACGACACGTCTGTGAAAATTACCGAACTATGTCTCTTATATATCATGCAAGCAAAATTATGCTCCAGATCATCCAAGAACGATTGAAATCAATTTTCTTGCCTTAGATTCCCCAAGAACAGGAAGGTTTTGTACCCGGTAGAGCCCAGCTAATCAATGTGAGAAAACGATAGAAAAATTCTACGAATATAATGTTCCTGCTGTGTTGTGTTTCCTTGATTATACAAAGGCCTTCGACACAGTACAGTGGGAGCACTTATGGAGAATTCTTCAAGAAATGGAGACACCAGACCACCTAGTCTTCTTAATCCACAAATTATACAGCAACAACATCGCTTATGTTAGAGTTGAGAAAAATCTGTTTAAGCCATTCCAAGTCGAAAAGGGGGTGAGGCAGGGTTGACCCTGTCTTCACTACTCTTCAATATATATGGTGAAAAGATTATCTGCAAAGCGACGGAAGAGTGGAATGGGGTGATATCAGTAGTAGTCAAAAAGTTCTCGAACTTAAGATACGTTGATGATACTACAATAATGCATCGAATCGAAAAGATTAGCGCAAATATCAGCCTTTCACTAAATTGAAAGAAATATTATCTTCTTAGAGTAGATCGAGCTAAAATTTTGCCTCCTCCCAACAAAATCAACGATATACCACTGTATACTTACGCACTAGAATTTCTAACAAGGGGGCTGCGAAGAAGAAATTAAAAGAAGGATAACGATGGCCAAAACTGCAATGACAAGCCTAAGCAAAGTATGAAAAGATCACAAAATAAATAAAATAACTAAAAAAAGGTTTGTCAATTCACTAATATTCCCTATAGCCACATACAGAGCTGAAACAAGGACTAAAGAATAGAGGCTTTCGAAACTACATGCTATAGGCGGCTGCTCAGAATTTCCTGGACAGCTCATGGACATAGGACAAATGCGACTGTTCTGAGCGATATTAACATCGAAAATAATGACCGGTTGTTACCATCGATTCCGAGGAAAATAGTATAAATTTTTAGTCCCATAATAAGGAGGGATGGCATGGAAAAGTTGCTGATCCAGGGGAAAGTCGACGGTAGAAGAAAAAGAGCTAGATCTCCCAACAGATAGATCGATCAGATCATGTTTAGAATCCACTTGGAGTTACCGGAGATGATGAGAAGTGTCGAAGATAGAGAAGCCTGGAGGGCTGTTGTAAGTTCTGTGTAACAATGCAATAGAGGTCATGCCGCTCGGAGTCGAGCAACGAAGCGAGAGAGAGAACTTTATAATCGTACAAATAAATTTTAATGTTACCTGTAAATAAGCTAGCAATTACATTTTGTTACAAAAAAAAAACTAATTTTCTAATGTAATAAGGTAAACTACTTTAAGAATTAATGACAAAGTCTATCAGAGATACCAGTTCTTAAAAAAACCCTTTGATACAGTAGAACTTTAAAAATTGATTTCCAATTTAAAAAAATGAATGACCAAGGGAGAATTTTTAACAAAAAACAACTATTTTATACAATGGAGCTTAAAAAACCGTGTTCCTAAGGAGGCGGTATTTTCTACATTCATATTGTAACGGGGTCATATGCTTTTAGCTACATCAGTGTAATATATATAAAATATCATAATCTGTCAACATAAACGAATAATAACTTAAAAATCTAAAATATGCCAGGCGTAACAATATTCACCACTTTATAAATTATGTTTTTAAAATGAGAACTGATATGGAATATGTAAGTTTTCTAAACACTTTTTGACTTTAGCTGATTCTTATGATAAATGGTATGTATAGCTATCCAAAATCATTATTTGCAATAGAGACTGTTGGTCCTCTATATAAAGCTGACAGTATAACATAATGCATATAAGCCATTTTCCTCTAGTAGGTGGTGCTTGCTTAAATAGCCTAGGAAAAACTCGATAATCATTCGGGACCGCAGATATGTCTTAGACGAGCAGGCTATCTATAGCGTCCTTCGACATCTGGAAGTGGAGGATAGTGAGACGGCGGACATTTACTCACAATAAAGACTTATGCTGGTCTTCTATATAAAGATGCCATTATAACGGCTACAATTTGCATTACAAAATGTAATGTATGGTAATTTGCACTAAAACTCAAAAAATGCGAAATTGTATAAAATTTTGTATAATTTTTTTGGGTTTCTATGATGTTTTTTTTTCAAAATATAGAGCAAACTCAATTTTACTTTTACTGGTATTTTATAGTCATCACTCTGTACTCTGGACATCTTGTAAACTAGTATATCAAGATTGTAGAGTATAAAATTCTTCGTGTTTTAAGTATTTTCTATTTAAATTGTTATGATAAAGATTAGATTTACTTCCCTCCCTGAGCAAAGTATTGTATTTCGAAAAAATCAAAGCTTTGTCTAACGCTTCCGGACCTCATGATCACGAGTATTTTCCAATTGCTGTCGGTTTTTCTGTGTAAAATTAGGATTTTGAATTTTGTACGCATTAAAGTAAGAAAGAAATCTATAGTATCGCTCCCAACGAAGGGGGGTGAAAGGGGTGAGAAATCGATAAATTTTGTATAATTTAAATAGAAATATGAGCAAATCTCCTGGTTCTTGGTTGTGATAATGAATAAATTTCAAACATTATTATTTATAGCCAAACTTTCCTTTGTGATAATCTCACTATGCAGTACCTATTATTTAAAATAATAACTTGTGTTGTTTCAGTGTGAGAAAGTTAAATTCCGTATTTATTTTAAAACTGTGCACTTGCAAAGGAAGTACTGTATAAGTTACTTTACCATCTTTTAGTATTACATTTACGTATAACAGGGTTACTGTTCTTATTGACTGTCAATGTTCCTCCAAAAATTTCAATTTTTAACTGGCTATGATGATAGTTTCCAAATTTTTTACATATTAATTGTGGTAGTTCTGGCACCATGGTATAATCCAGGCTTACCGGGCCCACTGTCTCGGATTCAATCACCGGCACGTCCGTACGCTTTTATTTCCGAAAGTGTATTTTGCCAGGCTATATTCCTCTTTATTGCTAACCAACAGACAAAGGCAAATTCTCAAAAGCTATCACGCTGTAAAAAAGGCAACTGTTAATGAGGCTTACGGTGAAAGCACCGCTCCCCCTCACGTGTGAGGCGGATACTTGAAAACGGCGTTCAAGGAGTGCTGACTCTGACGGAAATTACTGGGCAATGTTGCTGATGGGAACTAGATATTAAAGATTGACAAAGAAACCACCTAGGCCTTCAAGGACTGGGAGCCGACCCCGACGAAAAACTGCCAAAAGGCATGTTGTTGGCCGACGGTCGCTTGAACCGGAACGCGGACGAAGTAGACAGTGTTCTTAAACGAGACGTAAGTCTGAAACTAAGCTGTAAGGATCGAACGTCACTACCGACGAATAATGGCTAATAATAATTACCAACCTAAAATTAAAAGACATACTATAAATAGCAGACAGTTAATTATTATTTTTATAATTTTTTGTACTTCGATTACAAACCTAATAAGCCGGCTTTGATTAATTTTCCATTATAATTCCTGCACAAATTAAACGAGAACTGGAAAATCTGCTTTTATGTCACTAGGGATTTTTTTATTTTGTTTCTTCTACATTTGATTTTGATTTACAAGCTTATTTGCGGTAATTTGGTACTTGTGTGAATAATAATTCCAGTAATGATAGTAATCAACGGATTTACAGACTTTAACGACCATTTTTGTAATTTTTATTAATTTATTATCCACTTAATATATAAAACTGAACCCAATTTACCTTCTATAGAGAAGAATCAAGTTTTATCCGCACATGTAGGTACATTTTTTTTAGAATTTTGCACACAGCATTCCAGGACTACTACTTCTAATAAACAAATAAAATAAATATATATATATATATATATATATATATATATATATATAAACACGTAGGCTGAAAAGTTTTTGGTCTGACACATGGATGTCGCCTTTTTCAAAAAATCAATATGATTTTTAGGAAGTACCAACCTTCAAACGATACGTGTCAAAATATCATTACATTTCGACGATTAGTTCACAAGTTACAGTGGTTTCAGTGACGCTACTCTTGATATTTTCAAAATAATGGAAGAAATCGAATTTCGTGTGTTGATTAAATACCGTTTTTTGATGGGAAAAAAATACCGTTCAAGCAAAGCAATGGCTTTACGGGGTATTACAGCGACTCTGTTCTTGGAAAATTCACTCATCATTTACTGGTATGTCGAATTTAAACGCGGTCGTGCGGATACAAATGATGCTGAATGCTCTGGACGCGCATATGAGGTTTTTACACCGGAAAACATAAAAAAAAATCTACAAAATTGTTTTGAATGACCGTAAAGTGAAATTAGCTGACAACCTAAAGATATCACAAGAACGTGTTGGTTTGCATGAACATTTGGGCATGAGAAAGCTTTGTTCGAAATGGATACCGCTCCAGCCCCTTCATGGCACCATCCATCACACCACGAAACTCGCCCAAACCATTTCCAACAGCTTCAACAAACGTCACAAAGTTGGAGCTGTGTTTCTCGATGTAGCAAAGGCCTTCGACCGAGTCTGGCACGAAGGCCTCATTCTGAAACTGATCCGACACGGCTACCCCCTTTTCATTAACAAACTCATTCAATCCTTCGTCTCTGACAGAACATTCCAAGTCAGAGTCGATAAGGCCACCTCCGAAGTCAAGGTCATTAGAGTCGGAGCCCCTCAAGGCTCCGTCCTCTCCCCCCACCTCTTTAACATTTTCACAGCCGACATCCCAAAATCGGATCAGACTACCCTACTGACGACCAGCCATCATAGCAGAATCCAGCAGCTACAGAGTCATCACCAGTAGATTGCAGCGCCACCTGAACGTCCTCGCCCCCTGGTTCGACCGATGGAAGATCCAGCTAAACCCATGTAAGACACAGGCCATCGTCTTCGCCAAGGGCAACGGCACTCCTTATGGACAACTCCAGCTCCAGGGATCCCGCATCCAATGGGCAACCACCATCAAATACCTGGGAATCCAGTATGACAAACACCTCATCTGGAAAGACCAGGTCTGTGCTGCCTCAAGGAAAGCCAAGCAACTACTGGGCAAGCTGTACCCAATCATCAGCCGGTCCAGTAAGTTGCAACCAAAAATCAAGCTGCTAATTTATAAAACCATCGTGAGGGCAGGACTCACACACGCCTGCCCCACTTGGTCTAAACTCACCAAGACACGCAGAGCTCAACTTCAGGCAGTACAGAACAAGGCCCTGAGGATGATCACGGGAGCCCCATGGTTCGTCCGAAACCGTCAATTGCATAGAGACCTCGGTGTGCCAACAATCAAGGCACACATGAGGTCCACCAACATCAAGTTCTTCGCAAAAGCGCTACAACACCCAAACGCCACCATAAGGAGCGCATTCCACGTGCCCGCCAACGCCCGCCATCACTATCCAAGACCTTCTGACCCCATATCCGACGAAGACGATGGCCCTCCCCCCCCCTATGAAGATTGTAACCTAGATTAAGTTTAGAATTAAGTTCTAGATTAGTTTAGAATTAAGCTCTAGTTAAGTTAGATTAGTCAACGAATGTAATTAAATCCCAATGTCCTAGGTTAAGTTAATTAGGATTACTGTATAGAACCTAGGTTAAGTAGTATAGGAATATAATCTATCATAAATGTAAGTAAGAGGCATAGCCTAACTTAAATTCAATAAAGACAATGACAATGACAAAAACAACAACGTGTTGATGATTCTGAGCGCTATTTGGACCTGTTTAAGCGCAATAAAAAAGATTTTTTCATGCGATATGTGACAAGGGATGAAACATGGATCCACCACTACACACCGGAATCAAATCGGCAGTCAGCTGAGTCGATAGCAGCCGGTGAAAGCTGCCCGAAGCGACCAAAAAGTCGACTAAGGAAAGTTTTGGCCTCTGTATTTTGGGATGCACATGGAATAATTTTCATCGACTAAGCTGAGAAGAAAAAAACCATCAATAGCGAATATTATACAAAGTTATTGGTGCGTTTGAAGCCAGAAATCGCAAAGAAACGGTCCCAAATGAACAGGAAAAAAGTGTTCTTTCATCAAGACAGCGCACCGTGTCACAAGTCAATGGTTACGATAACAAAATTGTATGAATTGAAGTTCGAATTGTTTCCTCATCCAATGTATTCTCCAGATTTGGCCCCCAGCAACTATTAGCTATTCGCAGACCTCAAAAAAATGCTCGCGGGAAAGAGATTTAGCTCCAGTAAAGAAGTTATCGCCGAAACTGGGGCCTATTTTGAAGGCAAATACAAATCCTTCTACAAGAAAGGTATGTAAATGTTAGAAAAGCGTCGGACTGATAACTCTTGAAGGAGACTGTATTGACGAATAAAGTCAAATTCTGCAAAAAAAAATGTGTTTTAAGGTGTTAGATCAAAAACTTTTCAGGTTATATATATATATATATATATATATATATATATATATATATATATATATATATATATATATATATATATATATATATATATATATACACACATACATAATAACATTCGTCAAAACATTTTGAAATATAAACCTCTAGTGTCTGCGTTATGTGATATTAGACACTGTGTTTTATACCTGTAATGAATCAGATATCAACATTATTGCACTAATAAGCCAGATCTACCATACATAAATTTCAAATCTGTTTTATTTTTACATTTTTAATGTATCATTTCTTTCTCTGCTTCAATGAACACAGCAATACACGAACTGAAAAAATGTGATTCTTTCTCTATGTTTGAGATTAGCAATACGAACAAGAACTGTAAGTCATTACAGTCACAAAGTTTCCTTTCCGAATCTGGCATACTCGAATGAAACTTTTTTTCCTCGCCAATCTCTGCATAACTATCATAAAAATTAACAGCTTTCATAAAGAAAAGAACAAACCCTATAAATTTGTAGATGATACTGTAGATGATACTGTAGATGAATGACAACATGTTATCTTTTCTTCATTTCTTCATATTTAAAATCTTAACGAGTATCAATTATAATATATTTAGATTCTTTGTTCATAACGTAACACATGGGCTGAAAAGTCCCGGGCCTAACACATTGATGGCGCTAGTTTTATTGCAGTCACCTTTTTAGTGTTCCGTCCGAACACTTATAAGATCACTTCGGTGTCTGTTGTCTGTCTGTCTGTCTGTCTGTCTGTCTGTCTGTCTGTCGGTCTGTCTGTCTGTCTGTCTGTCTGTCTGTCTGTCTGTCTGTCTGTCTGTCTGTCTGTCTGTCTGTCTGTCACACCCGATTTTCTCCGAAACTATTTGACATAGAAAGGTGAAATTTGGTAATAATATAGGAAATTGATGGCCTCATCAGAGCCATGTAGTTTTGAGAATTAAATTTTGACTTAAAGGGTTAGTTTTGGGGGGTGAAGTCGGAAGTGAAAAAAAAATTTTTTTACTAGGTCATCGAGTGTGGTGTCAAATGAAAGCTTGTGAAAACACGAGTAAAAAATGTATATATAATATTATACTTGCGCGCACTTTTCTTTGTATTATTTTTAAAAATTCGCGAAAAATCGCTGTCCCGGGCCTTATCTCGAAAAGTGTTATCAAAAAATTTCGAAAAAATTCTGGAATATTCTCCACGGGGTGTAGATTGAACGAAAATTATCACGAGTCAATTACCTTTAATAATTTATATGGTATATAAAAAAAACAAAAATTTCAAGGTCATCATATTTCAGTAAAGATTGGAAACAAATTTTGTTGAAAACTCATTTGGGGTGTGTTTTGTTAAGTCACTGATTATTTTATACCACCGTAACATAAATTTTGACTTAAGGGGTTCGTTTTGAAGGGTGAAATCGGAAGTGAAAAAAAATTTTTTTTACTAGGTCAACGAGTGTGGTGTCAAATGAAGCTTGTGAAAACACGACTATATATATATATATATATATATATATATATATAATATATATATATATATATATATATATTATATTTAATGTAATACTTGCGCACACTTTTCTTCGTATTACTTTTAAAAAATCGCTGTCCCCTACTTTATCTCGAAAAGTACTGATCAAAAAAACTTTGAAAAAATTCTGGAATATTCTCCACGGGGTTATAGATTGAACGAAAATTATCACGCGTGCATTACCTTTAATAATTTATTTGGTATATAAAAAAAAAACAAAATTTCAAGGTCACCAGTTTTCAGTAAAGATTGGAAACAAACTTTGTTGAAAAAACTCATTTGGGGTGTGTTTTGTGAAGTCACTGATCATTTTATACCACCCTAACAAAAATTTTTATTTTAAAAACAATCAACGTACGGAACACTAATTGTGCAAGTTCAACTTGCACTTGACGGTTTTTATTTTTTCAGTTAATACTAACCTTCAAAAGACAGACTGTTAAAATTTCATGATATTCTATTCATTATGTTATTGTGCTAAGAGTGACGTTACTTTTGTTATTTCCAAAACAATGGATCAAAAACAATTTCGTGTTTTAATTTTACACTGCTTCTTGATGGGAAAAAAATACCGTTCAAGCGAAGCAATGGCTTGAAAAGTGTTTATGGGGACTCCGCTCCATCAGAAACAACAATAAAACGTTGGTTTGCTGACTTCAAACGTGGTCGTAGAGACACCGATGATGCAGAACGCAAGGGACGTCCAAATGAGGCGGTAACACCAGAAAACATCAAAAAAATCCATAAAATCGTTTTGAATGATCGAAAAGTGAAGTTGCGTGAGTTAGCTGACATCGTAAAGATATCAAAAGAACGTGTTGGCTTTATATTGCTTGAGCATTTGACTATGAGAAAGCTCTGTTCAAAGTGGATGCCGCGTTTGCTCATTGTTGATCAAAAACAAGAATGTGTTGATGATTCTGAGCAGTGTTTGGCCATGTTTTTAAACGTAACAAACCGGAATTTTTGCGTCGATATGTGACAATGGATGAAACATGGATCCATCACTTCACTCCGGAATCAAAACGATCGTCATCTGAGTGGACAGCAACTGGTGAACCTCGTCCAAAGCGCCCGAAGCACAACAATCGGCTGGAAAGGTTATGGCCTCGGTATTTTGGGATGTGCGTGGTGTAATATTCATCGACTATCTTGAGAAAGGAAATACCATCAACAGTGAATATTATATAGCGTTATTGGAGCGTTTGAAGGCCGAAATTGCAAAGAAACGACCGCATATGGCAAAGAAAAAAATTTTGTTTCATCAAGACAACGCACCGTGTCACAAGTCAATCAAAACAATGGCAAAACTACATGAATTGAACTTCGAATTGCTCCCACATCCACCGTATTCGCCAGATTTGGCTCCCAGCGACTACTGGCTGTTCGCAGACCTGAAAAAAAATGCTCGCCGGTAAGAAATTTCGCACGAATGAAGAGGTTATCGCTGAAACTGAGGCCTATTTTGAGGCAAAAAATAAATCGTTCACCTATAGAGTATGATTGCGTTGCTCTTTGAATCCTAATTTTGAACCAAAAAAAAACTCTTAGGCCACTTTTCAGCCCATGTGTTATTACATCTTGTTTAAACCTATGAGTAAGGCTCTTTGACTACAAGCATGTGAAATTGAAGACTCGAAACATATCCATGTGTATTAATTTGTCTTAACTAAATGAGTGCCAAGGTAAAGTTGTATTGTTCCATTAATTGGTTTACTCCGAATTAAAAACATTATATATATATATATATATATATATATATATATATATATATATATATATATATATATTATATATATATATATATGGTATTTGTTATTCTTAATCTTACGCGTAAATAACATTATATGGGTTCCAAAGCACTCATTTATTTTTAAAACTGAAATTAAATTCAGGCACCACCACCTCCTATCGGGAACCTTACGTTTTATATGCATCAGTTTTTAGTGCCTATACATCAATTTACAGGACTTCTGATGTCACTCAGTTTAGTTCTCTGCAACAACAAAAATTTATATGCGTCTGTCATTACTCAGTACTAAAAAATTCAGCATTTTCAATCATTATTTCCGCATTTTTGTGTGGATACGCCTATGATTTTAATTTACGGACAATTTACCTTTGTCTTAAAGCCTAATTGTTCTAAACTGTGTATCAAAAATTGAATATCAAATTGCTATTAGTTGGAAAAAAGTCAATAAAGGAGCCAGTTAAGTGTGACAAAGTATAAAAAGTAAATTATACCGAGAATGTAACATCTCACCAAATCTCTCCTCTTAACTGTTGATATTTTCTTTAAGGCCGTAACCGACAAATTTAATAGTTGGAGTTTTTTTAGAGTGATTATTGTATAAAATGAAGCAGAAATTACAACCGTTTTAAATAAAATTAAAAAGCTGTATACCACGATCCCAACAGCACAAAAAAGATCATTAAGCTTTAACGTAGAGGAATTTTCAATAAAATTAAAAACAGAAAATCAGAATAAGCATTTTGCAATTTAAATACAATTGTTTTCTTCTCAATAAAATTTTTATTTAAAACTTTCTCAGGGCCGAGATTCTACCAAGAAAAAAAGGAAAAAAGGGGAAAGGAAAAATTTCATTTTCTCTCTGAAATTTCATATTCTACAACCCTTCGTTTTTATGCTTTTAAAATTTGTCTAGGCTCGAATACTTATGCAAATATATTGTTGACTTTCAAAAAAAGATCGGATGACTGTTTTATTTCCCCGAACATTACAGTGTTTAAGCTCCAACTCTGGGATGGGGGGTTAGTTATACGTTCTTGCATTTTTGTTTGCGATTTGCTGAAACCGATTTTTTGCAGTCATGTCTTTGGTACAGGGCTTTTTCTTTTAACGGTTGTTTATTTTTCTTATTTGCTTTTTTAATAAAAAAAATCCAAAGTAATAACAAAATAAATAAACCGGCCAGATTGCAAAAAGCCAAAAATTAGAAAGGGCAGGTTCAAATATAAATTATTTTTTATTGAGGTTACATTGTTACTAGAAAATGTGAAAACTATTTCAAATCAAGGACACAGATAAATGGTAAAGTGACATGTAACGTACCTCCCCTCATTACGGAAATAAGAGACCTCTTTTTATTTGTTACAGAATCTCAGGCTAGGCGTCCAATTTTAATTGTCAGTCTTAGTTCAAACAAATCGGATTTTACACCACCAATCATGTATCAAAAATTCTTCAATAAACCACTAATTTGTCAATAATCTTTGATTCCTAATAGGACATAAATAACTGTTAATCCCACAAAGATTATCAGTCAAGACTGATTGGTTAAGGAGACATTTAGGTCAGCCACAAGTTTATTTTCTTCTGTTCGAATTCTAAGTGGTAAATTCGCGCAAGTAAAGGAAGTAATATTTTTTTGCTAATTAATTTATTCGTCTGATAAAACAGAACGTATTTTAGTTGTTTAAATAATTTTTTTATGCAGTTCGACCTACGGTAATTATTTTTCATTAGCACTATCTCTTGTTCGCTCTCAATTAAAATTTTCAATCTAATTGGACCTGGTGATTTATTTTGCCAATACAAACATGCTTTTTTCAAACATGAAGTTAAAATTTATTACTTAACACAAATACTATTTTATATCTCCGTGTCGGTAAGATTAAAACACTCATTCCACCAAATTTGGATAAGCACACCGATTTGGCTTGATAATCAATTGACCGTCAAAAATTATGGTTTATCAATTCAGGTAGAAAATTCCCTTATCTAAATCAGACTATCATGATGTCTAAGCATACAATAATGTACACCTTCTGATATAAATATATAGACTATTTAAAAATTGTAGATATTTTACCTATAGCTCAATAAACAGCAGGAGGCCAATTTTACGGTACTTCGTCTACCACAAAACTAGGGTAAACTTTAATTTGGGACGTACCTAAAAGATAATAACCGGCCAAGTGCAAGTTGGACTTTCGCAGTTAGTATTCCGTACGTTGATTGCTTTTAAAATAAAAATTTTTATTACGGAGGTACAAAATGATCAATGACTTCATAAAACACCCCAAACGAGTTTTTAACAAAGTTTTTTTCCGAACTTTACTGAAGACTGATGACCTTGGAATTTTTGTTTTTTTGTATATATAACAGATAAATTATTAAAGGTAATGCACTCGTGATAATTTTCGTTCAATCTATACCCTGTGGAGAATATTCCAGAATTTTTTCAAAATTTTTTAATCAGTCCTTTTTGAGATAAGGGGGATCAGCGATTTCTTGCATTTTTTTAAAAAGAATACAGAGAAAAGTGTGCGCAAGTATTACATTATATATATTTTTGACCTCGTGTTTACAAGCTCTCATTCCACACCCCACTCAATGGCTTGGAATTTTTTTTTTTCAGTTCCGATTTCACCCCAAAAGTAACCCCTTAAGGCAAAATTAAACGTTCAAAACTACACGGATCATCAATTTCTACATTAGTGCCAAATTTCAACTTTCTATGTCAAACAATTTCGGGAGAATATCGGGTGTGACAGACACCGGAGTGATCTTATACGTATTCCGTACGGAACACTAAAAATACATCGACGTTAAATCAGGGCTATGTGAAAGCTTATATCATCTATTTTATAAATCAATTTCTACGAGAAATTTTTTTAAATAACTGGCAAAAATGAGCAAAAGTATGTGATCTCCTCCTGTCCTGCTGAAACCAGGATTTTTGCTTATTAATATCAAAATGGTGTAACGTGATGGATGTGAAAAAGTTGTTGCCTCTTCCGATCAACAGCCAAACAAATTTGAACCTATTTATGGAACATCCTGTACAACGTTAATAACGAATGAATTTTGTACGGAATTATTTTAGGCCACGACCATTACTATATGATTGGTATTTATTGAGACGGAATCTATAATCAAATAAATCATACCGTGCTTTTCAATTATAAGGAGCAATGGTGGTCCTATTTCACGGAATCGTTAAATAAGTTGAAATAATATTAGGTAAAAAATCTAAACTAGAAACAAATTTCACGAAATATTTTACACTTAACTATTATCTGGTACATGCCTCGAACAAATTAGAGATCAAATAAAATAGTTGCAGCTATAAATTAAAACCGGTGCCACTTTTCTGGTACTTGCTATTAAGTTAGAGGAAAATTCTCGAAGAGAATTAGTACCTTTAAATCAGATTTTTGGGGACGAGGGGATATTACAGTGGCCAGACAAGTACCTTGGGTCCGAATTTTTCTACAGCTATTTTACATCATTATCAACATTCTCCTTATTCAGTAGATGGTAAAAATACGTTATGTTTTGTACTTAGTATTTTTAACAATAAACGTGTTTTGTGATTATTTAAATACATGATGTACACAACCTAAATAAGTCATAATGTGGATTACAACTTTTTATTATTATAACGTGAATCGATCCGATTCGAGGGGTTTTTGAATCGATTCAATGTTTCAAATCGATCTAAAAAATCGATTATTTCACTCGAAAAAATCGATTTTTCGATTACTCGATTTTAAATCGACATGCCTAGGCCACTTTAGTATCTTATCGTGGGCTCAAGCGAACCGAATCGAGATGTGATGTTAATCAATTAAATTTTACTTCTTGAGTATAACAAAAAATTATTTTTGAGGATTTGCAGCGGTAACGCTCAAGATTTTGCATCGCATATTTACACGCCTCAAAGTCATATTTGTCACCGAACCAAGTCAATTATCGCAAACTTGTTTTAACTTGCAATATATGCGTCACTACTCACATACCTATTTTGATGAATGAATCTGTATTGATTTTATCCACGAAGTCACATGTGCAAAAACTGGCAAAACTTTACTAACTTAAACACCTAAAACTTGCTTCAAAGTTTCTTTGTGTGTATAAATAGACTCTTTAATGTTTAATCACCCCTCTGGTACTACTGAACTGACGCTAATGTCGGTCAAGGCAATATGCATAATAAATAAATTTTGTTCATAATTATTTTGAAGCCACGACCGTCACTAATCGAATTAGTATTTGTTTATGCGAAATCTATAATCAAATAAATCATAACGCGCTTTCCAATTACAAATAGAAAAGATGTTCCTATTTCAATGAAACATTAAATAAATTGAAATACCAATAAACAAAAAAAGTACAAACCATTCAAGTGATTAATCTTGAATCTTTGTACAGTTAAAACTTAGGAAAATAACGAAACAGATAATATACAGTTACAGGAATTATTGTTAAGGTTTTCAATATAGATCTGAGAAATGCAATACCTATTTCTCATGTAAACTGTAAATTTATGACAATATTATAAAAAGAAAATTTTAAGAATATCATAATAAGGAACAGAACAGAGACATAGATTTCAAATTTGATACACATAACACGTTAGGAAGTTTTTGGTCTGAGACATAGATGTCGCCCTTTTCAAAAAATCCATATGATTTTTAGGAAGTACCAACCTACAAACGATACGTGTCAAAATTTCATGACATTTCGACGATTAGTTTACAATTTACAATATGAATTTCGTGTGTTGATTAAACATTGTTTTTTGATGGGAAACATACCGTTCAAGCAATGCAATGGCTTGAACGGTGAAGTGTTACGGGGACTCTGTTCCTGGAAAATCACTCATCATTTCTGGTATCCCGAATTTAAACGCGGGCGTACAGATACAAATGATGCTGAACGCTCTGGACGCCCAAACGAAGTGGATACACCGGAAAACATAAATAAAAATCCAGAAAATTGTTCTGGATGACCGTAAAGTGAAATTGCGTGAGATAGCTGACACCCTAAAGATATCAAAAGAACGTGTTGATCATATTTTGCATGTTCGAAATAGTACCGCGTTTGCTTACCGTGGACGAAAAACAATAACGGGTTGATGATTCTGAGCGCTATTTGTACTTGTTTAAGCGCAATAGAAAGGATTTTTTCATGCGATATGTGACAATGGATAAAACCTGGATTCACTACTTCAGCGGAATCAAATCGGTAGAGACACAACAGTCGGCTAGGAAGGTTTTGGCCTCTGTATTTTGGGATGCGCATGAAATAATTTTCATCCACTATGCTGAGAAGGGAAAAACCATCAAAGCGAATATTATATAAAGTTATTGGTGCGCTTGAAGGCAGAAATCGCAAAGAAACGGCCCCAAATGAACAAGAAAAAAGTGTTCTTTCATCAAGATAACGCACCGTGTCACAAGTCAATGGTTACGATAACAAAATTGCATGAATTGAAGTTCTCCTCCTTCATCAAGATCAGATTTGACCCCTAGCGACTATTATCTATTCACAGATCTCAAAAAAAATGCTCGCAGGAAAGAGATCTAGCTCCAATGAAGAAGCTATCGCCGAAACTGAGGCTTATTTTGAAGGCAAAGACAAATCCTTCTACAAGAATAGTATAGAAATGTTAGAAAAGCGTTGGACTGATTGTATCGCTCTTGGAGGAGACTATATTGATGAATAAAGTCGAATTTTGCAAAAAAAATGTGTTTTAAGCAGCTAGACCAAAAACTTTTCAGCCTACGTGTTAGCTCAGTCGCCAGAGCAGAATAAAAGGGTGAACATGACAATAATTTCGAAGTTAAAAATTATTGTTGTACTGGGTAGTATTTTTGGAGTAGAAGAGTACAAGTTAGTGAGTCCTGAAAATATCAGAAAAACGCCGGAAAAATCGAAAAAAAGCGTTTTCTTGAAATAGCTCTTAAACGGTTCCGAATTACAAAAATATGTATAAAAACAAAGTTGTAGAGCACAAAATTCTCTACAAAAAAGGTAATACGCAGTTTTTTGGTAATGTTAATATTAAATCAGATAATTACAAAACAAAGCTTGTGCCCAAAATTTCTAGCAAGTTAAAGTCCAATTACAAGGGATTTTCACGCCTTCGGCGAATGATACAAATTCTAGCATTTATAAAATTAGTAACGGAGATACAGTAAATAATTCTAAATATATATCGATGAAATTTAACTTTAATGACTACTCAAATGTAAGGCTCATTTAAAGATCACTACAGTGATTATCAATATTAATAAATATGACGCAAAATACTAAATTAGTATTTTGCGTCATTGAATAATTAGCAACATCCTCACCATCAGAACCGCTTTTAAGAGCTGCGCACTCATCTACTGTGCTTTCGATTTCATTTTCTCTCGAATCTTCATCTTCGCCTTCTATAATGGGTGTCGAATTGGCACAAATATTATCAATTTGACAGAACCCGCATGCAACCATACAGAATAAACCAGTTTTCTTGCAACTGCAACTTTTTCCACAACTTTTTTGAAGTTGCAGAAGATGAGTTTTAAGAACTCTGATGTAGTGGGTTCTTTGGTCATTATAAGGGGAGTAAAAAATTCTGTTTAGTTAGATATTTGACACTATACTTCTCTTTACCACAGAAAGTAAAATCTGTTTTAAAAACCCATCTTAAAATGTATCTCCATTACTGAAGCTGGGCTGTAATCAAGGCGAGTTCTTCTCTATCCTAGCCAATTCTTAATAAAGTATGAGTATCCAGGCCTATCCAGTCTCGTATATTCTTCAGCCAGGAACAATTTCGGCGTCCAGCACCTAACATACCAATATTTAACCGTTCCATTTCTCTCATGACATTGTGTGTTTTTCCAGCTGTATGGAGGCTTTTTGCGTTCCATGTTCCAATTTTAATATGTTTATCCACTTGCAGGTGGATCCTACCGTTCATCGTGGGGGATTCTTAGCACCCCTTGATTATTAAGAGTCTGCGACGAACTAGAGGTCTTTGCATTACTTGAATTTGCCGTGATACTTTTTCTTGAGAAATATAGTTCCTTTCTTTTTGTACCGCAGTGCAACTTCGAGCTGGTATTGGTGATCGCTGCTGATCTTCACCAGGGTAGGGTAAATGTAAGGATAGGTAGGTTGTTGGTGGGAATAGGAATAGGACATGATTCTCCTCGGGTTAGGAGGTAGAGGAGAAACAAGGCTCGCGTGGGCAGGGTCGCTTCCCTGAAGTAGACCTGTTTTACACCGGGATTGTGTAAAAGTGCCCACCCGCTACCCGTGTATAAAAATGTATTTAAATTCTAGTTATAAAGTACATGTCCGAAATTGTCTATTGTGTTTTATTATACACAAATTTCGTACTAACTAAAACACCTAAAAACTTTTTTGGTAGGAACAGAGCGAAATTAACCTTTTAAATATTTGCGAAAGACTCTACCTTCTTTATTATTATACTTTTATATATCTGAACCAACTTCTTCAAAATGATCAAACTTAGAAATAAGGGGGGCATTCTTTTTAGAAGAGACCTCATGTTCTCCGAAAATGGTTTAATCCAAAAAAAATCAACCAAGGGGGCAAATGAAAGCTTGCAGCCTCTACTTTCGATTGCTGTGTAGCACTTTTTGAAATTCGCAATAACGGACTCAATATGGCGGCTTAAACTGATAAAATGACAAAAAAATTATAGTTCCGAGATGATTTTTCTCTCTCCAAGTCACTCCAAACTCGTTTTAATGTTTTGAGAGTGTATGATTGAAGGACTCAGAGGTACTCGATGATCGATTTTATTCCAGAATACCAAAACCAAAAATAGCGGATACAATATGGCGGTCGAACACCCTGAACACGTACTGCAATTCACTGAAAATTCATCGAATTAACTTGGATATAGTGATTTGGAGCCTTTATTGACTAATCGTGTAGGAATCAATCCCACAATATTCAAACTCTCAAACTCAAGATGGAAGATCGAATATGGTGGCCAAATACCCCACTTACGTAACCCAATTTGGAATGGAAAAAGACCTCAGATTCCGTGTCCGGAGATGGATCAGAATAAAAATCTGTTCTCAGAGGTTTTTAAAGTCGCTGATCATGAATCTGACGTCATTTTTCACTTCCACCCTTCTAGGGGTGAAAAAAAAGGGTACGGGGGTTAAATCTTGATTTTCCGTCTGACTAGGATGAGATTCTGTACCTGGGGATTTTTGGGGGTCGCTAATAATGAACTGAGATTTTTTCTACTTCTACTCTTCTACCATAGGGGTGGAAAAAGAAGGTACGGAAGTTGAATTTTGATTTTCAGTCTGACTAGAATAAGATTCTGTACCTGGGGATTTTTGGGGTCGCTAATAATGAATCTGAGATCTTTTTCTACTTCCACTCTTCTAGGGGTAGAAAAAGAGGGTAAGAAGGTTAAATTTTGATTTTCAGTCTGACTAGGATGAGATTCTGTACGTGGGGGTTTTTTGGGGTCGCCGAAAATGAATTTGAGATATTTTTTCATGTCAATTGGGTTACATAAGTGTGGTACGGATAAACACGGCCCAAAACCGAAGAAGATGGACGTACTTCGGGGAGGCTTATATCCGAAGCGACGATAGACTGCATAGCTGATGATGATGATGATATATATATATATATATATATATATATATATATATATATATATATATATATATATATATGTATATATATATATATATATATATATATATATATATATATATATATATATATATATATATATATATATATATATATATATATATATATATAACACATGGGCTGAAAAGTCCGGGCCCGGGCCTAACAAAGAAAACACGGTTTTTTTGGTTCAAAATTAGCTTTATTCATCAACGTAATCTCCATCAAGAGCAACGCAATCATTCCAGCGCCGCTCTAACATTTCAATACCACTTTTGTAGAACGATTTATCTTTTGCCTCAAAATAGGCCTCAGTTTCAGCGATAACCTCTTCATTCGTGCGAAATTTCTTACCGGCGAGCATTTTTTTCAGGTCTGCGAACAGCCAGTAGTCGCTGGGAGCCAAATCTGGCGAATACGGTGGATGTGGGAGCAATTCGAAGTTCAACTCATGTAGTTTTGCCATTGTTTTGATTGACTTGTGACACGGTGCGTTGTCTTGATGAAACAAAATTTTTTTCTTTGCCATATGCGGTCGTTTCTTTGCAATTTCGGCCTTCAAACGCTCCAATAACACTATATAATATTCACTGTTGATGGTATTTCCTTTCTCAAGATAGTCGATGAATATTACACCACGCACATCCCAAAATACCGAGGCGATAACCTTTCCAGCCGATTGTTGTGCTTTGGGGCGCTTTGGACGAGGTTCACCAGTTGCTGTCCACTCAGATGACGATCGTTTTGATTCCGGAGTGAAGTGATGGATCCATGTTTCATCCATTGTCACATATCGACGCAAAAATTCCGGTTTGTTATGTTTAAACATGGCCAAACACTGCTCAGAATCATCAACACGTTCTTGTTTTTGATCAACAGTGAGCAAACGCGGCACCCACTTTGAACAGAGCTTTCTCATAGTCAAATGCTCATGCAATATAAAGCCAACACGTTCTTTTGATATCTTTACGATGTCAGCTAACTCACGCAACTTCACTTTTCGATCATTCAAAACGATTTTATGGATTTTTTTGATGTTTTCTGGTGTTACCCGCCTCATTTGGACGTCCACTGCGTTCTGCATCATCGGTGTCTCTACGACCACGTTTGAAGTCAGCAAACCAACGTTTTATTGTTGTTTCTGATGACTTTTCAGCCCATGTGTTATATATATATATATATATATATATATATATATATATATATATATATATATAAATACATACATATATACAGAGTTTACGGTCTGTTATTGACTAGTAAGCATCAATTATTTTCCAGTTAAAACAACATTGGCCAATAGATGTACTCCCGAACTTTTGGATTATTCTAGACACCATGTTAATTTTAGATATACACTGTGCTCATTTTTTTTATCAATGTCCCTCACTGAAGTCCCAAATTACAGCTAATTAAGTTCAAAAATGACCTGAATTTAGCTACATCATTAAGTAATTGCAAAAACTCTCATTACAAGCAAATAGTAAGATACGAGATAACTAATTAGTTTACTTAAGTGGACTTTAACGGGATATATTTGAACAAAAAGTTACTTGGTTAATCCATAAACTAACAAATTAGTTTATGGTCATATGTTGACAAACAAAGAAGGAGTATTTAAAACTTGTTTACAGAAATGTTTATCGCAACATGATTTAGCCTTAGAGACATAAACGGCCGATGCACGAATATCACGACTATACATCAATTTAAATGAAATTTTGCTTATGTACACAGCGCTATAAATTAAATTTAAACTACAGCTTCCCGAAGGAACAACATTAGCCAAGATGTTTTTCATTTACAACTTCTTGTTTATAATACAGGTATACCAAAAAAAAATTCTGTCTTTTTAGTGAGACATGTGTTTTCGTAAGCATTTTTTTTATAATGAATCCAAAAAAGTCATAAAAAAGACATCCACCGTGAGGTTTCTTTCAGAAAACACATTTAAAGTTGCCAGAAAACTATTAAATTGAAAATAATAAATTCTAATAAAAACTGACAGTGACAGCAAAATATTAATTGAAAATGTTAACAGGAATTAAACAATTAGACGTTTAGATTTGTGGCCTTTCTAGTTACAAATTCAAAAAAACTCCAGTAAAGACGTCAGTAATTGTCGGATTATTTACTGAAAGGAAAACGAAATTAATTAAAAACTAGTGCACTGATTTTGATTGTATCATATTATTGTTAAAAATTTGATAACCTTTTTTATCTGCTTTGCAACAATTACACCCATAATAAATTTGTGCTAATATCATTTTATTTTGAAATTGGAACATTACTTAATTACTACGTACATAGCAACTAAACATAAGGATTAATTCTAACTTTACTGCACAAGTGCTTCAATGTATGCACCGTCCCTTTCTAAACAGGTGATTGTTTTTCGAGAAAAATCTTTTATTACATCTGTAATTACGTCAGGAGTTATAGCTTCACATGTTTCCCTAATGACTCTCTCAAGATGATCAACATCTTGAAATGACCTTTTAAGATAAACCTTTTTTTTAAGTAGCCCCATAAAAAAAAAAGTCTAGAGGGGTGACGTCCGGAGACCTTGGGGCCAAGTAAACTGCACATACCTCCCTCTTACTCTACCGTTAAAAATGTGAACATTTCTCGTACTGTGACATGATGCACCATCATGTTGGTACCATATACGTTGTCTTTTAATTACTGGTAGGCGATTAAGATACTCAGGGAACTCATTATTTAAAAATTCGAGGTAACGTTCAGCATTCATATTATTTCGAAAAAAGAATGGTCCAACTATTCTATTTTTAAAAATTCCACACCATACATTGATTTTAAACGAGTATTGATCTCGAGTTTGGATATTGAAGTTAGGATTAACATCGCTCCACCAGCGATAGTTTTGAGAACTTACTGTCCCATTAGACGTAAATGTCGCTTCGTCAGAGAAAAGTATTTTTCTTGCCATAAACCTGTCCAACTCTTCTTCAAACCAAGCACAAAATTCAAATTTTCGTTCAAAATCTCCTTCTTTTAAAGTATGTGTAAATTGGGGCTTGTATGGTTTAAATTTATTTAATCTTAAAATTCTGGCAACTGTAGTTTTACTCACATTCAATAAAGCTGATCTTTTTAGAAGTGAATCTTTTGGCTTTTCTACTACCGACAGCATTACTTGAATTTGATTATCTTCATTTGAAACCCATGCCCGATGTTCCTTTTTAAATTTATTTTCAACACTTCCATAAATCTTGAATGTATTTATTAGATATCCTACAGCTGTGAAGTATACAGTTTTATCCCGGCGTCTATTATTAAAGGTTTCTGCTGCTTTTCTAAATGTTTTATAATTATCTCCAACTATGAGAACAATTTCAATTTTATCTTCAACATTCAATTTTATTGGCATTCCTGATTATTGCAAATATAGACTTACGTTAGCTCTGAAGTTTATTGATAGTTGTTAGGTATTTCCAAAGATATGTTCATTTATTTTCAGCCTAAAATTTGTAATGAGTTCGTTTTCTTTTATTCAATAAATAATCCAACAATTACTGACTGTGTTTACTGGAGTTTTTTTGAATTTTTAACGAGGAAGGCCACAAGTCTAAACGTGAGCATAATTTTTTAGTTCCTATTAATATTTTCAATTAATATTTTGCTCAGTATTTAAATTTAAACGCAATTTACACTTCATTATAAATCATTATTTTTTATTTTCCCTGTATACCATCAAATATTTTAAACTTTTGATGCTTGATTATGGGTTTCCATGTGATGCAGAACTTTTTATCAATTTTTTTTTTTTTTTTGTAATAAACTCCTGGACAAAATTAATGCAACAATCCGAAAATCAATTTATCTTTTTCTTACATCAGTTTTAAAGTTTATCGAGTATTTGAATAGTAGGCTATGCATATTTGACAGAAATCAAAACAATTCGTTTAGATTTACGGTTTTAAAGAATTTTTTAGAAGATAAATAATTTTCTGTAATAATGCGATAGATTTTCTTTAAAAGTAAGCTTATAAATTGTTCCCTTTTTCAAAGTAATATGTTTTTGTGGTAGACTGTTTTATTTTTGAACCCGAAGAATTAGAAAAATTAATCGAACAAGGAATTTAACTGAACACGAGGTAGTGCGAGCCTCAGTTTTATTGGACGAGGGATATTGTCAGAGTTATATTGCCAATTTGTTAGGCAAACATCGTTCCACAATAAGTTGTATGGAAGACGCTTGAATGAAGTAGGAACTTATTCCAGAAGGCTAGAGCAAAGGCGAAAACGATGCACTAGCGACCTAGATGAACGTTTTATAGGACAATATGCTTTAAAAAACAGGACTGTCACTAGTTCTATAATAAGAAACTAACTCGAAGCTGTTCGCAATGTCACAATTTTCTTCTAAAACAGTTAGAAGACGGTTAAATGAAGCTGGATTAAACAGTAGGAGACCAGCCACTGCGCCCTTGTTTACTAGAGAGAACAGAGTTGCCAGGTTACGTTTTGCTCGAAATCACGAAAACTGGTCTGTGGATGATTGGAAATAAGTTTTCTTCACAGATGAAACTAGGGCTAGTCTAAAACATCCAGATGGTCGTGAGCTAGTATGGCGAAGACCAGGAGAGAGGTTTGCTCCTTGCAATATCTCTGCAAGGATTCCATTCGGCGGTGGCTCTGCTATGTTCTGGGGTGGCATCTGCTTTGATGCTCGCACAGAGTTAGTTCCTGTCCGTACGAGATCCATGAATGCTGACTACTATCTTGAGAATATTGTAATAGAACATGTGATGCCTTTCGGTCATTTTGTTGGGCCCAATTTCCTGTTTATGCAAGACAACGCTCGACCTCACGTGGCTAGGGAGGTACTCGATTATCTTAATCAAGTTGATACACCGATTATGCAATTGCCACTAAAAAGCCCGGATCTGAATCCGATAGAACATGTATGGGATCACCTTAAGAAAAATGTAAAACGTCATATACCTGCACCTAGAAACCTGAGGGAACTTGAAAATGCAGTTATCACAGAATGGGAGCAAATTCTTCAAGATTTAATCCAAAATTTAATTAGAAGCATGTCAACGCTGTCATCCGAAGTAAAGGAGGCAACACACGCTACTAGTGTCTCAGTTACACCATTAATTTTGCTACTAGTGTCCCAGTTTATTTTTTTCATTATTACATAATTTCAACGATTTTGTTATTAGGTCTTAAGAATAATTTTAATTCGAATCTTATAGAGAAATTCGGTAGCTAATTCACTTTTAAAGTATCCGAATAAGTTTTTTCTAACTTTTAGTGTAACCAATGTTCATAAAAAATTATTAAAATTAATTCATTATAGAGATTTGTATGATTTAATATATTGTTGCGTTAATTTTGTCCAGGAGTGTATGTAAACCAACTTTTTCTCCATTTGTATAACACTTTTTGGGACACACTATATATATATATATATATATATATATATATATATATATATATATATATATATATATATATATAACATTATGGGTCGAATTTTAAACAAACATGACACTGACTAAAACTTTAAAGAAAGATACGTACGTTGTTTCTTTTTGTCGCGAGTCCATGTGCAACACATAATAATTAAACAATTATTTATTACACATTGTGTGAAGTTAACAATAAATAAATTAGCGAAAGTAATTTAACTTATGAATTATTTAAAAGATAAAAAATATATATACACTTGTTATAGCTAATTCTTCAGCTTTATTTCCATTCGAATACGTTATTGTTATTGTTACAACGTCATTCTGTTCATCGAACAAGAGATGAGAATAACAAAATGCTGATACATGAATATATGAGGCCTGTTCAGAAAATTTATAAATGATTTCAAACTTTTAGTCAAAAAACTTAAAAATCAGAGAAATTCTCCTTCAATGTATACTACAACTGAAAAACTAGTTTTACTTACTCTACAAAAATAGTAGACGTAAGTAGCGAGACTCTTTCTCCAAGACGTTATGTAAATAAAGTTATCTTCCGACTTTGGTCCCAAAAGTGCAAAGTGTTATAAATCTCTGCTTTGAGCTCCAGGCGTGCATACAGGTATAGAAGAGCAGGTAGGACCGACAGACTAAGGAACAAAAAAAAAAAGCTTTATCTGCCAAAAAATCACGTTGCTCAATTGTGGTCTCAAGTCAGTCTATCATCGACGTATTTTTCGGATTGTAGCGATTTGTTCAAAATGTTTCCAAATTTCACTTCATGAGCTAGTAAGCGCTTTCTTATCACTATCATTACGTGACTAATATAGACCTTTCTTATGCAAAACCCCTTGCCCATCGTGCAATAAAAGACGAAGATTCACACCCGTCAAATTACTCTGTCCTCTTTTTCCGTCGTTTGCCACCATGCGGTAAGTTCTCGACATTTCTTATGTCGGAATAGATTACTTCCGAATGTCTTGGACCAATGTATTTAACAGCCGCTCCCGAGAAACATTTTTAATCTTTCCATATAAAAACACAAAAACACGGTTTCATAATGTGATGCATACATGAAAAAATATGTCCTCTTGTGACCAAGGTCGAAGGGCAACTGAAACTTTCTATACCAAGAATCTTGTGAATGTGTGTGTGAATCCTACGGTTTCCAGAAAAAAGTTTCGATATATACGCTCTTGTCAAACAGATCGTATAAGATTTTAACTACTTGACCAAATTGCCTTATAGAAGTAATTATAATCCTGTTGACGAGACCATTAGTTGGTCGAATCCGGTATAGCGAGGGAAGAACCACGGGCTTCGATGGAATTTCAAGAGAATAAAGTCTCTCTTACTGCCAGGCTAGGAGTGCGCGCTTTATATTTTTTTTTATGACCGTTTAATATTTAAAAACTGTTCTTTAAAACCAAATTACTACAAAATTTTAAGAAAATTTTGAGATAGTTTGTTAGTTCCTTGAACGAACCTCGTATTTTTGACCCACGCGGTAAATGAACTTTGCATATTTTCTCTTCTCAGTTGCAAGACTGTAATAATTATTGTTACTGCCTATATTAATTTTCAAACATCACTTCCGTGCTCAACTTGTTTTAATTTACAACTAACTTATTGAGCTAGAACAATTTTAAATTTAAATAGTTCTAGCTTTTAAAAGACGCTAAATTAATTATAATACGTATCGCAGGTATGTATACATAAATACCAAACACCAATCGTCTAAAGAGAGTGTAAGCTGCATACATTTTCGTAGCTTTATAAATTATATTTCCCTCCGTAGTACATAACCTCAACAGCTTGACATTTCTATCAGCTAGTATTAATCACGTTCGCCCATTGATTGTTCTACAGGAAGTCACGTCTAATAATTTACTTGAAATGACATGTATACACACCAGTATGAAAGTGATTTACCTAGTACTGCCTTAGAAAATACGCCATTCTAAAATAAATACTGAATTTGACTTTCTTACATAACTCGAGAATAAACTTAATCCAAGAGTTAAAATTCCATATTTTAAAAAATTAGTACCTAGAAATATTGGAAAAATAATTCCAACTGAAAACATTTCCTTTTACATACTATTTCGGTACTACACAACAGTGATGACCACTGCACCAAATACTTTATTTTTGCCCTAAACGCGCGCTTGGCTAATCATGTTAACATCATTAGAAGCGATGGTGATGCTAACATGGTTAGTGAAATACGCGTCGAGTGCAAAAATAAAGTACTTGGTATAGTGGTGATACCTGTTGTGTGGTGTCATTGTGCCAAAGATTCCGAAATTCCAACGGAATACTATTTATGAAAAATAGCATTATTAATGAAAAAATAGCATAATTTTTATATTCTTCGACTTTAAGAATTACGGAAAGGATATATTACGCAATATATTTGAAACAAACTCTCTAACTTTCAGTCCCACCCCTCAACCCCTCTTACATGATTAATTACAGCTAATTATTGTTAAGTTTTTTCATTATCGCAACCAAAAACAAGAAAAAATTCTCATAATGCCACTGAAAATACACAAAATTTAACCACCTCCAACTCTTTTCGCCCCTATCCTCCTAAAGCGACCGTTCAAAAACTATTCTTTCCTACTTTAAGGATTGCATGTGTATCGAAACTATAATCGATGTTTAATTTCGTCCGAAAGTTATCGTGCAAAATGGAAATTATATTTTTCGGGCGAGCGATTTCTTTCACGAATACAATCCCACCCGTTAGTGAGGGAAATAGCAAATAGAACGTGTGTACAATATTAACTGAGAAGAGTAACAGATGTCAAATGTAATAAAATCGAGGCTTATGTTACAGAGTTAACATAATTATAAATTTATTATTATGAGAGTTGACGGCTTATTAAAAATAAATTAAATCTGTAATTAGCACTTTCTGGTCTAATATATAAATATACATATTAACAGCTGAAAATCCTAAAAAATTGTAATCCAATTTCCATAAGCGTAGTGTACTTAATGATATACTAATTATATGTATCACTTCTGCCATAAATTATGGCGTACATTAATCAGGTTTTATTTAAACCAATACCCACAATTGCCTTAAAAAATATAAAGTTGTTTATTTAAACACTTCCTCACAAATTTAATGGGGAGTGACAAGGACACTGAAAAAAATTGTTTTTTCTTGCATATTTCTCAAACTACATCTCTTAGAGAAAATGGTCCCAAAATATTACGTTACAATTTTTAAAAATACCGAAGTTACAGCCAATTATTTTTTTCGGAATACATGGATGGGTTATGAATTGTCCGCAGGTATAACCATGATTCGAAAGATTAATTAAAATTGTTCACTAGCCCTTCATTGTGTTGCTGACCCTAAACATGCAATTTTAGGATAGTTTTTAAATTGATCTTTAAGCTTTAAACGCGTTTTTTTTGAAATCATATTTTTCTAACAGATTTTCCGTTTTCTTTATTAGTTCAGACAGGATAACTTTTTTTAAGCGTGCTTAAACTACATAACTCTTAACTCTTCAGTTAATCGTAGCATTTTTTTTAATTTAATATTTACTATATCTACTCCTTCGAAATTTTTTTTTTCATAATTTTTTTTCAATTAGGTTTCTTTTTAATCAACTACTCTTAACTAAAACCACTATAGCATGGTTTAACTAAGCCACTATAGTACGCTTTGTTTCTATTTTTCAAATGATTACAAAGTTACATGACAAACCAGGAAGGAGCCTGCTGCGTGAATCGTCATACAACGATAGCTATGACACTAACATAAAATAAATATCTTGCAAGAAAAAAAAATTATAATTGCAGCTCCCAGTATGACCTTTTCAATCCATCATCCTTAATATTTAAATTGTGTACTAGCAAGTGAAAAAACTTCCGAATCTCACTTTTTTTTAGTCGTCAGTCGCGCTGTCGATTCCTTTTAAGTTATGAAACTATTCGATATTTTAAAGGGTGCTTGAGATAATTTAAGCTTCAAAATAGAAGATTTTTTAGTAATCGTTTACAAAGAAACTGATAAACGTAAACAAAATTTTATATCAGGCTACCGTAACTTCAATTAACCTGAAACAGGAGGCTTCCATGCGCTATTCGGGAATAATCAGTTCAAAAAGTCTTCTATCGTTTTTAAAAAACGTAGGTAACTAGCCATAATCCAGACGTTCCAGCTAGTCAGGAAATTCTTCTCAATGATAATGCGTTGTGGATGCAACCAACTTTTAAGGTGTGAGAAAAACAAACAATAATAAATACAACTGAGTTTTCGGCATCGATTGAGACAAACGTAATACTCAAAAAGGAAGAAAAATATTCTTAAATGCACAGATCCGTAATAATTGCGTTTTCTGTTCCCGCGTCCTTGTCACTAGAATTTTAATAAGAATTAAAAATCCACTGGTTACAGAATGCGAAGACATGAATGGTCGATAATCGCTAACCGAACGGACATTAGAACCACAGGATTTACCACATTGGGGTTTTATTTTCATAATAATAATATATCATTGAGAACTTTCTTATTCCAATTTAAAACTGCCCAAGGATTAAAATTCAATAAATAACAGTAGTCGTAGTAAATAGGAAATCGCATAACAATGAAAACTAATAACAGGAATGACAGCTAATACTTATATTTTATATACTTATACCGTATATGACAATTATATGAACATGCATCTATATTTAATAAAGCGACACAT
This sequence comes from Pachyrhynchus sulphureomaculatus, assembly GCA_019049505.1. Lineage (NCBI taxonomy): Eukaryota > Metazoa > Arthropoda > Insecta > Coleoptera > Curculionidae > Pachyrhynchus > Pachyrhynchus sulphureomaculatus. The sequence goes on from CM032450.1 coordinate 14,232,136, forward strand.
GTCTTAGTAATTTAACACTTCCTTAACGGCATGTAGCGAAACTATGTCATCTCATCAAGACAAAAAATAACATAATATTTCCAAGCCGATGAATAAATAGATCTTGACATACTGAGAAAACAGCGTCTATTTTAAACTTTTTTTTAATTATTATAGTTTTACTTTTAACGATGATAGACATAAACGTATATTTTACTTTTAACCATTTGTAATGTATTATTAGTAATACTTTCCATCGCAATATGATGTGATGTTTTCTTATACAGGAAAAATAAGTATTTTGTATCGAGAAATCATTTTTTTTCAAGAGTTCTTTAGTTCTGTCCATACAACAAGAGAACATTAGTATCGAATAAAAATATTGGAAAACAATTTATACGTACTTTTATAGGAATTTGTGGCATTTTTTATATAGCACGAATACGACATAAGGATTGAAATGCTGCGTTTGGTTCTAAAATCCTTGTATTACAAGCGCACATGTGTTTTTTTGATATATTTGGTCAACTACAGGAAAAGTTACTAGACTTTCTACTAAAACCATATTTTACGTTTTATGAATGTTTCACATGCTTGGCGAATTTACGAGGGCGAAAGGGGTATTGCCCACCCCCTTCTAACTAAGGCTTCATTTATATACTTCTTTAAGTTTTATTTTTTTTACTTTACTTTTTACTCATTGAAAACATTTAATTTCATTTCTCTCTTATTAAGGTTTGAAACTTAGTCGGATGTAATTTTTCATTTAGAGTCTGTCAAGTAAGAACGTGACCACTGGTATTCTTGAAAAAAAGTGTTTCGAGAGAATTTTTTGGCATCAATGTATTCTTTGGGGTGCTAACAATGGCGCAATTACTTTAGTAATCGCCTCCTGCATCAATAATCGCCTGAGATCTTCGAGGCATGCTGTCGACGAGATTTTCTGCATACTACGTCAATGATCTCCAAAAATTTTTCGAATCTCGCGAGACAATTGAGTTAAAATCCTCAGAGTCGTTCCTCTGAGCTTCCTCTTTACAAGGGACCAAACGTTTTCAATAGGGTTGGCGTCTGGCGTTTCTGAGGGCCCAAGCGAGCCGCTTTGCGACGCGATTTTCACTCAGTAAAGGTTTCTTCAACGTGCTTCGGAATTTGACTTCATGAGCACGAAGATGTTGTCGAAGGGTCTCAGGGGACACGTTCAAACCCGATTTTCTTAATTTTGCCGCTCCTTGACGCAGCGTCAATTTCATTAATATACGAGTATATCAAAAACTAGAGGATAACGTACGGATTTTGCAATAAGTTATAAACTTCCTTTTTTACAAACAATTTTTCGTGAAACTTTTGGGTGAAAAATGAACATTTTTTCCGTCAGTTATCCACTAGTTTTTGACATATATTAATGAAAATTTTTGGGTTTTTTGTTCTAGGTTGAAATCTACGGGAGCAATCGTTTCAGGCCTCGCATAAAAGGTGCCTTTGTCGTCTTGGATTCTGAAGCGGCTATTTTGAATCAAAGAGATAAAAAAAATATTTTTGTACGCTTAAATATTTATTCAATAATATATTTTGGACTGCTTTTATTATACTCTGGAAAAAAATTCCCGAAATTAGCCTTTTTTCCTGGGACCTGGAGTGTCCTTACCCCTTAAAATAAATCTTGCAAACTAACATGAGGTAGCTGTTTTAAATGATATTTGTGCTCTAAATGGTTGTTTTTTATTTACTTGCTGTACAAATGCATTATATATTTTATGGACGTTAAAAGTAAATACAGGCTCAATGCCCACTTAAACTAAAACTGCACGTGAACACACCGAAAGTGCCATTACCATCAAAATGGTAGTCTAGTGTCGCTTTTGAACCCGCAGTTGTTTATTATCCATTGAAGAGGATACCTCAAGATCCTCGAGTAATTAATTGAAAATTTAATGAACGTTTATGAAATATAGCAAACCTCTATATTAAGTTCTTTCGTTAATGTTTACCAACACTGTATAATTTATTGTCTATAGCGGGAGCAATTTGGACGAAAAATAACCCTCCGTTTCTGCAAAGTGATTCACCTAGTACGTGTGTCATAAACAGGCAGTTTTGAAATACTACTGATTCTGGATAACTTAATCCAAACATTCCACCTTGATATTTTAGATTATTAATCGCAAGACAACACTGAGCAGAGGAAGGACTTTAGAGATATTTCTAACTATAAATAACAAGCCCCTCTACATTATATTACTGTTAAGATTGAAAGTAATGAAAAATTAATATAATTTTCAACTCTACGAACCATGAAAATGACAATAACTTGGTATATTAGAAGCAACATCTTCTGATTCCCTCACCCAATCCTGTGAACTACAAACTATAAATACAAAATTTATCCTTACTCCTTCCCTGAAGCGAAATTGCTCCTAAATTCTAGGTTATTAGTGTTCCGTACGGAACACTTATAAGATCACTTCGGTGTCTGTCTGTCTGTCTGTCTGTCTGTCTGTCTGTCTGTCTGTCTGTCTGTCTGTCTGTCTGTCTGTCTGTCTGTCTGTCTGTCTGTCTGTCTGTCTGTCACACCCGATTTTCTCGGAAACTATTTGACATAGAAAGGTGAAATTTGGTAATAATATAGGAATCGATGGCCTCATCAGAGCCATGTAGTTTTGAGAACTAAATTTTGACTTAAGGGGTTAGTTTTGGGGGGTGAAGTCGGAAGTGAAAAAAAAAATTTTTTTACTAGGTCATCGAGTGTGGTGTCAAATGAAAGCTTGTGAAAACACGAGTAAAAAATATATATATAATATTATACTTGCGCGCACTTTTCTTTGTATTATTTTTAAAAATTCGCGAAAAAAATCGCTGTCCCGGGCCTTATCTCGAAAAGTACTTATCAAAAAATTTCGAAAAAATTCTGGAATATTCTCCACGGGGTGTAGATTGAATGAAAATTATCACGAGTGCATTACCTTTAATAATTTATATGGTATACAAAAAAAAACAAAAATTTCAAGGTCATCAGATTTCAGTAAAGATTGGAAACAAACTTTGTTGAAAACTCATTTGGGGTGTGTTTTATGAAGTCACTGATCATTTTATACCACCGTAACATAAATTTTGACTTAAGAGGTTCGTTTTGAGGGGTGAAATCGGAAGTGAAAAAAAATTTTTTTTACTAGGTCATCGAGTGTGGTGTCAAATGAAAGTTTGTGAAAACACGAGTAAATATATATATATATATATATATATATATATATATATATATATATATATATATATATATACATATAATATATATATATAATGTAATACTTGTAATAATTTATTTGGTATATAAAAAAAACAAAATTTTAAGGTCACCAGTTTTCAGTAAAGATTGGAAACAAACTTTGTTGAAAATTCATTTGGGGTGTGTTTTGTGAAGTCACTGATCATTTTATGCCACCCTAACAAAAATTTTTATTTTAAAAACAATCAACGTACGGAACACTAATTGTGCAAGTTCAACTTGCACTTGACCGGTTTTTTTTCTAATTGAATTACAATATGTGTACCCAATTTAAAAATCGACATCCCATTTCGTGCGAACAGACAGGCAACGGAGATTGGAAACTATGCTTTTCGTCATCCAGGTTTTTTAGTGTTCCGTACGGAACACTTATAACATCACTTCGGTGTCTGTCGGTCCGCCTGTCTGTCTGTCCGTCTGTCACACCCGATTTTCTCCGAAACTATTTGTCATAGAAAGTTGAAATTTGGTAATAATATAGGAATTGATGGCCTCATCAGAGCCATGTAGTTTTGAAAGTTAAATTTTGACTTAAGGGATTAGTTTTGGGGGGTGAAATCGGAAGTGAAAAAAAAAAATTTTTACTAGGTAATCGAGTGTGGTGTGAAAAGCTTGTAAAAACACGAGTAAAATGTATATAATGTAATACTTGCGCGCACTTTTCTTTGTATTATTTTTAAAAAATCGCGAAAAATCGCTGTCCACCCGCCTTATCTCGAAAAGTACTTATCAAAAAATTTTGAAAAAATTCTGGAATATTCTCCACGGGGTGTCGATTGAACGAAAATTATCACGAGGGCATTACCTGTAATAATTTATCTGGTATATAAAAAAAAAAACAGAAATTTCAAGGTCATCAATTTTCAGTAAAGATTGGAAATAAACTTTGTTGAAAACTCATTTGGGGTGTGTTTTGTGAAGTCACTGATCATTTTATACTTCCGTTAGAACATTTTTTATTTTAAAAGCAATCAATGTACGGAACACTAATTGCGCAAGTTCAACTTGCACTTGACCGGTTATTTATTTTTTTTTATAGGTCTAGCACACGTGCTGCAGGGACATCTCTAAAGCGCTACAGGAGCGACACGTGTGCGGAAAAAATGAATCACGTTGTTCTTGAATCGTTGTAAATTGTATTCAGTCCTGGGCAAATTATTCCAAAGGGGTTCTCCATATAAAAGACTGTTCGTAAAGTGTTGTACGAGGAGTAACAAGCTGAACCTCATACGGATGTAAAGTATCAGGGCGACGTGTATTTCTAACATGTACCGCTCTGGGAGGAATTAAACGGGCCACATCCTCTGAACACTTTCCATGAAAATACTTGTAGAATAGGCTCAAGTCGCCAACCGTTCTTCGGTGTTCCAGCGAATCAAGGCCGCCAGTCAGTTTCGGGTCTCCAATCAGACGAACAGCCCTTCTCTGAATCAGGTAAAAGAAAAAATCTCAGAGAGTGATTTTTTTACAAATACAATACCTCCTTTAGGTACGGAAATAAAAATAATGGCGTCGCTCGGTTGGAAAAATCGGTAATACTCTCCAAAGCCTTCCCTCTCCTTACGTCAGGTAAACTTTAGTATGAAAAAGTTTAGCAGAAAGAATGCTTTCAGAAGTGACTTCATTTTTATGTTTATTCTTTTTTATTCTCAATTTTTTTGTGACAGAGAACGGATTGAGACTTGAATTCGTGATAGCGCTGGATGAGTATATTATTTATTCGTAGAAAAAATCACTGTCCTATATTTTTGCATTTATTCAGGTTTCCAAGTCCCTAGATTTTAAAAAGCATGTCCCCATGTCTGTTGGCTGCTTCTTCGTGTGTTTATCTGTCTGTCTGCATTAGCACGAAATGGGATATCGACTAACGGCAAATTTGATATATATAATACTTCAAGTAGGAATGGAATATATATATATATATATATATATATATATATATATATATATATATATATATATATATATATATATATATATATATATTAGCGACATAAGGAAAAGGGACTGAAAGGGGTGAGGGTCAATAAATTCTTTGTATTAGTATAGTAATATGAATTGTATGTATGCAATAAAATATAATAGTGTAATACGATATCAGGTATTTCTCTAGCGCTACACGATTTTCTGACGTCTGGTTTGATTTAAATTAAATTTACTTAATTTTTTTCATTTTCTGGGCACCTGTATTTTTTACAGGAAACATATATATATATATATATATATATATATATATATATATATATATATATATATATATATATATATATATATATATGAAATTATCTTAACTGGAAGTATTGGTTGAAATGTTATATCTGTATATGTAACAGAGGAAATATTTTTACTATACCTCACTAAAGAAAATCACCGTTAATTTGAATATATTTTTTGACGTAAATGGTACTTAATTTTACATATACGTTCCAAATTTCAGCTAAATCAGTTTTATAGTTCTTGAATTACGCTTGAATCAGATTGGTAAATTAATTACTACTGACGTTTAATGTCCAGAGTGCCCTCGACCGGCATATTAACCAACATTTCATAGCGTAATAGATCAGAAGTTGTTTCTTTAGTCTTATTCTGCTGTTAAAACAAAGCCTTTATCTTAAAATAATTTTCTATATAAGAAGCAATTCAAAAATAAATTCTATTTAAGAGCGTAATGAGTCCGATTAAGTTAGATATGCTATTCTCTGAAATAACACGAGAAGGAAGTCATTATACTTATTACACTTAAAATCGACTATGTTAGTAGTTTCCACTTGAATATCGGAGCTCTAAGTGCATATCACACCAACACTTAATTTTACTTGGGAATATTTAAAACGGAAATATTATTCTAATATCTACTTCTGTTAATAGATGGTCAATATTTAAATGACGATTATTACGATTACAGAAACACCTACAGAGAAAACATGTAAACATAGACCACATGGACTCTTCAATTAAATATATAAATATATATATATATATATATATATATATATATATATATATATATATATATATATATATATATATATATATATATATAGACATATAGTTTAGAAACAGCTTTTTCTACTTTCAACAAATTCAGAATTACAAATACCTTCGAATTTGCAGAGAAGGTGAACGGTTTCGTTTTACCAGAAGGTTTTGTACTTGCTTCTTTCGATGTAGTTTCACTTTTTACTAACATTATTTTAGATCTTATTATATCGATACTGAATGAACATTTCACATTAATAGAAGGGATATGTAATATTCGTTTCTACTAACCTTTACTTATTTATATGAACATACATTTTTCTCACACTTTTCTTTGTATTATTTTCAAAAAATCGTGAAAAATCGCTGTCCCCCCTCTATCTCGAAAAGTACCGATCCAAAATTTTTTTAAAAATTCTGGAATATTCTCCACGGGGTGTAGATTGAACGAAAATTATCACGAGTGCATTACCTTCAATAATTTATCTGGTATATAAAAAAAAACAAAAATTTCAAGTTACCAGTTTTCAGTAAAGACCGGAAATAAACTTTGTTGAAAACTCATTTGGGGTGTGTTTTGTGAAGTCACTGAGCATTTTATACCTCCGTAACAAAAATTTTTATTTCAGAAGCAATCAACGTACGGAACACTAATTGCGCAAGTTCAACTTGCACATGACCGGTTATTTTCTTTCTTTAAAATAGTCTTGACATAGTTTTGAAAAGTATTTAGGGTCGTTATCTTACTGACAGATGAAGGGGGTTGAAGGTACCCCTGGGCTTGGGCCCAAACATGAGGCGGAGCACCTCACACGTCCACTTATAAAATCCATCGAATATGGAATGTGCTAAATATAAAAATCGAATGAGGATTTAAATTATCGTAAGCACTAGCTTGACTTAGTTCAAGCAACTTCAAAACGCGAGAAGGGACACCGTCGGAGTACCCTTCAGGAGTCGGCGGTGGTAGTGGGAGGTGGGACCCCTTCTTCTTTTTTTTTTTTTTTACTGACAGATGAAATTGTGATCAATAATATTTAGTTCAGGATAGAATTTTTTTAGTATCCTTCTTTAATAAATTTCCCGTCTATTTTCATTAAACTGCCTTGCTTATTATCACTAAAACATTCCCAAACCATAACTGCCACTTCCGTGCTTAATAGTTGATACAGTGCGGACTCCTGAAGGAATTTCGATTGATCCGTCCAAAGGATTTTATTACATTGGTCTATTATCCAGCTTCTATGCGATTCAGTTCAATGCGATCTATTTGACTTGTGTCTCATGAAGGGTTTGGCTTACTGGCAGCTACACAACTTTATAAAACAGTAGACAGCACAATAGCCTTTTCACAATGCTAGTGAAGGCTGCTTCAATATGAGTTTCATTTAAAGCAGTGGTAATTTGAGGAGCAGTAAAGCGTCGATTTCGGTTAGATATCACTGTGATAAATTTATAGTCACGTTCTGGCTTTAGAGTGTTTATTTGCTGTCCGTGAAGGTTGTAGAGTCCGTCTGATTACATGTGCCTATGTATATCTAAATCTACTTATAACTCTAGAACGACTGATACAATTTGCATAATTTTTTTCCAATTTAGATAAGTTATCCGGAAGGATTGTAGGCAATGTTTGAATAAAATTAGTTTGATATTTTCGGAGAAAAACTAATTTTTGTAGACGTTGATAAAATATTGTAAAGGCGTCAACTTTTCACAGGATTCTTGAGGGCGAGGTATTTGAAACTCATGGCAACGTGTCAACTAGTCTGAAGAAAGGAATGAGATTATCAAAATTCAGAGGCTACTTTTATTTTCTTGAGCTTAAAATATATATGAAAATCTTAACAGTAATAAATATGTCTTATTCAAATGGAGTAAGAACATAAAGATTCTAAAAACTTTTTAAATTACCATAGAAGAACGGTTTATTATTCAGGAAGCCCATACATATATTCAAGGAAGTTGGAATTAATACTTTGAATCAGAAAAATATTTTATGAACTGCAGAATTGCAGGCAAAACGCTAACACGCGCTTGGGATGCAAAGCTTAAATTTCCTATAAATTAAGATTGCCGATAGTAGAAACTATATTCCAGTAGCGTACAGAAAAACATCAAATCCAATCTGTTTAATTTCTTTGCTTCCCTTGCAAAAGAAAAGTATTATTTTCGGGAAAACATCATCCTTTTCCGTTGCATTACTTCACGCTCAGGTACCCTAGTTCACAAAAATCATATTCCCCAATTACCGTCGGTCTGTCTGCCTGTTACCACGATAACTCTCAAACGAAATAAGATATCGATTTATATATACAAACATCTTTGAATTAAAAATGGAACCTACAGCTTTTGAGAAAGGAAGAAAAAGGAATGGGGGTAAATTTAGTATATTTTCAATATTATCATGAGATTTTGTCATGGTTTTTAGTTGAGAAAATGACCTTATTTTAGGCATAGTTTTCTATAGTCATACATTAACATATAAGGGTTTGCTTCGTATATATTAAAGAGATTTTTGCAACGCTTATTTTGGTAGGCCACTGTCTTTATTGAAAGCATGCCCTACCGCATGGAACTTCCGCAGTAGTAAAGGGAAGAAATTAAATATAAGGACTCAGCTGTTATCGTCATTTGAAGCATATGACCAGCATTTGAAGCTTGCACAATCTTGAAACAAAATAAGGGAAACCTTTATTAAGGATAACAATTTCCCTTATTTAAGAACTTATAAGAGAGGTTATTTGAAGGTTGTTATTCTTATCGCTATTACGGTAGGGCATGTTCTTTTCCTACTTAGGTATACAAACCGTTAAGAAAATACAGTAAAATTGAAATGATAATCTTTTATTGCAAACAACAGACAACAGTTAATTAGTGTTCAGATTATGTTGGGATTTTGCAATCCTTGGCACAATAGCGTTACAGTGTATTCGTATTACCTTAGAAATATTGAAGGACGTGATAGAAATCTGCTAGATACAATTTTAAATTAGAAACATGTGTTGGCTCATCAAATACTAATAACCGGTGTCATTAACCATGAAATGAATGAAAAAAAAATCCTCTAAGTTTATAGAAGATGACTACTAACCTAATCTTGCGATTTCTTGGTGGTAATACTGCGTATGCTTGAGATAACGATAAGGACAAAGGCATGTGAAAAATGAGCGTTGCAAAATCTCTCTATTGTGTTATACGTGGATCTGGAAATTGTGTTACTATTCATTATTTATCCACTAGGATAATGTGAGGTTTCAGTCATAAAAATATCTCCCAAGCCATTTTTTTTGTCACTAATATCTTACTTATGTTAATTAAATTAATCTTTAGGGTGAAAAGTAAAATGCAGTACTTATTTTGTTTATATTGTGTAAAACCTAAACTAAATTTTGTGACTTTTTTATTTTTGGACTAGTAATTTAGTTCTAGTACTGAGACTACTTATTCCTATGTATAAAGGTTTTGAAAATGCTTAAAGTAAGTAGACAGAATCCTGATTTCATCTTTGCTTTACTGTAAAAATGTCAAACTTAATACATCAAATTTAATATCTTAATTATGGCGCGTCAAATTTAATACCTTAATTCCGTTTAAAATGCAAGTACCATCTTCGATAATATCTTCATTATCCTATTAAGTAAATTTTTTTTCACTGAAAAAATAGCCGTAAGTACACAACATGTGCATTAATTTGAAATATTGGAGGAGTTCTTTTTTTTATAAAAGGTGTCCCAAAATTCACGCAAGATTTGAATTTGGCGCCATTTATATGGTAAAGTGTTGCCAACAAAACAAAAAACAGCGTGACAGCTGACAGTTCAGGGTTATTAAAAATGGAGCTCTACACGAAGGACGAACCTGTTTTCATTGTTGAGCAATATGTTAAAAATAATGAAAGTTTGACAATTACAGTTCGGAATTTTCTTACAAAATATGGTCGGAATAGCCATTTAACCTCATCAACTGTGAAGAGATTAATTGAAAAATTCAGGGACACTGGATCAATTAGTGACGCTCCGGCCGTCCTTCAACAAGTCGTTTGGCACAAAACATTGAAGCAGTTCGTGAAGTGTTGCTGAGAACCCAGGAACATCAATTCGGCACCGTGGTCAAGAATTGGACATTTCGAGAAGCTCTCTACAGCGTATTCCCACGAAATATTTACATCTTCATGCTTACAAAGTTCAGTTGACTCAAAAACTGAAACCTACTGACCACGCACAACGAAGAGAGTTCGTTGAATGGATTACGGAACAACAACAACTGGATACTGATTTTTCGAAGAAAATTATCTTCAGCGATGAGGCTCATTTCCATCTTGATGGCTTCGTTAATCGACAAAATTGTCGCATTTGGGGTTCAGACAATCCACACATGACTGTTGCGAAACAAATGGATCCATAACGTGTCACTGTTTGGTGCGGATTTTGGGCCATCATCGAACCATTCTCCTTCGAAAATTGTAATAGTTATCGCGATATGATAATCCAGTTTTTTGTGCTTAAATTGCAGGATATGGATACGGACGACATGTGGTTTCAACAAGACGGTGCCACATGCCATACAGCCCGAGAAACAATTCAATTACTGCATGAGTCATTTCTTGGCCATGTAATATCCCGTTTTGATGATTAAAATTGGCCGCCCAGATCATGCGATTTAAGGCCATTGGACTTTTTTCTTTGGGTTTTTTTAAAGTCTAAGGTTTATGCCAACAAGCCCACGACCACCCACGACTTGAAGGAGGAAATTAAGCGCTGTATCAACCAAATTCAGCCACACTTATGCAAAACGGTCATGGAAAATTTCGACAAAAGAGTGCGTATGTGCCAGCAAAGCCGTGGAGGCCATATACCCGATATGTTATTCCATACATAACCCTATACTGTATACTTTATGAATCAATAAAAAAAATCACAATTTTTAATTAAAAACCTGTTTTCTATCAAAATTACTTCTTGCGTGAATTTGGGACACCCTTTAATCGTATGTACGTCAAGGTAAACGCAGTTGAAACATAAGACCTAAAAGACAAGACAGCCCAGCCTGTCTATGCTAGTTTAAGTTACAATTAAGATTCAAAACGTGATACAAAAATTACCATCCTGTCGTTAAATATTGTTATTAAGGTTGTAAAGTTTAAATGATGCGTGTTTTTATTTTAACGCATAACTAACTGTTAATAATGAATACAGAGCTAGATCATCCTTTCTTTCATAATAATAATAATTATTTGTGGGGCATTATAATTTTTACTGCTCTTGCAGTATTGTATTAATGAAAAAATCATTCTCCAGGATCTACACCATAATATAGGCACTTTGATTTTATTAGGAGTATATATAGGCAAGTAATCAATTAAATATAGTTTCATATTAAGGTTTTTTACATTTCAAAATAAATGTTAAAGAGGACAATACAGGTACCATTCGCATACATGGTGTGCCTTTTGTTTTTTGCTGAGCAGAACCGGTATTTGCTAAAGCGCACGATTTACAAGTGAAGAGATTAACGGTCATATCAGCCTATTCGTGTGAGTGAAACTGAATTAGTTTATCGTCGTTGCATAAACACTTTTTATATATAAAAAAATATACAGTGGAATACTCTTCGTATACATAATAGATAGTACTTTCTGAAAGAACTACTTCTTCAATAAGGACAATATCCCTTGAAATAGTATCAAAAGCATATAAAACATTCAACCAATATTAAATTTTGGACAGGCGATGGAGGAACCAAAAGTTACTAACGAGGCAATATTTACCGGAAATGGAATAAACAGTTTTCAAAATATTGCTACATGAGCAGTGAAAAGCTCCTTAATATTGTTAGTCGATCGAAATATATATTTTAGAGGCGAAGTACGCGATTATAACGAGAGATCTGGTCGACCTAGCCTCTACAAACATTTTGCCTGTGTGGTAAAGTTTAAGAAATAACTAGAAAAGCGTAAAAATGTCGAAAATGCAACACAATAATAAATTTTTGACTCACTTTACGGCAATTATTTTCCAGACATTTTATCTTAAAAGCTTCCCATAATAATATTTCTTAATAATAGTTCATTATTTCTTTCTAGTAGGTTTTATTCGTTCATTTATATGTAATATTTAAAAAAATCATAATTTGCTGTGGTATAGTTATTGTCTTTTTAATGACGAAACCCAACACAATATGAAGACAGTAATTAAGAAAAAACGTGACAAAGTGTGATGGCGCGATTTTAAATTATATGATGTAAGTAACAAGAAAATTGTATTTATTACGAGTACTTTCAGTCAGATCTTCTATTATTCATAAATCAGTTATTTCTGAGTATCTATTGTGCTTCTGTGTGTGTGTGTTTTTTTTTATCCTTCACCTCCCCGCCTGAATAAGGATTTTACCCTTTTTCATATCCTGAGGATATCGGCGGGAATGTCGTAGTACCCGTCAACGTTATACAAGTGTCGAAATACACATTTTTGTATTTCACGGCACCTTTTAGACAACGCGGTAGTGCTGCCACGGACTTTATTGCATTTCTGCAAACGACTACCTTTGTACGTGGCCACGTCATATATACTTAAATAAAAGTACACCGACCTGCCGAGATTGGAACCTGAGACCTTCTGCACCGCAAGCAAGTACTACGCTACAGAGCCACGGGCCGCCACAAAATATAATATAATAATAATAATGTATAAAGTCAGGGTTAAAATTAAGTTGAGATGTTAACTTTTTAAATAAATTTAACTGGCTACATTTAACTAAATTTAAAACACTTTTAAACAATATGGTTCTAGTTTTGAAATTTTATTCTCCTTTTATTTCTTATTCTCTTCTATATTTTTCAACCTTTATTATACAATTAATACTATAGACATTTTGTCTGGTAATTTATGTAACGACTATATTCTTGTTATAATTTTCTTGAGTTTAATGCTCATGAAATTAAAAGACTTGTTTTATATCAAAATATATATGTGACAAAATGTTTCGACCATACATACTGCTCTTCATCAGTGGCTTAACTTATTATTTATTTTAAAATACTATACACATATAAATTAAAAATAAACTAAAACGATACATGAAAACATCACATGGAACATCTTGCATGGGCAGTTACATTTGAATTTGGTATTCAATATGTGATGTTCTCATGTATCATTTAGTTTATTTTTAATTTCTAATTGTATAGTATTTTAAAATAAGATAATGGATTAAACAACTGATAAAGACCAGAATGTACGGTCGAAACGTTTTGTCACAAATATATGGAATGATAAAAGTCTTAATTTCATGACCATTAAACCTAATAAATTATATATATATATATATATATATATATATATATATATATATATATATATATATATATATATATATATGTATATATGTATATATGTATATATGTACATATATATATATATATATATATATATATATATATATATATATATATATATATATATATGTTAGATATAGAGAAAGAGAGAGAAGGGGGAAGAAAAAAAATACTAAGAAAAATTGTTGACCGATATACCAACTAAACGAAAGAAAAATCATCAGGGATCAAAATGAAAAGTAGTACTATAGGCGGGTATCTGGGTCGTTGACTTTCATCAGTTGTACGCACACAAATTATAAGATGGGAAACCTGGAAATTAAAACACACACAAAGGGTCCACAGACCAGGCCGCACAAAAATGAAATGTTTAGCTGGTAACAAGTAATCATATCAAATTGTGTTTTCTGCGGGTCTAGAGAAATGCGGTTTCTTAATACGTAGTCGCATAACAAAGGTAAGTCAGAACAAAAGCAAACAAAACTGCCATAAACTATTTTAGTAACAGAAATAACAGGCGGCGACCGAAGACCGATTTTACCGTTTAGCTACCTACTAGCAGTGTCTCTAGACAGTATTCTGAGTCTTCGGTCGCAGCCCTGATATCGCCTGTCTAAATATTTGAGTGGATTAGTTTTAACATGGTTTTTTATGTCGTTGTATAAATTGGTTGTGTGGCATTTAACCTTTAGTAGTAAAATTTGAAAGTACCAGGATTAAAGTGCGAGACTCATTAAAGCCATATTGAAATTTTCCAGTTACAACGATAAAAAATCTAAATACGAGATTAACTGATGGAACAGTAACTGATAAAGTTACGGTTCCATCAGCCCTTTGGTTAGCGCGATTCTCAGTCTTCCGTAAAACTAAATATAGAAATGAAATATGAAGTAATACCAAACGGCATCTGAATACGGAAGCCCTAGAACATCACAGTATGGTATATAAGACAGAATACTGGAGGACTACTCTTAACTACAAATGAAGATGGACAGTCCTCAAATACACTAGGCGTTAAGTTCCTAAGGATTTTAATACTAGAGAGCTAAGATTGGAATAGGGAAACCGTTTTCTCAAAGAGGTACACAACGGATATAAATAGACAGAGGGCGGAGGATCAGGCGCATACTGCCCCTAGAAAAAGCTATCGATGTCCCTGGACAGTTATGCATCAGTTTTGCAAGCGGAAATTTACGCCATCCTCATGTGTAACTGGGATATAGTGAAAAGGAACATAACGCGGAATGTGTACAATTCTTTCGGGCAGCAGAACCGCCCTAACGGGTCTTAGTTGCACCGGTATTCAGGAAAATGAGTAAACTATACTGGCTAAAAAGGACGCTCTAACGAGTCCCTTGTAACTTTTTTTGCGTAGTTCAGCTATAATAAATCTACGGAACGATAAGTTGGACCAATGCAATAGGGAGAGAGATAAGAGTGTCATATGGGGGCCAAACCCACAGTATACCAGATCTCTGATGAATTTAAACAGAAAAGACCTGAAGAGAGTGACAGGGATCCTTAACGAGCACTGCCACCTGAATGGGCACCTAACTCGCATCGGGATTAAAGACGATCTCGATTGCAAATGGTGCTTGGAGGATGAAAAGGCAACTATTTATTTAATCATATCTTGCTCGGCAATGACACGAGCGAGACAAACTAGCCTAAGATCTCGAATAATTTGGGAACAGGAGTATATTAAAGGCATTCAGTTTGGAAGGCTGCTATTGTCCTTAAAGTCTATTGGCATTCCACAACCCCAAAAAGAAAGAAAGGCTTAGCGGGCCTTTAAGAAGCCTAAGTGCTGTCAATAATTCCCCTAGTAAAGAAAATAAAATGGAGCTTCAATTGAATTTTAGAATTGATGCGAATGAAATTCTGGCTCTACCGCACTGATACCCAAATAG
Source organism: Pachyrhynchus sulphureomaculatus (assembly GCA_019049505.1). Taxonomy (NCBI): domain Eukaryota; kingdom Metazoa; phylum Arthropoda; class Insecta; order Coleoptera; family Curculionidae; genus Pachyrhynchus; species Pachyrhynchus sulphureomaculatus. The sequence continues at coordinate 14,247,620 of CM032450.1, forward strand.
GCCAAAAGGTGTTATTACTTACCCTAAACTACGGTACTCTTAACCTTATAAAGTTAATTTCATGTAGTTTCTCTATTTTGTACTTTTTATTATACAAGTATAATAAAATTAAATTGTACGGTAGTACGTACCTGAGGTTACTAACATTTAAATGCATTTAAAACCTCTTTACCGGCCGTTTATGTTCGCTTAATTTCTCGTTTGTCCAGCAAGTTGACACTTAACACTTATAAGACTCTTAAAATAAATGGTCTTGTGAAACAAAAATTTATATTTATTAAAATTTACCTTTTCGAATGGCAATTTTAAATAATAAACAAATTAAGTTAAAAAGGGTAAGCTCATATTACTGTTAAATATATTGATAAAATAAATCAGGTTTGACACCTCTGCACTTCCTAGAAAGATTACCATGAATTAGTTTGCTCATTTAAGTAAGAGTACTTATATCGTGTCTAAAAACCTTAGATAATGAATTAGTTACGCATGCACTCAAAAGGAAAAGTAAGGGAACTAACTTAATGCATAAGTTTGCATAATCACTGATTAAGAAAACATAAAAAGAGTAATAATTCTTCTCACCATTTCAGAGGATGAACGGAACTCATTGGCACGGCATATAGGGTGGCTTCATGTACCGGTTTCGCTCATTTAAAAAGTGTTCAAAACAATAGATGACTGACAGTAAAGTCATCAATTACTGACGCGTGCAAATTACACCATAACACCAGATGTCCAAATAAAAACAAATTGGTAAATGAAAGAAAAGATTGTAGATCAAACTTCAGATCTTAGAAAATTGTTTTTTTAAAATTAACAGCCTCTAAATGTGAACCGTAACGTTCCCGGTGCTCTTCCGAATTAACGGTGTCATCAGTTATTGACGTGTGTAAGTTACACTATAATACATGTCCAATAAAAAAACAAATTGATAAATAAAAAAAAACTTTTATTATATATAAAACTTCAGATCTTAGGAAATTATTTTTTAAAATTAATGGCCTCTAAATGTGAACCGTAACGTTCGCGGTGCTCTTCCAAATTAACGGTGTCATCAGTTATTGACGCGTGTAAATGACAATATAACACAAGTCCAATAAAAAAACAAATTGATAAATGAAAAAAAAAACTTTTAATATATATCAAACTTCAGATTTTGGAAAATTATATTTAAAATTTATGGCATCTAAATGTAAACCGTAGCGTTCCCGCTGCTCTTCCAAATTAACGGAGTCATCAGTTATTGACTCGTGTAAATTACACTATAACACATCATGTCCAATAAAAAAACAAATTGATAAATGAAAAAAAAAAAAAAAACTTTTAATATGTATCAAACTTCAGATCTTGGAAAATTATTTTTTAAAATTAATGGCCTCTAAATGTGAACCGTAACGTTCCCGGTGCTCTTCCAAATTAATGGTGTCATCAGTTATTGACGCGTGTAAATTACACTATAACACAACATGTCCAATAAAAAAATAAATTGATAAATGAAAAAAAAACTTTTAATATATATCAAACTTCAGGTTTTGGAAAATTATATTTAAAATTTATGGCAACTAAATGTAAACCATAACATTCCCGCTGGTCTTCCAAATTAACGGTGTCATCAGTTATTGACGCGTGTAAATTACACTATAACACATCATGTCCAATAAAAAAACAAATTGATAAATGAAAAAAAAAAAAAACTTTTAATATATATCAAGCTTCAGATCTTGGAAAATTATTTTTTAAAATTAATGGCATTTAAATGTGAACTGTAACATTCCCGGTGCTCTTCTAAATTAACGGTGTCATCAGTTATTGACGCGTGTAAATTACACTATAACACAACATGTCCAATAAAAAAACAAATTGATAAATGGAAAAAAAACTTTTAATATACATATAATGTAATACTTGGCCACACATTTTTCTTTACATTATTTTTTTAAAAAATCGCTGACTTCACAAAACACACCCCAAATAAGTTTTCCCCCCCCCTTATCTCGAAAAGTACTAATGACAAAAAACTTTGAAAAATTCTGGAATATTCTCCACAGGGTGTAGATTGAACGTCAAAATTATCACGAGTGCATTACCTTTAATAATTTATCTGATATATGAAAAAAAAAGAACAAAAACTTCAAGGTCATCAATTTTAGTAAAGATCGGAAAAAACTTTGTTGAAAACTCATTTCGGGGGGGGGTGTGTTTTGTGAAGTCACTGATTATTCTATACCTCCGTAACAATTTTTTTTATTTTAAAAGCAAGTCAACTTACTGGACACTAATTGCACAAGTTCAACTTGCACTTGACCGGTTATTTTTTTTATTATCTCCAGTCTTAACAAAAATCGTATGTAGAAGGATGTGATTACAGAGTGACCATAAAAAAAATATTTAAGCCCATGTGTAGGAACAACAAATGTTGAGAATGATTGGTAACTATACCATGATTATTATCTCAAGTGGTACTCTTATCTTCAATAACTATTTATATGTATAACGGTACCTGTCATAATAATTTTTATTTGCTTAAAAAACAATTCAACCTCCTCTTAGGTTACAGTTCCAATTGGTATTAATTATTTTTTTCTCAATGATCTGAAAGTACTAAAAAAACAATGTACGCTTTATTTCGCTTTAGTTAATGATCCCGCAGTAACTTATTATAGGCGGTCGTAAACTTGACGAAACCACAGGTACGGCATCTTTAATATTGGGTAATCCCGACGAGGCAATTGAAATTCTAATTTATTCCATAAACAAACTGAATGTAATTGGTTAAAGAAAAATAATTTCGTAAGATAAATTTTTTAATGAACTTTAATATTCCAAAAAAGGGGAGTATTTCATTCGCTACCAATCCGGATTGTTACTGGAACTCGAATGCACTGGCTCACGCTATTGCTCTGACTCACGAGTAATGATGCGCACACATTGTTCTGGCCCACCAGAAGTGGAGATGGATCTCCCGGATTTTTATGCAGAAAAAATATGTATAATATCACTTGTAGCATAGCCAATAGAGATACATATCCGAACCTCCCTAAGCACTGATAATGCAAAATAAGACTTTGGCGAAACATCTGTGACTCGCCAGTTTAAATATTATATATATATATATATATATATATATATATATATATATATATATATATATATATATATATATATAAATATATATATATATATATATATATATATATATATATATATATATATATATATATATATATACAAATATATATATATATATATATATATATATATATATATATATATATATATATATATATATATATATATATATATATATACTACTGTGATTAAAAAATAGTAAGACTTTTAAATTTAAATCGCCCGGGCATTTCCAAATCGGATAAATTTTTTTTTTTCGTTAGGTTGGTAGGACCTTAACTGCCATCTGCGTCAAATTTTAAGACCATAGCGTCAGTAGTTAATAAGATTCGCTTGCATTGGTTCAACAACAAAAGTGCGTTTTTCGATTTTTAACATGAGTGAAAAAATTCAGCAAAGAAGTAAATTTTGTTTTAAAAATAGTTTTTCGGCTTCCCAAACGTTCGAAATGATAAAAAAGTCATTTGGTGATGATGCTCTATCCAGAGCAAGTGTTTTTGATTGGTATAAATTGTTTAAAGAAGGCAGAGAACGTGTGGAGGACGATGAACGTCCTAGTCGTCCTTCAACATTTACCGATGAGAACTACGTCAAGTAAATCAAGGATTTGGTGCTCAAAAATCGTCGAGTGACAATTAGAGACCTTGTTGACATCACCCACTTATCATATGGGTCAATTCAATCGGTTTTAAAAGACAACTTGGGCTTCAAACGCGTCTCCTCTCGTTTGGTACCAAAAACACTCAATTTTTTCGATAAAAAGCGTCGTGTTAATGTCTGTGAAACCATGATTTCTGACTATCAAAACGTCGTCGTCGTCTCAAGAGGCCGGAATTATGGGCCGATAACTCTTGTTTTTTTTCATCACGATAATGCGCCTTCTCACACAGCCTTCTTTCTTCGCGACTTTTTCATCAAAAATTCAACACATATCATTCCGCAATCGCCCTATTCGCCTGAATTAGCTCCGTCGGACTTCTGGCTATTCCCTAAACTCAAAAAACAGCTCCGAGGACATCGTTTTAAGTCGATTGAGGAGATTAAAACCGAATCGAAGAAGGCTTTAAGGGACATTCCAGAAATCGAATTCAACAACTGTTTCGAAGACTGCAAAAAACGTTGGCATAAATGCATGGTATCCAAGGGGGATTACTATGAAGGGGGTGAAATAAATTTGGAAAAATAAATAACCCGTTTGCGTTTTATTTCAAAAATCTTACTATTTTTTGATCACAGTAGTATATATATACACACGCACACATATATGTTTCTCCTTGTAATACACCAAAAGATATGTTGCTGTTTCGTCGAGTATGTCCACAACAATATCTTTCCAATCCAGAGTCGAGCTCATTTTCTTCGAAAACAAATCCATCGCTTACTATAACTTAGGCTGCCTCATTAACCAGAAGTTGTATAAAAAAGAGTTTATAAAAAAAGTTCTGTTTAAGTGTGATGTATCATTGCTGAAACAACTATCGTTAAATGCTCGCCTAATTATTATTGAAGTGTCTGGAATGCCGCGCTTATTAGCGTATTAAATGATTTAAATGAAACCGACTGTTTTCGTTATAGTTCTCAATTAAATAAATCAGTTATTTAAGTAAAATTGCATGTTTAGTCCGACAGAAAGAGAAATTAAATTCATTGCACAAGTTAAAATATATAAAAAAAAATGTAAAAAAATAATGCACGTAGGTTGTTAAGCCTTGTTAATCAGGGACCTGCTCGTAACAAAAAATAGTAAAGAACTGATGCTGAGCAACAATAATCAAACAACACTAACTAACATAATAACATTTATATAAAAATCGGCCGAATGCAAGTCGAACTTATGCAATTAGTGTTCCGTACGGTGATTGAGTTTAAAATAAAAAAATTCGTTACCCTAAATGAGTTTTCAACAAAGTTTGTTTCTAATCTTTGTTGAAATCTTTGAAATTTTAATTCTTGTTTTTTTTGTATACCAGATAAATTATCAAGGTCAAATTTTTTGATTTCGACATAAGGAAGGGGCAGCGATTTTTGGCAATTTTTTAAAAATAATACAAAGAAAAGTGTGCGGAAGTATTACATCATATATATTTTTAAACTCGTGTTTTTACAAGCTTTCACTTAACACCCTCACTCGATGACCTAAATTGTTTTTTTCACTTCCGATTTCACTTGTAAAACTAATCCCTTAAGTCAAAATTTAACTTTTAAACTACACGGCTCTGATGGGGCCATCAATTCCCATATTAGTGTCAAATTTCAACTTTCTGCGTCAAATAGTTAGGCATCGAAGTGATGTTATAAGTGTTGCGTACGGAACACTAATAAAATACATTTTTAATATAAAATAAAAGTTTAAGATATCGTGCATATATTTTGTTTAAATTTAGGCATTCTTTCAAAGACATGCTAAAGCAAAAAACAGTTCGTGTTTTTTGGGTATTTTGTTTTTAAAATTTTCAATTAATTTTCGTAATTTTACTGTTTTAATTCTTACGTAGAAAACGTCAATCGATTTATGTATTTCGCAACTCTATATACAGAGTATTCCCCTGATCTCCTAAAATAAAGATTGAATTTCAATTCTAAAGGATCCTTTTTGTTAATAGTATAATATACACTACTTAGTGTCATATTTTACTATATCTTAAGTCTTCTCTCTACGACTGTGAGGTTGCACTCAGATGCAGAACCTACCATCTTAATCCTGTTTATGTCCTATATACTTTTAAATAGGTAGGACCCTTCCCGAAATCTTCAGCGAACAGATTTTAGATTGGACTTTTTAAAAATTAAGAATTCCTGTTTTCAAATTTCCTTAAATATATATACGAGGCTGGTTTGAAAAGTCCGTGCAAAAATAAAAACTACTTATGTGTTTGGGGTAAACCTTTTTATTTTTCGACATAGTCTCCTTTTAGGCTTATACACTTCATCCAACGGTTCTAGTTTGTTGATCCCTTCCGAATAATAGGATTTGTCCAAGTCTGCAAAATATCCATTAGTGTCTGCAATCACCTCGTCATTTGAATAAAATCTTTGTCCCGCCAGCCATTTCTTTAAATTGGGGAACAAATAGTAGTCCGAGGGAGCCAAGTCTGGAGAATAGGGGGGATGTGAAACGAGTTGGAATCCTATTTCCATTAATTTTGCGACCACAACTACTGAGGTGTGTGCTGGTGCGTTGTCGTGATGGAAAAGGACTTTCTTGTGGGCCAATCGCAGGCGTTTTTCTTGCAGCTTGGTTTTCAAACGGTCCAATAACGATGAATAATATTCACCTGTAATAGTTTTAACCCTTTTCCAGATAGTCGATGAGGATTATCCCTTGCGAATCCCAAAACACAGTCGCCATAACCTTTCCGGCCGAAGGAACGGTCTTCGCCTTTTTTGATGCAGATTCCCCCTTGGTAACCCATTGTTTAGATTGTTGTTTGGTCTCGGGAGTATAGTAATGTATCCATGTTTCATCCACAGTAACAAAACGACGCTTAAAGTCCTCCGGATTCTTCTGGAACAGCTGCAAACCATCCTTGCAACACTTCACACGATTCCGTTTTTGGTCAAGCGTGAGCAATCGCGGCACCCATCTTGCGGATAGCTTCCTCATGTCCAAATGTTTATGCAAAATATTATGTACTCATTCAGTCGAGATGCCCACAACACTAGCAATCTCACGCACCTTAACTCTTCTGTCATCCATCACCATATCATGGATTTGATCAATGATTTCTGGAGTCGTAACCTCCACAGGCCGTCCAGAACGTTCAGCGTCACTTCTGCCCATATGGCCAGTCCGAAAATTTTGAAAACCACTTATAAACTGTTCTAATCGAAGGTGCAGAGTCACCATAATGTTTATCAAGCTTCTCTTTAGTCTCCTGAGGCGTTTTGCCTTTCATAAAGTAATGTTTAATCACCACACGAAATTCTTTTTCGTCCATTTCTTGAAAATCACTCGACTTCCTTGATTCACACGAATGCCAAACACAAAGAAATAGACCAATATGGCTGAAACTTGGTGTGCGTTCATTCAAGAGATGCTACTAACTAAACATGACCTCGATACGCGCCGGTGGTGCCATCTCTCGGACTTTGCACGGACTTTCAAACCAGCCTCGTATATATATATATATATATATATATGTATATATATATATATATATATATATATATATATATATATATATATATATATATATATATATATATATATATATATATATATATATATATATATATAGATAGATAGATGTACTTATTTTAGCACAAACAAATTTACACTATAGAGTTCTTGTCAAGAACACAGAATATCGACTCTGTACAGTACTTTTTCATTTGTAGTTAGTATACCTTAAAGAATAAATTTCCCGTTTTTGGCTTTTAAATATTTACAAAGAAATTAGTTATGGATGTTGAATGAGGATCTTAAATCATTTAAATTTTCTGAACAAGCCTGATATAACCGTATATTGGCGTTATTCTCATCTCTTGTTTGATGAACAGAATGACGTTGTAACAATAACAATAAAGTACCTCAGTGGAAATAAAATTAAACAATTAGGTATAAAAAGATTGTATATATTATTATCGTTTAAATAATGCACAAGGTAAATTGCTTTGGCCAATTTATTTATTGTTAATTTCACGCAATTTGTAATAAATTGTTTTTTTCCATAAAAAAAAAAACAAGTAGTCAGGAATGAACCTTACTAGAGTTTACTTAAATGTCATTCTCATCATCTGTGGTCGTTGGTACGTAATCAGTAAAAAATTTGACATATTTGACACTTAAACAAAGTTATCAGCAATCAAAAATTATACAAATGCTTTTGCGATTTTACCACAATCAGCCAAAAAAGACAGATCTTAAGATGAAAAATTTATTTTTTGTAAATTCATCTGTGCATACACCTGTTTTCCATACGGAACACTTATGGGATCACTTCGGTGCCTGTCCGTCCGTCTGTCACATCCGATTTTCTCCGAAACTATTCTACATAGAAAGTTGAAATTTGGCACAAATATAAGATTTGATGGCATAACCAGAGCCGTGCAGTTTTGGAAGTTAAATTTTGGCTTAAGTGGTTAGCTTGTGGGGAGAAGTGAAAAAAAAAATTTCCAAGGTCATCAGGTGGGGTGTCAAATGAAAGCTTGTGAAAACACGAGTTCAAAAATATATATGATGTAATATTTGCTCGAATTTTTTTTGTATTATTTTTAAAAAATGGCCAAACATCGCTATCCCCCCCTCATCACGAAAAGTACCGATCAAAAAATTTTGAAAAACGGAATATTCTCTATAAACTGTAGATTGAGCGAAAACAATCACGAAGGCATTACGTTTAATAAATTATGTGATATAAAAAATATGATACATAAACTTTTCAGGACACACACGGAGGGTACCGAGAGAAAATAATTTTATTTTATTTGTTTATAATTACACAAATATGTAGGTAGTACAGTGCAGGTAGTTACACTCTTATTACAAGATTCTAGATTGAGCTAGATTGATTTATTGGCTACTAGGTACCTAAGATGCTACAACTATTATACATTATTGATTAAGAAAAAATGTGAAAATACATATTGGATCCTAAAATATATACATGTCAGGGACCTAATTAACTTAGCCTAGGTGAGAATTTTATTTTATTTTAAAAGCAATCACCATACGGAACACTAATTGTGCAAGTCCGACTTGTACTTGGCCGTTTTTCTGTAAATTGAGAATAACTAAAGTTACTTCACATGAAGTCAACGGTATATTCAAATAAAAAAAAACCCAAGTCAAAATTTACGGACAGGTGGCAATTACACATTTTTAATACACTGTCTACTTATTACCTCATTAATTTTTCAATAGAACCTATTCAAAATTGGTACGTTAAGTAAATATGTTAGTGGTATACGGTACAGCTATAATTGCCTATTCAGTTGCCACAAACAAATTCTAGGTTCTTTATTTTTAGATTGTGAATTGTGGCACTAAAAAAACATATTTCTTATTTGCAGTAATGTTACTGGAAAATACTATATAAAACCAGCCAAGTGCAAGTCGGACTTGCGCAATTAGTGTTCCGTACGGTGATTGCTTTTTAAATAGAAAATTATGTTACGGAAGTATAAAATGATCAGTGACTTCACAAAACACACCCAAATGAGTTTTCAACAAAGTTTATTTCCAATCTTTGAAATTTTTTTTTACTGAAAATTGATGATTGATTTGATTTTAGTACTTTTCGAGACAGGGGGGGGGGGGGGGGGCAGTGATTTTTTTAAAAATATTATGAAGAAAACTTTGCGCGAGTATTACATCATGTATATTTTTAAACTCGTGTTTTAACAAGCTTTCATTTGACACCTCACTCGATGATCCGGTAATTTTTCTTTTTTCACTTACGATTTCACCTCTCAAAAGTCACCCGTTAAGTCAAAATTTAACTTTCAAAGCTATGATTGGTCAAATAGTTTCGGAGAAAATCGGGTGTGACAGACAGACACCGAAGTGATCTGTACGGAACACTAAAAATAGGGGAGATATAGAACTTATATTCAATTAAATTATAAGATATGTCATTAGTAGAGACCGGATTATATGCATTTGCATATTTTCATATGCATTTGCATATTTAGACCATTCTCACCGATTATTGCATATTTTACCCAAAATCTAGTAATGATGCATATTTTCCCTATATTTACAATATTTCTCGGTATTACTAGGCAATTGAATTGCTCAGGGTATTGGTAATGTCGCCGTCTGGAACCGATCTTATCGCCGGAACATTACCTGCAATAGTCGAAACATTGATTAGGTTATAGTGCCAAGGGAATAACCAAAATTACGACGGTATTTTATTCCTTTGTTTCTTGGTCGGGATATTAAGTGATAAGTAGCTAGTTTCAAAGAATATTTGTTTGAGCGTAGATCAAATAAACAATTTTCTCGAAGACGAATTTTTATTTTAAAACAAGATATCAGTTTTAACATTATTGTTGAGGCGCTTGCATCAGTGTAGTCTTTTTGCAATTTTGAACGTGTTGTGTTAAAATTTAACGGGTACCATGCCACTCGCAAAAAAAAGTGTCTCTTCGTGGGTAGCTGCTATCCTGGAACATTTACATACGACGGAAATGTTTTATATTGTCGAGTTTGCGAGAAAAATGTTTCGTGCACAAAAAAGTTTCAAATTGACCAGCATGTCAAGACAAGTCTTCATATCGCAGGATTGCAAAAAAAAGGCCCACGACAACAACCTATAACAGCAACAAGTAGCAGTGATTCTACTTCTATAGGCAAACAAAAAAACCACTTTAGCATGGATTTATGTGAAGCATTGCTTGCAAGTAATATTCCTCTCCACAAACTTACAAATCCTACATTCAAAGATTTTCTGCGAAAATATTGCTTGAATCAAAAAATACCAGACGAATCAACACTGCGTAAAAATTACATACCAACAAATACGTAATGAACTTAAGGATGAAATTATTTGGATTTCAGCTGGTGAAACTACCGACAGTTGTGGTCGCTATATTGCGAATTTAATTGTGGGTGCATTAAGATTAGAGCCTTCTTCTTCCTATTAGGTGGCCTGCAAAGAACTTGACAAGAAAAATCATTCTACGATCGCCAGATTTGTGAATGAGGGTATTAAAAAAATATTTCCTGAATCTTCTGCAGATGAAAGAGTGTTTATATTTCTCTTAGATGCTGCTCCCTATATGATCAAGGCAGCCAAAGTCCTCCAAGTACTTTATCCAAATTTAATTCATATGACGTGCTTTGCTCACGGAGTCCATCGACTCGCTGAAGAAGTACGATCCACTTTTGGAAATGTAAATAAACTGATTTCATCAGCCAAGAAAGTGTTTCTTAAGGAACCTGCTCGCAATAACGCCTATAAAGAAAAACTGCCAAATGTGCCTTTACCTCCTGAACCAGTGGTAATTCGATGGGGAACATGGATTGAAGCTGTACTATTTTACAATGAACATTTCGAGGCCATCAAAGGTGTAGTAAATGACTTCGATAGTGCAGAGGCTATGGCAGTTCGTCAATCCAAGGAAGCATTTAACGATTCTGATATTAAATAAAACATAGCTTTGATTAGCACTCACGTTTCCCACATATCTGCGGGTATTAAAAAGCTTGAAACTCGAGATTTGGCGTTGACCGAATTAATTCAGTTAATGAATAAAATCCGTCAAATAAACTCCACATTGCCAGATGTATTCCGCGTAGAGTTAAAGAAAAGTTTGAAAACATTTTGTGCAATAACCCAGGCTTTGAACCTTTGTGTCAAACTGATAGTTTTATTAATGGGACGGGTGAACTTTTGTCAGAAACAATAAGTGCTAACATAGCACCCAAATTTAAATACTGCCCAGTTACGTCAGTGGATGTGGAACGGTCTTTTTCAACTTATAAAAATATTTTAAGTGATCGAAGACACAATCTTACTACCCAACATTTGGAATAATACCTTATTGTTTACGTGTACGAGAATACAAATGTTAAATAATTTAAAAAAATGTTAAATAATTGTTAATTAAATTTAAACATCGTCGATAACTTGTTAATTTTATGCTGATTTTGAAATAAAAAACTAAAAATTGCTAATTTTATTATTTAATATTGCGTATTTTGACCCTTTTATGTATATTTTAAGCATTTTTCATGCATATTTGCATGCATATTTCAAGATTTTTATGTTGCATATAATCTCTAGTCATTAGAAACATTAGACATGTATGTAGACTGCGACCTCTAAAAAGTCTATTTGTGAGAGGTCAGTTCACAATAGCTACCTGAGCGGCCATTATTTTTATTCTCATAGCTAGGAGAGTAAAAATATCATAATATTTTAAAAGATAATAAAAGGAAAATCTAAGTTGTCCAATTAAAAAGAGCCCCAAGTATTACTATAGAGAATGACAGTTTTTCCTTTTCCTGTAATAATAAATATAAAATATCCATCCAGTATTTTAGTACTTTCGTTGTAACACAAATGTAATTTCATCAAACTAAAAAATTACTTAATAATAAAACAAACAACACAAATCGATATTTTCAATGATAGGTCATTTATAGAAAAATATTAAACACAAAAGAAGTTGAGCAGAGCGAAAGATTCAAGTTTAAACATAAATTTTTCCTCTAAATATTATTTTTGTTAAACGAGATGTACCTAGTCATGCAGCCGAAAAAAAGCGTTTTTTAGGATTTTTTTTAGCGAAATTATTCATTATATAAATCAGGCTTTAATTTTATATAATGATACGTAGTTTAAAATATAATTTGTGAAATTTTAATGTAAAAAAAATGGAGACTGCGACCCCTTGCGGCATTGCGGTGTGCACGATAACTGGGAGCTTGATCATCTGAAATCAAAATTTCCAAAGAAACATATTAAAATCAAGTTAAGGTCGGCGAACGCTGACTCGAGAGCAGCCGCTCGCTACCTGCTCCGAAAACTCTATGCAAAGGTACTTCTTTTAAAGTGTTATAACTTCCTCAATTTTTAACCGATTCTTATGAAACTCACAGAAAATATTCTTAAGATATCATGCTAAAAGAAAATGTAAAAATTGAAAAATCGAATTTTTTGACCCAGATGACTACGTTAAAAATAACAATAAAAAAAGTATACAGTTTTTATATTCGTTGCCACAAAAAACGGACGTACAACACGATATATACAAAGCTACCCCACAAACACCCTCCCCGAGTTCGACTAATATAAAATAATGAAAGAAAATTGAGTGACTATGTTTTTCGTGACCTAGGACCCCCAAAACGCGAAGAAAAGCAAAAATCTCGAAGGGTAATTTATTCAGGAATTACCTAATTTTTTATTTTTAGCAGGAAAACAGAACAGAATGTTTAAAAGTTGTATATAAATATTATATATTTAAACTTATTCCTACAATTATTATAATTAGGATAGTATATAAGACAATAATAATAATATATAATAATAAAACCCTTAAAATGTAATGTGATTAATCAGGACTTTATCGTTGTGTCTTAAAAAGTCTGTCTTAGCTATTTTTTCAAAGCACTGCAATCAAATTGGAGAGTAAATTATTTCTGCGGAAGTTACATATACTACATATGGAATTTATAATTTTGGGCCAAGCATTTTGACAATGGGAAATAGGTATACTAGATTTATTGTGAATAATATATTTACACTCTAATTAGAGGTATATAATTATCGATTCCTTAGTTTGGTCAGCCTCTACGGCCTTGCCTTTTGCTGTGAAATAAGACTGACCAAACAAGTTTCCTCTTTTATCACTTCTTAAAAAAAATGCATATTAATGTAGATTAACGTGCTTATTACTGTAAAAAAACAAGTATATATTAAACATTATGTATGCAAGTATGCATGAATCTCCATATATTCTGTACTGGTAATTTAGTCACGTGTGAAGAAAATGTAACTAATTTGACATATGGATATTTTTGTTTGATATACTGTGTTGCGTAATATAATGTTAAACTTTTATGAAACAGTATTTGCGTTACATGAAGGAAAAACTTAGTATAGTATGCAATTTAAGGGAACATACACCTAGTCATCTGGGTCAAAAAATTCGATTTTTGGATTTTTACATTTTCTTTTAGTATGATATCTTAAGAATATTTCCTGTGAATTTCCAAAAATTTGACGAAGTCATAGCGGTTTAAAAGAAGTGCCGTTGCGTAGATTTTTGGGAGCAGGTAGCGAGCAGCTGCTCTCGCGTCAGCCTTCCCCGACTTTAACTAGATTTTAATGTATTTTAAATTTTTTCTTTTATAATATGATATAGATTCTTCAATTGTTCTTCTTAGAAGGGACAAGGCATTCACAACTGCTACTCTAAGGTTTTATATTCGGGACTGGGAGTTTGTGCAGTACCGTTGCACAGTTCACTCGTAGCAGCTCACTCGTAGCAATTCAGTCGTAGTAGTTATTAAAGTTACATATAATGGCAGCTATGTGAGTTCATTGTCACTGAAATGCCCATGACTACGCAGCTAAAGTGGACGGAAACGAGCTGACAATTGCTACAAAGTACAAAAGATGCTAGAATGCGTCATAAACGAGAACAAATTAGGTATTTTAGAAGCTGAAATAGCTGACCAAGATTCAGCATATGGAACTGGAGTCGATGATTTTCATATTTTCTCTGAACATATTGCTTGTCTTTGAATGAATTTTGATTTTGCCAAGAACTTTATTTTTAATTAGCAAAAATGTAAAACGTGGTAGCGTCATTTTTTGCTTTTTTGTTTAAACCAATGCCATTTGATGAACATTTTTTTTAAATCCTTAGTTCAAAGACAAGATTGATCCTCTAGTCAACTAATTTCTCTCAAAATTTTGATTTCAGATGATCCAGCTTCCAGTAATGGTGCACACCACAATGCTCCTTAAAAAAGGGTTTGCAGGGGAAAGGATGTAGCGCTGCAATTTCTTTTTTAATTAAAATTTCCCAAATTGAATTAAAAGTTATGTATTATTATCTAAAATAAAAACCTAATTTACATAATGAATAGTTTCGCTAAAAAAATCCTAACAAAATGTTTTTTTTCGGCTCCATGACCAGGTACAATCTGTTTCGCTAGCTGTATATGTTGTACAAATAAATAATATCATTAAAACCTGGAAGGTTTTGTGTGTATATGCATAATAATTTTTTATGAGGTTGTTAAGAAAGCATTTTTTACCACAATTCGTAAAGACTCTGTTTTGCTCTTGATCACTTTTTAACTATTATAATTTTAAAAAAAACACACATTAAGGGGATGTCTTAGCATCTGTAAAATATCTTGTTATGTTTTTAAAAATTAACAAAAGTGGGAAGATCTGTAACAATTATAAATAATTTTATTTTCAGTTAAACTTTGAAAATGTATTTTTCTTATTCTTGTTATCATCGCATTATCAGATCTATCTTAACTAACATCTCTGACAATGAAACGTACTATTTTCCAATCCTCTATTAAAGAAGAAGACATTGTTTTTAATGGAATATTACGGCACAAGTAAAACTGGCTTTAGCTTAAACCTTCTGAACATTTTTTTCCACGTTGTCTACTTTTATCATATTTTATTGAAAACGCCATGATGCAGGAACCGACATATATATATATATATATATATATATATATATATATATATATATATATATATACATATATGAAAAAAATATTACGGCACAAGTAAAACTGGCTTTAGCTTAAACCTTCTGAACATTTTTTTCCACGTTGTCTACTTTTATCATATTTTATTGAAAACGCCATGATGCAGGAACCGACATATATATATATATATATATATATATATATATATATATATATATATATATATATATATATATATATATATATATATATATATGAAAAAGAATACTTTTATGCAGTAGAACTTTAGTTACTTACATCCAATTTTAAATTTTAAAATCGACGAGTTGGGAGAAGAGGAAAAAAAAAACTTTTCCTGCCATTAAACTGTAAAAAACTTAAAAATCACTGACTGGAGATGAAAAAAGAACTCCCTGGCAGAACGGAACATTATAAACTTCCCCTAATAATAAGAAAGTCCTATTTCTAAGAAAGAGTTGTTTTCTACGTCCATATAATAAGAGAACCAAACTTGGTTTTGTTTTCATTTTTCCTGCTACGGGGCTGACATCCGAAGAGCAGAATACACTAACTTGGCGTTGTATGCTGGTGATCGGCGATTACTGCTAGATCAAAAGGCCGCAGAAATCATTACCAGCGCTAGACGCACCTCACCTCGATTTGAGCGAACTGGTCACTAGAGAATCAAGATCAATTTAGCAACGATCCTTTCCTTTTCTAAATTGAAAGAAATTAATAGAAATACAACAATGTTTTATTAAAATTTCCACTTTATTTTAATAATTAGATGATCGCTTCGACAGTACTGTGGCTTCTGCAGATGACTTACAACTACTATAGCATTTGTAACTCATCAGTACTGTGGATTATTTAGTAAGTAAGATGAAGTGAAAAACCTTAACGCAAAACTTTTTTTTATATCTATTAATTTAAAATGAATTACATGAATTATGAAGTGAAATCCGTGATACCGTCCCCGCATACTTAGCGAGAGAAGGCTTTGGATGGAAACACAGAAAGGCTGCCTCAATCACGAAAGTACGAAATCGACTGATACTTTTACTAAAATGCATCGCAGACAAAGACCTCTACCTTTTTTTGTTGAATCGCTAGAATCGAATCTACCAAAAATGAATCATCGTGGACACGTTCTTACTTGACAGACAAAGAACAGCTGAACTAACTAAATAACTACAGCATGTTTTCATTCAGATGGTGCAACGAAAATAATTAGATATAACTTTTATTAATGTAGAAACGGTTTTCGACAGTGATGATGATGTAAGAACCTACGTAGGTGTTTGACGAAAAAAAAAATGTAAAACGTGTAACAGTAAGAACTTCTAAAGTGTGAGTGCTAAAACTATTATATTAACTTCCGTTATACTGAAATAACCCCTTTAAGAATCTAATATAAAATATTAAATAAATCAGTGATATTGTACAACTTTTTAATCTCTTCCACAATGTTACTGTGTCACCAATGTTAAAGAATGTCAGAAACTATGATTATCTTATAAATGTAGTACACTATCATGCTAAAATCTTAAAATATTTACTCTTGATCTTGTCTGATAAAATATAAAGGACATGATAAAACCCTTGACCTTTATGAATAACAGATTGCATGTTGAGTTTTGTAAATACCCATTACGGTATGTAGATACGATAAAATATTAACTTTTGCTATAATGGCAATTTTATAAGTAAATTTAATAAATTTTTATTTTGAAAATCACGAGATAACAGTTGGCAAACGCTTTAATATCTAGGCAAAAAAATTATCTTATACAACGTGTAGGCTTTATTAAAAGATAATGATAAAAATCACGACATGTTTTATTAGGACAGTCAATAGTCAGTACTGTTCTTTCTCTTTAAGATTAATCAGTTATAATTATCAAGTTTTTTTTATACAGGTTAAAAAGAAATATCAGGATTTTAATTAGAACATGGTTTTAGAAAAATTCTATCGTGTCGGGCTTTTATCGAAATCTTAATCCAACAATGATCTCCAATATAATCTCTTAGCTATAACAGTTAAAGCATTGGTTTTACACAAAATCTCCGAATAATTGGCAAGGCTTCAAGTGGGCAGTATACATATATACACGTATACATACATAAGCCCGATTTTAAAGGCCGCGGTGCTTGTTTGAAATACCTATTTTGGGAGTGACATTCATGCACTTGACCTCACCAAAGGACTATTAGTCAGTCTGTCTTCTAAAATATGCCCAGCGGTAACTTGCAAGTTCTTCATCTATATCTATATCTATATATATATATCTATATATCTATATATATATATCTATATATCTATATATATATATCTATATATCTATATATATATATATATATATATATATATATATATATATATATATATATATATATATATATATATATATATATATACATATATATACACCGGGTGTACAAGTATGAAATGCGGATTTCAGACAACAGATGGTGCACCAATGCAGTTTGTGCTATACAGATTCAGACGCGCACGAGTGATAAATTGGAAAAGTGTATGCATAGTGTTGTGTTCAATATGTCGAAATTTATACCGAACAAAGATCATTCGCGGACAGCATTAATTTTTTGTTTTCATTTGAAGAAAACTGCTGTTGAATTATACCGATTATTTCGAGAAGCTTATGGTGAACATGCTCCATCGCAAGATACGTGTGAACGATGGTTTCGGCGTTTCAAAAGTGGTGACTTCGATTTTGCAGACAAGGAACGTGGAAAACCGCCAAAAAAATACGAAGATGTGGAATTCCAAGCATTGTTGGAAGAAGATGATTCGCAAACACAAAAATAACTCGCCGAGCAATTGGGCGTTAGTCAACAAGCTCTTTTCAATCGGCTACGAGAGATGGGAAAGATTCAGAAGACCGGTAGATGGGTACCACATGAGTTGAACGACAGGCAAATGAAAAAGTGCAAAAACACGTGTGACATTTTGCTCGCTCTGTACAAAAGGAAGTCGTTTTTGCATCGTATAGTTACAGAGGATAAAAAGTGGATTTATTTTGAGAATCCCAAGCAAAAAAAATCATGGGTAGACCCAGGCGCACCATCCACATCGACCGCAAGACCGAATCGCTTTGGCAGAAAGACGATGCTCTGTGTTTGGTGGGACCAGAGGGGCGTGGTCTATTATAAGCTGTTAAAACCTGGGGAAACGGTTAATACTAAACGTACCAACAACAATTGACCGATTTGAACATTTCGCTGCATGAAAAAAGGCCAGAATACCGAAAGAGGCAACGCAATGTCATTTTTCTTCATGACAATGCTCCATCACATACGGCAAATCCAGTTCGCGACACGTTGGAAGCACTCAGCTGGGAAGTTCTACCCCATGCGGCTTACTCACCAGACTTGGCTCCTTCCGATTACCACTTGTTTGCAGCGATGGGTAACGCACTTACTGAGCACCGCTTTAGTTCGTACGAAGATGTGAAAAAATGGCTCGATGAATGTTTCGCAGTAAAAGGGGAAGATTTTTACTGGCGAGGTATTCACAAATTGCCCGAAAGATGGGAAAAATGTATAACAAGTATAACAAGCGATGGAGCATACTTTGAATAAAGCACTTTTTATCATTCTTCCGAATTTAACTTGTTTTTTCAGAAAAAAATCTGCATTTCATACTTGTACACCTGGTATATATATATATATATATATATATATATATATATATATATATATATATATATATATATATATATATATATATATATATATATATAACTACATTTTTTTTTATTTTTGGGTACAAACTGTTTTCAAATTATTAGGCTTTCGTTTTATTTTGATTTTAAAGTCATTGTATTTTTTCATCAATTGCACCCTTTTATGACGGCTACGCTGGCAAAATAATAATAATGATAAACTTCTTCATATTAAATCTCGGTAATGAAAAGGCCAAAATTATTTTCCTTATGCAAAAGTATGTTACAATGTCAGTAATTTTGTCTAATTTACCTTAAATTACCTCAATAACTTATTGAATTTTTCAATTTTATTAAGTTAATATTTATCTATCGACTGCACCTTATGGTTTATGTGTTATACTTTCTCTATAGATAAATTTATATTAACAGATGCCGAGCTTGAACGTCAATTATGTCAATTTTTACAATGATAAATTAGTTTGGATTTAATATACATTTTGATAAATTATGATCTCAGTAAATCCCCTTGGAATTTTTAGCACTGTAAATGCATTTTCGCTTCTCAATTATATTTGTGAAAGAACCACCCGTCGATATTTTTTATTTTATCACTTTCCAAGGATTCCAGATTAGGACAAGCATAGTTTCCAATGTCTGGCGATTTGTCGGACTGTCTATCTGTCTGCTGGTACGATAACTCTTCCCAAATGAAATGAAATATCGCTTTAAAATTTGATATACCGCTTCGGGAAGAGAGAGAACGATATATTTTGCATAGTTTCAATGATATTATAACAATTTATTCTGGTTTTCGATAGGAATGATGAACAAATTTTAAACTCACTTATTTACACTTGAAAATATTTTGATAACAATCATTTTTCATGCTGCCTTCCGGACTCAATAGAGCGTTTTGAACGGTCAATAAGCATGTTAAATCAGTTTTTTTAGCTTATTCTTTCAGATGTCCTTCATTATCCTCTTTTGGATATCTTCAATGTCCCCATAATACTTTTCTTTCATCAACAAATGTAATTTAAATACAGTAAATGGTTGATGGGTAAAATACCATTTTTTGGTTAAAAAATCACTAATAAGCATCAAACGACGAAATGGTGCATTAACGTGCATAACCCGTCAACTTCCGCATCTACGATATTGTGGCCGCACACGAAGAATACGCGACAATACACGCTTCATAACACCTAGA
Source organism: Pachyrhynchus sulphureomaculatus (assembly GCA_019049505.1). Taxonomy (NCBI): domain Eukaryota; kingdom Metazoa; phylum Arthropoda; class Insecta; order Coleoptera; family Curculionidae; genus Pachyrhynchus; species Pachyrhynchus sulphureomaculatus. The sequence continues at coordinate 14,267,784 of CM032450.1, forward strand.
TACGATACAGCTTTAACCCTTTAACCAAGTAGAACGAATTCTTGTACTATACCCTCCGAATCATAGAAATAAATCAGCCTTATTTTCACTTTTGACTTCTCCGAACGACTTTTTTTTTGAATTTTCTTCGCTTGGGTGCTTCCACTCACAGCTTTGGCTCTTGGTTTTTGGATTATATTGAAAATACCACGTCTCATCGCCAGTTACAATAGAATACTTGAAATTTTTGTCCCTTTTTGACTATTTAATCACGTCTTTACAATGTTGAATTCGCCCAAATGCTAGGTCAAAATGAGATGGATTGAAGCTTTGAACATATTTAACTACTTTTTCATGTACCGCAATGGAGATTTTGGTCATTTTTTGACGAATTCACTAACAATTTCGATGTTTTCTACTGCAAAAATCATCTACAAAATCAACTACACTTTTTGTTAGCATTTCCATTGTGGATTTATTCGTTCCGGTCCAAGACCTGTATTGAATGTGAGAAATGGAAGCATTATCTAATAATTCTGTTAAATATAATAAAAAAAACCTTGTATTGTTGACCATCTGTAATCGCTTTAATAACAATCAATTGAAAGGTTTTCACATGTAATTTTTTTGAAACAATCTATAATTAGAAAATATCACGAATTTTGCCTCTTAAACCGATAACTAAAACACATTGTCACTTTAGGCGCAATATCTCAGCTTCTATTCATTCGACTGTCATAAAAATTAGACATAATGTCAGTGAAAGATTTACCTTTTCAACGCATATTATATCCAATCGGTGGCGCCACTCATATTGACTATTTTGAAAAAGTACTGTTTACTTTGAATTACATCGTGTAGATAAACATGTAAGAGTGGGTGTTTATTCTTTCATTATTCCTAATTTTAGTAGAATATTATGTAAAAATTTCCGAAGTAAATTTCTGAAATCTTTCCTTTGCCTCAGTTGATTTTGTGAATAATGTTTCAACAAAATATGTTGCCGTACTTACAACGCAGTGTAGAAGAGAGTGGGAGAATGTGGGAGGACGTACTATTGAATATATTATACCGTATGCCAGTTTCACGAGTCTTAAAGTCGTGTAACTGAATTTTCATTATTTAACAGTTTTACTACACAGTATAAAAATTTGAAGCAGCGTAAAATAAAATTGATTAACGAAAAAAAACCGTCTGGTTAGTTTTTATTGGGTGTTCCTATTATAAAAGATATTTATTAAATTAGATTTTGTGATTATAAGGGAACATGCATAAAATCAGAAATGGGGAAACCATAATAAAAAGATTTTGCACATCCTTTGATACAAGCTTGGCATGTAGAGGAAACCATATATAACTGGTGATACTTCTATCTCATGACAGTAATAACTAGCAAACAAAGAATTGCTTCTCTCTGCAAAAAAATAATATCGAAACAAAACTGTATTATTTTCATTGCGCCATCTTGTATATAAAAGATATTTATCATTCGATGAAATCACGGTAATTTTCATGATTGTAAGGAAACACGCATAAAGTCAGAAATGAGGAAACCATACGCCTTTAAAGAAATAATAAAAAGATTTTACACATCCTTTAATAAAAGCAAAGCATGTAGAGAGAACCTTATTTAACTGGTGGTATTTCCATTTATTTCATGATTTAAGTGCGAACTAACAAACAAAAGTACTTAACTCGGACCGCAACCGTGCGAATAGGGAAGAACTTCATCTCAAAGCATAAAAATCTTTTATATCCAATAAGATTGTAGGAGTAAGCTAAAGTGTAATGGCGCTTTTAAAAGATATATGCGTAAGATGGCAGTGTAAAGATCACGGACGTTTCCAAGGTCCAGTCGTGCTCAACTTACAGAAAGATCTCTCCTATGTAAACTACCATGCGATAATAAAAAATAATTGGGGTGCAGTGCGCTTTTTCGCCCTGTCCCATATGCGCAGAAATACAAAAATAATCATATTGCGTCGTTTTTTTCGGATCTGGCAACGTTACATTCTTACTCTGATCGAGACACGAGTTATTTGTGTTGGGGTTTAATGTTTTGGATTATTTTTTTAGGTTACGTTTATATTGGAGATTTTTAATAGTGCATAAATAATGACTTTACGAGTAAATAATGGCATATTTGTTAAAAAAAATGCTGAAAAAATAAATATAGCAATAGCAAGTATACCTGATGCAAAAAAAAAACAGGAAATTCAAACAACAATTAATAAAATAGTTCAATCTAAAATTCCTGATGAGAATAGTATAGTTTCATTGAGAAGAGTTAATTCGAAATCTGAAATGCACTGGCTGCAGAAGTCTTTTAGATATGGAAAAATTGAGTGATTTCAAAATGAAAGGGCTTCATTTAAAGGTCAAAATAAAATATGACAACTGTACTAAATGTAATTTAGCAAATATTGGAGTGATAAGAAACCAAATCTCTAATATTAATTAATATACTACTTATTTTACGACTACGACTATAATACGACATCCTTGCCGATATCCTTGGGATATGGAAAGAGGGTAAAATCCCTACTGAGGCGGGGAGGTGACCGATAAAAAAAAATACTACTTATTTATGCTGAATACTAATAAATATTTGATTTGTTATAAATATTACGACAACCTATATTTTTTTATATCTGTAAGCTAAACGCATTTATTAAAATCAGCTGTGCGTTGACGGTATTTCAAACTTTCTGCGCAGTGCTACGTTGCCAAATCACGAACTTTTATTTATCAAGTTATGCGAGGAAAACTGAAAACGATGAAAAGTAGCTCACTTTCAAAATTTTTTGTGAAAATGCGAATACCGCTTGCTATAATTTTCTTTACAGAAAAATATTTTTTATATTTTTAACTAATGATTCTAAGTTTTTGAAAACAATCGTAAGAAAATTACCATTGTTATATACTAAACATCCGTCTCAACATAGGTCGGGGTAGGGTTCGTATGTTAAAGATGAAAATTTTAATAGCCAAATTTACAAATTTAGTGCCGTAAGGAATATTGAAATTTTTTCTGCGTATGAAGGACACTGATAAATATGTATATTCAAATTTTCTAGATAATCGTAAGAAAATTTATTTTCTTCTAAACGTTCTTAATAGAACCTTGGGGAAACGCAATTGAACATTAAGAAGTCTTGAACGGGGATGCCTGATATATACATAGCATTATATCGTGTTTGGCATGGTGAATTCTTTGTTACGTTTCGCTCATATGCTATGTTTAAAAGGCCTTCTTTATGGCTTAATTTGATAGAAATGCGATTATACCACCTTGTCGAAGGCATTGCTCACATCACAGAAAATAGCCCACGTACTGAATTTACGACTGAAATTCTTTGGAATGTTGGAAGCTAATTTAACCATCCGTCAGCAATCCATCAAATTCCGGTTTAAGTATAAGAATTATTTTAGCTAACATCCAACTTTTTGAAAAATACTTCTGTTCTAAAATTACTTTAGTTAATTTAGATAAACCTAAAATTGTTTTATCAAGTATATTTCTTGGGGCTTATTCTGATTTAGTCTCGACCCAGAATTTTTTTTTGCATTTTAGGTATTGGATTATATTTTTGATTTTACCCATATTAAGTAGTATATTATTTGGAGGTTGAAAATTTATTGATTTGTCGATTCTCATGATATCAGATATTCTATTTTCTTTAGAAAGATCTGTGGAGGGATTTTCTGAGATGTGATCATAGAAATTGTTAACAAAAATTTCTACTCCCCTAACTCAATCTACCTGGAAATATATATAACCTTGTTCCGGCAAAAATAAAGTTCAGAGGAGTTCAGAAAAATAGTTTTCAACGATGAAGTTTCACTGACCTCAGCACTTTATAGCTTGGACGGGGCAAGTGAAATGAATACCAGCTACCTCCTTACATCATGTCGTGTTTGTCTATTTACTCAAGATATTTGGTTGTTCCTTTTAGAAATTAAATGGTTAATACTATATTCAAAAAATGTTACGTTACGTCCTGTAACAGCAGCCATCCGAAACAATAAAGAAGTCGTTATAATAATAGTCAAATGTTATCTTTTTTAATGTCTTCTTGTTTTTACGAAGATTGTGAGTTTTAGAAGGAAAATAGACTTAATGCATAAAGCTAAAACTATCGCCTGTCTCAATAATCAGCCGTTCTAAGCACCCTAAATTACAAAATATTTAATGTTTAATCAGTTCCTTGTTCCCGAGGTATTGGAATCTACTTGGATTCAAGAACACAATAATTGTATTTTATTTAAAGTTGAGAAAAATCATTAGGATACAAACATGAAATTCCAAAATAAGCTATCTCTAAAAAAACTTAAGCAACAAAACTCGACATTAAGCAAGCTGAGGAAGTTTTTGGTAAAACTGAAAATAATGAAAAAATAATATTTCCCGACTTCAACAGGACCTATAATACGATATATTAGAAGCAGTCGCCCTCCATCATCCCTTTTAACCTTTACTATATATATTCGACTATAAACAGCTAAGCTTAAAATGTCCCCATTATATCAACAAAAAAACAAGGAAAAACTTCTATAAAACCACTAAAAATTTACCAAATTTATAGTCACCAACTCTTTTCGCTTTCTTCCCCTAAAGTGGTATCCTCAAAAACTATAGCTTTTTTTCAAACTTTATTAGTACAAATTTAAAATCTATGCCATTTCGTTCAGAATTATCGTGCCAAATTAGAAATCATATTTTTCATGCTAGGAATCAAAAAATGTAAAAATCCCGGAGGGTGATTTTTTTCATGGACAAACTTTCTTTACCGATCGACGTAAAAACAATATGAACCTCCGAAGTTAATATACACGTAAATAAGTGATCCTTCATTAAGTGGCAAGAGTTGCACAAGAATACCCATCAAGACGTTATAATAAAGCCAATAAATTGGTTACACTAAATAATGAGTTTTTACGGCTAATAATATGTCTGCCCAAGAAAAGTGTTAAAATAAATGGCAATAAAAAAATAATTAAATATTATTTCCATTAAAATAGCATAACATCAATAAATTCTGTTTCACTGGTGTCATTAAGGTTCGCCACTGACTGTGACGAAAAAAGAAAATATCGGTTCAGTATAGAAAAAGTGATAGTGTTTAGTCATTGTCGGAAAACAATGGAAAATAAAAGAACGTTCTTCAAAAACAGGGTTATCAAACCATCAACCTTTTTATTTTGTACAACCGGTTGCAAAAATAACTGCAAAGCAAAAGATAAATGCTCAGAATTATTATTCCCATTTAGAGATACCTATAAATTGCTTACAATACGTTTTTTTTTTATCATGCTTCACCTTCGTTTTTATGATGTCTCTTTGAGAGGATAATGAAGGAAATGGCGTGGGGGGGGGGGCAGGAAAACAGCAGGCTTTATATGGTCAATTGATTACTTCAATTCCCGACTTCTGTAATATCGAACTCACTTGTGTTTTCATAAACAAGAAAAAGTTAACACGTAACGTATACAATGACGTATATGTAATGAAAGCTTGCTTTGGTCGAATGAGATATAATAGTTCTTGGAATTATAATTAGAACCTATCAATCAAAATCCTTTAGAGTGACTTTTAAACGTTCTGCATACGATTGCGATAGGCATCTTCAGAGATATTTACTCTACGAGACGAGCAGTTTCAGTCGCTCTCGCAGTCGGTCTGCCAGTTTGTCTGACGGTCGATCTGTCTGTCTGTTGGCACGACAACTCTCAAACAAAATTTGGTATACATATAATATTTAAAGTGAGAAAAAGTTATAACTTCAAAGGTGTGAAAAATATTTGGTAGTAATCCTGGTTATATGGTGCTTAAAACTATCCTTAAATACCTAAGATTATGCTAATCATTTTATTATATTTATATTTACAGACAGGATTATTTTAAGAATGCAAATCTGTGGTACTATTTCAGAAAACTAATAAAGATTAAGTAAGGGTGAATGGTTTAAGTCTACCTGTTCGTTTAATAATATATTGGAGTTTTTTTCCGTTTGTTAATTTCAAGACATTAAAGCAAATTAAATTTTTTAGATTTATTTTCTACATGTAGGATTTTTAACGTATCATCAAAATTATGGGATTCGTTTATTATATGGATTGCGTAATGTGAATTGTTCTTATTTTTTAAATAACTATGTTTATGTTCTTTAATGCGAGTTTCAAAAGATCTATCAGTTTGTCCTACGTAGGTTTTATTACAAGATCCACAATTTAATAAATAAACTCCTGATTTTGAGGATTTCTTAGATTTGGTTTTGTTATTCAAAATTATACTCCCTAAGGAATTACTGGTGTTGAATGCTATTTTATTGTTCTTTTTTATTAAATGTTTGGAAATTGTTCTAGTTATTTTCCCTATGTATATGAGTGTACTAAATTTTCATTTTTTTGTCATTAATTGTGGGATAAATTAGAGAGATTGCTTGTTTAAAGGATTTTTTATTCAAGATAATTATCTATAATGTTGGGGTCATATCCATTATTAATTGCTATTTGTTTGATTATGTTGAATTCTTTGTTAAAATTAGTTTTAGTCATAGGGATATGTAACAATCTATGTATGAAAGAGTTAAAAGCTGCCATTTTGTGAGTATAAGGGTGGGATGAACTATTGTGTATGACTGTGTCAGTATGTGAAGATTTGTGAAAAATCGAGAAATCGTGTTTATTGTTCACTCTTGATATAGATATGTCAAAGAAATTTATAGTTATTGGTTTCTAATTCTAAGGTGAATTTAATATTAGGATGCAAATTATTTAGGAAGTTAAGGAGGATTGTTAGTTGTCTATCTGTTCCCGTGACACAGGAAATGATATCGTCAACATATCTATATCAGTAAACAATATTTTTGCTAAAAGCGTTTTGATAAATTTTTAGTTCTAAATGATCCATGAAAATTTCCGCTAGTAAAGGGCTTAAAGGATTGCCCATTATTAGACCTGTCTTTAGATGTATAAAAGTTATCGTTGAATTCAAAATAGTTTTGATCCAAGCACGTCGTAAGTAAATCTAAAATATCCCGTTTAATAATTTCGTTTACTTTATTCTTGACTAAGAGCTTATCCCACCATATGAAGTCATAGAATTAATTAAATTTATTGAAATAAATTGCCGTAAATAATGGTTACCCCCAAATATGGTCAATTCAATACTCAATAAAAAATTTAAAAACAAAGCTAGTTCTGAAGTCTACCCTAAAACTAAAGACAACAATATTAATTATAAATCATTAACCTTCAGAAAAAATTAAACACTACTTAAACCAAAATAATATAAATATAGCTTTAAAAACTAATAGCTCACTTGGAAAACTCATAAAAAATGCGAAAGTTAAACAAAACAACGGTGAAAAATAAGGGGTATATAAATTGAATTGCGATTCGTGTACTAAGGCGTACATAGGGCAGTCAGGGCGCTAATTTGAAACTAGAATTTCAGAAACGAAGTTTTCTTAACAACAAAACAGATTCTTCCTACAGCAATCATTTAATATAACAGAATCAGCAATTTAATGACCAGTTTGAAATATTACACGTAGAAAACAAAGGAAAAAAGTTAAACCTTTTGGAACCCATTCTAAATGAATAAACAGAAATCAATACGACTGATGGAAAATCCCCATTATTAAATTTACATACCTTATAAAGTTGAATTCCAAGAATACCCTAATTAACTAAACTACTAGTAGATACTACTAAAAGTAGATAATAATGTGGAATAAATCAATTTTGTAATAAAAAGTGGAAATTTTGTCAAGTTGTCTTTCATTACGTTAGTTGTGGATTTCCATCAAGTAAAAGCCAAAGCTACTCGAAGTTTTCAATGGAGTTGGCGTCCGGAGATTGTGAGAGCCACTCTAGTAGCTGACCGTGGACCCAAGTGAGCCGTTTCGCGACGTGTTTTTCGCCCAGCAAAGGTTTCCTCAACGTGTTTCGGAATTTAATATTATGAGCACGAAGATGTTGTCGAATGGTCTCATGGGACACATTCAAACCCAATTTTCTTAATTTTGCCATTCCTTGACGTAGTGTTAATTTCGGCTCCAGTAAAAACAAAGACACGATTTGCTTTTCGACTTTCGGAGTGACTTTGCCTACCGAGCCACGTTTTGGTAAGTCGTTGATATTTTTTGTATCGTTAAAATGATTTACCCACTTCATCACAAACGACACCGACACGGCCGTGGAATGTGTCATTTTAGGCACCTTTGAATGGAAACACAGATAGACTGCCTCGAATCGACGCCCAAACAAGTGACTCATTTTGGATTTTACGTGATTTCGACGAAAGTTCGGAATGGACTGATCCTTTTACCGAAATGCGTCGTAGACAAAGGTTCCGTCTACCAATTTTTTGTCGAGTCGCTAGAATCGCATCTATCAAAACGGAATTATCCTAGTCACGTTCTTACTTGACAGACTGTAGCTCCAGTCTGACCGATCTGCTAGTAATTTAACACACGCATGCTGATTTCGAATTTATTTTATTTCTAAGAATAAATAATGTAGAACTAAATAAAACTCTTGCATTTTAACTAATCAATCATCCTTTGGCCGTTCATCAAAACCCACTGTCACTCCTACCACTATAACTAGACATCTAATGAAACAATAAACATAGAACAGTGGACAAGACGATAATTCCCGCTTTTAAAAAAGGCGCTACTATGCTGGCGCTACTACTTTTTTCTTTTTTACCAAAAATTTCTTTTTCAAGAAAAGGTGTATGTCAAATTTTCCAAAATTACCTAGGACAATTTATTGTCATCAATGATTTCAAGTTAATTTCTGTTTCACTTGTGCCGGTGTACCTGCTTTTCTACTAATAACTGTTGGTTTTATGCCACGTTCCACTCTATTCTGTTAGAGTACTTCGATATTTGATTTTTTTCTTAAATAATTACAATTTTGTTAAGCCTTTAGCTTCAGATTTACGCTTGGGCAAGAACAAAATTATTATGTTAAATATATAATTTAAGAGATCTGTATCTTGTAATGACTGTTTTATTAAGACATAAATTAATCGTTAATAAAAATGCGTGCGGCGCTTATTAAAAAAGTACGAGTTTATTAGAAACAAAAAGGTGCAATGAAGAAAAATGTTAAACAAGTAACAGTTTTGTTGGGGAGATTTTAATTTTGTTTTCAATAAAACGTGAAGTGTACTGATTATCTGTAATGAATTTTTGTAAAATATACTAATAAGTAATGTAAAAAAAGTAACGCCCAATCAATTGACATTTGCAAGTCACAAAAACATAAGTAAAGTAATTTAGCTATGACTTTCAAGTCAATCCCAAAAAACTGGTAAAACGATTTACCTTCTTATGAACAAGCAGTTAGAACTGCGTTTATTCTTGAAAATAATCCATGAATTTGACTTTCTTACATTAAAAATAATTTAAACACGGTATTTTACCCAAGATGTACTTTATGGCTAGATATTAATAAAAAGAAAGTTAAGCAGAGGAAGGGCCTCTAATAATTGTAAAAATCATAGGCAATAATTTTCCAATTCTTCAACAGTTAAAAACCCTAAAATGGTCGTATATTGCAACATATAAGCAACTCCATGTCGGTTTTAATACAAATAATTATACTTAAATTTCGTCTAATATACCAACCAAAAACCAAAATTCTCATAATATTATTGAAATTATAAAATATTTAACGATTCCCGCGCCTGTTAGAATGCGAAATAATAAAAAAATAATAAAATATTCAGATTCCTCGAGTCCAAGAACCCTGAACAGAATGTATAAAATACGATATAGACAGACATCCCTTTAAATGAGAATAAAAGACTAAATTTTCAGTAAAATTTCCACTTTTATTGATTTTTATACTTGACACGTGTCTCGCTAAAACATTAGCTTCATCAAAAGTATGGATATAGAATGAAATAAATATTTATTTCATTCTATACCCATACTTTTGATAAAGCTAAGGTTTTAGCGAAACACGTGTCAAGTATCAAAATCAATAAAAGTGGAAATTTTACTAAAAATTTAGTGTTTTATTCTCGTTGAATATGAATTTCCATCCAGTAACGGCCGAGCCAGTTAATTATTCCTTTAAATCTTTCCCTCCCTTATCCCCATCGAAAACCAGAGAAATCTTTTATATTAAAACTACACAATCATCTTCCCCCCTTGTTAAAATTGAAAATAATGAGAAAATAATGTTGTTTAAATTTCTCCACTTTCTCCAAGAACTCTGACAAAGACCTACAGCACCATAAATATGAAGCCATCCTATAAGAATTATGTTTAGAGATAAAAACAATGCATTGATGCCTAACTGGTAAGTAAATATGGATTCATAATTCTTAGGAAAAGGGGATAAGAACTTAAATTTAAGGATTTACTAAGAGAAACTGCGGGAAAAATTAAACCCGTAAAAAGTCTATCCTCCTCCTCCTTTCACCCTCGAGAGGGTATGGTGACCCTGTACTCAATAGATGGATTGAACTATCATCTGTCACTGTTCTCAATTCTGTGCGTGCTTTGATGTTTCATACAATGACTTCCCAGTCAACTGTTTTACCTGATCCACCAACGTGTAGGTGATTTACCCCTGCAGCGCTTTCCCTTTAGGACCAGGGATTCCAGTTCGTGTCTTTTGCTGAGGTGGCCGAAATACCTTAAGTATGCCTGGTATGAGAGTTCAATCTAGTTCGATGTTCCACTCACGATAGCCTGAGAGTTCGTCGATACACCCATATCTCAAATGCAAATATTCTATTTCTACCCGCTTTCTTTATTGTCCTGTTTCCGATGCATATGTTGTAACCGGAAATATGAGCGTCCCAGTCAGCCTTAACTTAGTCGATCGTGAGATGCTCGAGTCTTTCCATACTTTGATTAATTTTATGGTTGTAGAGCGAGGAATTGGGAGTCTCCTACGTATTTCCGAGTGACACTGGCCGGTGTTGATAGAAATCTACGATTTCATACCCTAGTAGGTGTTGATTATCATTCGTTGTTAATGATTATTATTTTTGTTTTGTTGTTGTTTACTTCCAATCCGTGGATCCTTGTCAGTCTTTGCATAATTACCTCTAAAACACTTTCATTTTCAATTAAGGTGTCTGCATAGCGTAAGTTCTGTATACGTATATTATTATTCACATTGTTCTTGAATTGCTGTAAATTGTACTCGGTGGGAAACACAGCCCTGGGCGAATTATTGAAACGAGAGGATGTTTTCCATATAAAAGACTGCTTGAAAAGCGTTGTACGAGGAATAACAAGCTGAACCTCATACGGATGTGAAGTATTAGCGCGATATTTATTTCTAACATGTATCGCTCTGGGAGGAATTAAGCGGGCTACATCCTTCGAACACTTTCCATGAAAATACTTGTAGAATAGGCTCAAGTCACCAACAGTTCTTCGATGTTCCAGTGAATCAAGGCCGCCGGCCAGTTCCGGTTCTCCAATCAGACGAACAGCCCTTCTCTGAACAGAATCCAACAAATGCAGCGGAGCCCCAAACATGAGAGCGGTATTCCACAGTTGGTCGAATTTGAGCTTTGTAAAGAATTAACAGTTGGTGTGCTTTCTGGTTCGAAATAATATTTCCAACTTTTGAGAAGCTCTCCTTCCTATCCTTGCACCATGTTCATGCCAGGACAAATTGAGTGACGATGTTAGAGGAATGGAGTGCCCCGCCATAACTATGTCGGGTTCAGCAACGTTAACTTTTTTAGAAATAACTGCCGCCTGGATTTTTGTAGCGTTAAATTCCACTTGGTTACTGTCACTCCAAGATAGAATTTCTTCCGGGTTTTTGTTAAGTTGAACGACTTCCCGCTGCGGATATTCGTCTGAGTAGCCGATGTCCGAGCGTTCAAAGGGAATGAAGAGACAAGCATACTGTCATCTGCAAAGCTGTAGATTGGGTTTCTGGTCTTTTCCGGCAATGTAAAAGAGAAGTAGGAGATAGTATGGAGCCTTGGAGCGCACCGGCGTTGATAGTGAAGGTGTTAGAAAGAAATCCATCGACTGCCACTCGTAGAGAACGCTCTCTGAAGAAACATGAGAGCCACAAACAGAACTTTTCAGACATACCACAAGAGCGCAGATTAGGCAACAGTCCATCGTGCGAAACACGGTCGAATGCCTTACGATACTTAACGACCTCCACCTTCGCCACTCTCTGCCCCTATTGAAATTAAATCTAATGAAAAAATAACTTAATTTTTAGATTCCAAGAGCCCTGAAAGGGCATATAAGGCAACAGATATGACGTAAACCCTCTAATCTCCTCATACACCATTGTGTTTTACTATTAATAGTTAGTGTATAAAATGTGCTTACTATCCCAACAAAAAAAACAGGAAAAATTTCCATAATACTACTCAAATCATATAAAATTTACCAATACTGACCCTTTTTATCAGCTTTCCCTGAAGTTATATTGTTTATGTGTACCAAATTTTAATTGGATATTTCATTTCGTTCGGGAGTTATCGTGCTCATGGACAGAAAGACCGACGGAAATGATTTACTATATTTTTTGTTCAATACAATATTTTCCTTTAGTAAGGAAATTAAAAATATTGGGTTTAATTTGAACATTTGAAGTACTTTGAAAAGTTAATTCCGTATATTCATATCGCAATTTTCAATACAGTTCTTCAATCCGTTTTCGTTCAAGCATGCTCGAAATTATCGAAACAAACTAGTATGCAACTATCTTATTTTGTCGTATTATGAATATTATTTAACTTAACGGAACATCACAGAACGTCTCGCAAGATTTTGGGTAAAAAGGTTACGTTATTATACCTACTTATCAAATAAACCGTATACACCATATTCTGATTTAAGTATTCAGGCATGCTTTATGGTATTTTGCCGATTATAGGTTAATTTATTCACCACAAAACTGTTTACTTAGATAAAAGCTATTAAGACGACTTAACTGTTAAACATATAGATAAATAAATTACAATCTTTGATTCAATTATCGAGTAGTAAAAATAAGCTTCTAGAAGTTATAAACAATGAAATCTGTCCACACTCTGGAGAGAGCATTAAATAATACACGCAGTAGGCTATATTTTAATTTACTTTTAAAATTCCTCTATAAATATCCTATCAAGTTTACAAATACTATTAATTAATTAAAATTGTAATGTTTTTCTGTTTCTTTACTTCGTCATCAGTTTTGATTGGTTGTTTCACTACAGTGATTTTTACTTTCCTAGACTATGAAAAATATTGTTTCCCATTTCCGTCGGTCTGTCGATCCATTGACATGATAATTCTAGAACGAAATGGGATATCGATTTTCAATAACATATATAAGTTTTTAAACTGCCTCTCTTAAGAGGGTTGATACCGAGTTGCGGTAAGGGTCGGTGAAAGGCAATAAAAAGTTCCGAGCTGCGGTACAGACCTATTTCGAACTCAAAATTGACGGCAGAGTTGCGGTCCGTCACAGGCAGGTATAGAGCTATAAGATGCAAGTGACGTGTGAAAATTAAAGCAAAAAACATATTTCAGTAATTACTATATTTGACATGCATTTGACAAACGTTACAGCCTTATTCTGGAAACTCTAACCTGAACTAACCCTAATTTAATGTAATAATTAGAGACCGGATTATATTTTCATATGCATTTGCATATTTAGACCATTCTCACCGATTATTGTATATTTTACCCAAAATCTAGCAATGATGCTTATTTTCCCCATATTTACAATATTTCTCGGTATTACTAGGCAATTGAATTGCTCAGGGTATTGTTAATGTCGCCGTCTGGAACCGATCTTATCACCGGAACATTACCTGCAATAGTCTAAACATCGATTAGGTTATAGTGCCAAGGGATTACCCAAAATTACGACGGTATTTTATTTCTTTGTTTCTTGGTCGGGATATTAAGTGATAAGTAGTTAGTTTCTACGAATATTTGTTTGAGCGTGGATCAAATAAACAATTTTCTCGAAGACGAATTTTTATTTTAAAACAAAATATCAGTTTTAACATTATTGTTGACGCGCTTGCATCAGTGTAGTCTTTTTGCAATTTTTAACGTGTTGTGTTAAAGTTTAACGTGTACCATGCCACCCGCAAAAAAAGTGTCTCTTCGTGGGTAGCTGATTATCCTGGAACATTTACATACGACGGAAATGTTTTATATTGTCGAGTTTGGGAGAAATATGCTTCGTGCACAAAAAAGTTTCAAATTGACCAGCATGTCAAGACAAGTCTTCATATCGCAGGATTGCAAAAAAAGGCCCACGACAACAACTTATAACAGCAGCAAGTAGCAGTGATTCCACTTCTATAGGCAAACAAAAAAAACCACTTTAGCATGGATTTATGTGAAGCATTGCTTGCAAGTAATATTCCTCTCCACAAACTTACAAATCCTACATTTACAGATTTTCTGCGAAAATATTGCTTGAATCAAAAAATACCAGACGAATCAACACTGCGTAAAAATTACATACCAACAATTTACCAACATGTTCTGGAAGAAATATGTAATGAACTTAAGGATGACATTATTTGGATTTCAGCTGATGAAACTACCGACAGTTGTGGTCGCTATATTGCGAATTTAATTGTGGGTGCAATAAGATGATATTAAGATAAGACAAGACAAATCATTCTACGATCGCCAGAGGCTATGGCAGTTCGTCAATCCAAGGAAGCATTTAACGATTCTGATATTAAAAAAAAACATAGCTTTGATTAGCACTAACTTTTTCCACATACCTGCGGCTATTAAAAAGCTTGAAACTCGAAGTTTGGCGTTGACCGAATCAATTTAGTTAATGAATAAAATCCGTCAAATAAACTCCACATTGCCAGATGTATTCTTGTGGAGAGTTAAAGAAAAGTTTGAAAACATTTTGTGCAATAACCCAGGCTTTGAACCTTTGTGTCAAATTGATAGTTTTATTAATGGGACGGGTGAACTTTTGCCAGAAAACATAGCACCCAAATTCAAATACTGCCCAATTACCTCAGTGGATCTGGAACGGTCTTTTTCCACTTATAAAAATATTTTAAGTGATCGAAGACACAATCTTACTACCCAACATTTGGAACAATACCTTATTGTTTACGTGTACAGGAATACAAATGTTAAATAATTTTAAAAAATGTTAAATAATTGTTAATTAAATTTAAACATCGTCGATAACTTGTTAATTTTATGCTGATTTTGAAATAAAAAACTAAAAGTAATTTTTAGTTTTTTATTTCAAAATCAGCAAAGTAGTAATTACTTTTATTATTATTTAATATTGCATATTTTGACCCTTTTCATGCATATTTTTTTTTCAGCATTTTTCATGCATATTTCAAGATTTTTATGTTGCATATAATCGGGTCTCTAGTAATAATATTTAAGAATTAATAATATTTGACAATTTAACCCTACCTACCTGCCGATTTGTCGATTACCGCAACTCGGATGAAAGGCAGGCCAGAATATTTACAACCTTCTAAAGGCGAACCGCAACTCGGTATCTCTTCTTAAGAGAAATGGGCTAAAAGATGTATTATGAGAATTTTCCTGGTGTTTGTTTAGAGTAAAGGAGAAATTTTAAGTCTAATTAGTTATAATCGAATATAAAGGGTGATTCATTTAGAGGTACTTTTTGTGATGGGGATTTAATTGCAGATTGCGCATGCGTCGTGTCAACTGAAGTGGCATTCCTGTTCAGTAGTGTTTGACAATTCATAATGGAAAGAAAGCCTGGCACAGCGTCTACAAATTGTTCAACTTTATTACGAAAATGGGCGTTCTACGAGGAATGTGTATCGGGCGCTTAGAGCAACTTATGGTCCACATAATCGGCCTACCGAACGCACAATTCGCTCTACCATCAATAAGTTTGAGACCCAATTTTCATTATTGTATAATGCTCGACCGAATAGACCACATCCAGCACGTAGTGAAGAAAATATAGGGGCGGTAGCGGAGAGTGTACGCGAAGACCGTGAAGTGTCGATTCGTCGCCGTTCTCAACAGCTTGGCCTGTCATATTCAACTTGGCGTATTTTACGTAAGGATCTTTCTTTAAAAGCATACAAAATTCAACTAGTGCAACAACTGAAGCCGACCGACCTTCCGAATCGTTTCCGTTTTAGTCGTTGAGCTCTTGACAAGCTTGCAGAAGATCCACTGTTTTCGAGAAAAATTGACTTAACTTTTTCCTTTGGGGCTATGTAAAGTCCAAAGTCTACATGGATAAGCCAGCTACAATTGAGGCATTGGAGGCCAATATTACTCGAGTCATTGGCCAAATACCACTCGAAATACTCACACGCGTCATTGAAAATTGGAACTTCAGAATGGACGTTGTTAACCGTAGTCGCGGACAACATTTGAAAGAAATTATCTTTAAGAAATAATTGTAAAGAATGGTTCTTTTATATGATAATAAAGATTATAAAATAAAATTGTTTTTATTTATTTTTTTTGTATTTAAAAAAAGTACCTCTAAATGAATCACCCTTTATAATGAGTAAAAGGGGTGAGGAAAAGTGTTAGGGGAGTTGCTTCGTCTTTTTCATTGTTCTTGGTGTCGACGAATCTAGAAATCTAATATATCTGAACTTTGTTCTCATCTTTTCTTGTAATTAATATCTCACTACACAGTACCTACAATTCAAAATATCGAATTTTAATGCCTGGCGTATTTTTAGTGTTCCGTACGCAACATTTATGGGATCACTTCGGTGTCCGTCTGTCACACTCGATGGCCCAATAAGAGCCATGCAATTTTGAAAGTTAAATTTTGGCTTAAGGGGTTAGTTTTTGGGGGGGGGGGGGGTGAAATCGGAAATGAACAAAAATACCAGGTTATTGAGTGAGGTGTCAAATGAAAGCTTGGTGTAATACAAGCGCAAGTTTTTCTTCATAATATTTAAAAAAAACGCCAAAAAACGCTGTCCACCCCGCTTATCTCAAAAAGTACTGTATAAAAAATGTTGAAAAAATTCTAGAATATTCTCCATAAAGTGTAGAGGGAATGAAAATTATCAATCAAATTACTGTTTTGAGGTTTCAATTGCATAGATATGTAAAAATGACACTTACGTATAAATTTAGACCGCGTGAGACCACGGGCGATCAAGTAAACCCAAGTCATGAGCAATTAAAAGACGTTTAAAATGGACAAATAAGTCAAATTTTAAACCTAATAGTTTCTTTACCTTGCACACATTATTTTTTTGAGGAATAAATTGCATAGATATTCAGGATTGACAATTTCAATCTTGGGCCACGTGCAACTACGGACGACCACGACCAAGTTAACTCAAGTTATGAGCAAGTAAAAGACGTTTAAAATGCGCAAATAGGCTAAACTTCGTATTTAATGGCTACTTTTTGTTGTGCACCTTATTTTTTTGAGGTGTAAATTGTATAAATAGCCAGGGCTGACAATTATAAACAAATTTAGACCACGTGCAGCTATGAGCGACCAAGTAAAGTCAAGTTCCGATCAATTAAAAGACGTATAAACGTATTACCTAACTTAACCTAAGGCGTTGAGGGAAAATATATAAAAGTAATTACATTATAGAGGTATTAGAATAGGGGAGGTAAGTTCTAGCGAAAAGCGTGGGGATAGTAGAAAGAGAAATAAATAATATCAGACATTCAGTCTCTCTTATTCGGCGCACACCCGCAACACTCTCGCACGGGTACGCACTCTAACATAGTATTGTGGGCGTGTGTACCGTGCGAGGGTGTTGTGGGCGAGAGACAAAATGACTCATATTATTTCCTTCTCTTTTGAACGACTATATGCTTTCACTTACAGCAGGCTATATACTTTCTCTCCTTTAGAGAGATAGAGATTTAATTTCTGAAACCAATATTAGAATTTCCAGAATCCAACAAATTTAATTGAGTGTTTCCTCCGTATTGCAAGATCTAATTTCTGCTTGATTTAGTAATTAAGCTTTTCTTTCTGTGTAATCTACTAGTATAAAGTAACGTATTCTTCCCGAACGCCAATGGCCAAAAATCTTAAATGGAAAACACTATAAAAGCGAACTCATTATCCATCGACCATCTCGTTACAAACGAGCGTTTACAGCGTCCGTCATGGCAGCAAAATCAGATTTAAATCGCATTTTAAAGTTTCAGTTCCTTGCACCTTACTTTGTCTATCACCATAACTTAACTTGCATTCTCCATTTCATTACACTTTTATTAGTATAGATTAGTTTGTTACAACCACAATGGCAAATTGTAATTCCCGTTCGTTTTAAATGAGCTACTTCCCCTGGAAATATTGCTGATTAAATGAACAACCAATATAAGATTGGTAGCTGTAACGATCTGTAATATCATATTTAAATTTTAAAATGGCTTATTAATTTCAATTAGGGCGTAGATATGAGATAGGCGTAATTATCCCCCCAAATATCGAAATAATAAGAAATATGTTTCGAAAGTTCAAATTGAAAAAAAAAATTATGCCTCTCGTTGCGCCGACGAATATATTTTTTATTGATTATTAGCAAGGTTTGTAAACCCAAGTATTTTTTTATTAGTACTTTCTTGAAAATTTCTTTGAGAAAATAACCAGATGTTATTGGAGAATTCTGCAAATCCTGCAATTTACTTTTAACTATGAAGTAATTTTACGAAGGAAAATATTCGTGAATAAATTCCATTTTCAAATGTTAGCATTTCTTCATCTGTTCTCATTATTAATGTGTATCTCTGACTGTAGGCAGTATAATACAGTTCAAGCAACTGTTTTTGTTCCTCCTAGTTATTGTTTCAGCAGTTGAAATATGGTTGTGCCGTGCATTAGAACTACCATACGTTTTACATTTTTTGTATTCCTATCATAAATTAATCGTGGTACATTAGTCTGCAAAAACAGACATTTTAATTTCAGAAAATTATCATGATTCAGAAAATATTTTTAAAATTTCTTAGGTGGAGCAAACAATTTTTTCCCCCTTCTTTAAAACCCTGGCTAAGGAAAGTATTTCGAAAACACACTGTTCTCTCTCTTGAACAAAATAGGCCCTTGATTCACATGTAAAATTGAAACTATTAAAAGAATAGTTTCTGAGCGAGGCCGTTTTAGGAGAAAGGAATGAAAAGACGGTGGTCGATGAATTTTGTGTAGTTGCACTAGTATTAAATTTTTTTTTTCTGGCTTTTGGTTAAGAGAATGAAGAAATTTTGAGATCGACAACTTTATATAGCTTAAACAGTATTATGAGTGTTTTTCTTGACTTGTGTGGTCGAGATAATGAACATATTTTAAGTATAATTATTTACAGGTAAACATGTAAGGGGTTAAAGTGAAGAAAGAATGAGTTAGAAGGGTTTCGTGAAATATATTGTATCTTTTTTTACAGGGTTCTTGGAGTTAAGTAATCTGACAATTACGCTCTTTTTTCATTATTTCCAAAAATAGTACATAAAGGGAAATGTCTGGTATCAGTTATAAATATCTCTGCTCAACTTTTTTGTAACACAGCCCAACGATGAAAAAACTTTTTTTAATAATTTTATCCGATTCCTGTGTTTTTTGGTGTGTTGAGTCCGAAAATAATAATAAAAAAGTCGTATCATCCACCAATTTTTCATATTTTAATATTCAAAATGTGAAAAGTTTATTTTTTATCTTTCGAATGTTATTAGGTTGGCAATAAAATCGAATTTTATAAGGTTGGCAGTAAAATCAAATGTTATTAGGTTGGTAATTCCGATAAATGTTACAGCTCGTCGCATTGCAGTGTTTAACCCATGTGCTTTAATTCACACTCAAAGTATGGCTAATCGTGGTTGTAAAAACTCTCCCAACACTTTTTGTTATATATGTGGTGAGTTTGTACTTAAAAAACATCAAAGAAACATTACTGATTTTGCAAAAAAAGGATACTTTGCATATTTTGGTGTAGAAATTGGTAATCAAGAAAAATGTTGGGTTCCTCACAAAGTATGTTATGTTTGTGTCGAGAATCTTAGGAAATGGTATAAGAAAGAAAAGAAAGCTTTAAGAATTGCAGTACTCATGGTATGGAGAGAGCAAGAACAATCAAATGATTGTTATTTTTGCAGCACTGATTTTTTGGATTTAACTCCAAAAATAAGAAAGTAACTTTACTTCAGCTAATCGGCAGGTAGGACAGGGACCGGGACTTCCTGTCCTTGAGCCACCTCAGTCTATTGATGACGTTTTACAGTCCAGTCCCGAATTTAATTAAAGTCGACCGGATGATGATGAGTTTCAATATTCTCTAGAAAATTTAAAATCACAGTTGTTTACACAAGCTGAGTTAAATGATTTAGTGAGAAATATGGGTTTGACTAAGGAAAAGCAGAAAAAGCAGAAAAAATTTATTAGAATCTGGAACATCTATTTACCAGAACAAGAGATCAACAGTTTGCTCAGTTTTTCAAGCAGGAAGCGGATTTTTTCCCTATTTCGAAATTTAATCGATGTCATATTGTGAGCGAACTGTGGGTGATACAAAAAAAAATGATACCAGATGCGGTTTCAGCACCCAAAAATACATAATACATATTTTTTTGTTGGCCTGTGTAATTAATATCTTACCAGTGCCTTAAATTAGTGTGAAAAAAGCAAATTGAGTATTCACTTACGAACTATGTATTTGCAAGTTAAGAACTAGGTAAAGCATACCATCAATTTTTTTATTAATTTCTTCTTCTTATCTTAATTTTGACTTGACTTGACCAACAGAAACTAAGTCAGCATTTTTTGAAAGAATCTATTCTAAATACCCGGATCACTCTATAATATTCACCGATGGCTCTAAATCAATCAGGGATGCAGCTTACGTCCATGACGGAATCAGTAAACGTCTTAAACTACACCCATACAATTCCATCTTTACAGCAGAATTACTTGCCATCAAGGAAGCTCTCAAGTCATCAATTACCTCAACCCAAGGGACAAAAAAAATTGTCATAGCTTCTGATTCCTTGAATTCGCTAAAATACATTATCTCCAACAAGACAACAGTATTTACTTAAGTCAGATCAGCGATCTCTTATATATAGCAAAATTGAGAGGAATTGAAATTTCATTCATGTGGATCCCTGGTCACATGAACGTTCAAGGTAATGACAAAGCTGACAAAGAGGCTAAACGAGCGGTAACAAACGGAACACTCTTCACGGGAGAAAACAACAGTCATGATTATATTAAAATGCTAAGCTCAAGAAAAAGAGACTTATTCCAGCTGGAGTGGGACCTGGAGCATAATGAAAATAAACTATGGTCAATAAAACCGTAAGTATTCCCGCCTCTTCATAACCCAAATGATAAAAGATCAGAAAATGTTTTGCTGAGAAGATTGGCCGTAGGCCATACATACCACACTCACTCACATCTCCTAAAAAAAGAAATAGCACCGAAGTGGGTGGTATGCAATTCCTCCTTGACGGTAAAACACATCTTTGAGGCAAATCACTCCTCTCACCTGAGAAATAAACACAACATCCCTCACTCTCTCAAACAGAATATTGATCAATTCTCATCAATCAAGGAAAAAATCCACAAATACTTAAAAGACCAAAAAATATCTATATAACAGTTAAACACATTCATAAGGGGGGCTAAATGACCACAACGTCGATGCGCTCTGACCAACAAAAACAAACAAACAAACAAATAATAATTTTGACTTTCATTCCCAGTCATTCTCCACGAAGCAATATTGCTCTTAAAGAGATTGTACCAATAAATATGTTTAAGGAAGTTAAACATATGAAAATGTCATATTTCCTCAATAAATCTAGTTATGACTAGATAATTATTGCACAAAATAAAAGAAATAAATTAAGCCGTTACATGATGAAAACATCAAGATGCAGATAATACTTTGTCATCTTGTACGTGTATGCAAATTAAGATCTAGTGATAATCTATTCAATATATTATCGCCTTCTTTCTATTTGTTTCCTTATAAGTAGATTTGCTCTCTTGATACAACAGGCACTTCATCAGGTACAGCTGTGGTCAAAATAATCGTAAAGGTAACAGTTCACAATTTAAACGTCAAAATGAACATACGATTTATATCTGCACCCCTACAAGCTGGCGCAAGAATTAACGCTAACTGATTCTATCAGAGTCTCAACTTTGTTTATCAATCCTGAATCCTGTCAACATTTACCAACACCTTATCTTGAACGAGGCACATTTCCTCAACACTGGCACGTGAAACACTCGTCCCGTACTTCCTTGATGATGGAGCTCGCATAACAACGGTAGCATTTTCCTGAACAAATTAATTTAAAAAAGAAGGGACGAAAGTTGGTCCCCATGTAGTGCTAATTTGATGCCGATGGGTTTTTCCTGTGGGCA
The DNA here is from genome assembly GCA_019049505.1 of Pachyrhynchus sulphureomaculatus. Classification (NCBI taxonomy): domain Eukaryota; kingdom Metazoa; phylum Arthropoda; class Insecta; order Coleoptera; family Curculionidae; genus Pachyrhynchus; species Pachyrhynchus sulphureomaculatus. Next base: position 14,290,125 of record CM032450.1, read on the forward strand.
TATTTAAAAGCTAAAGTTTACAGTCACAACTTCCCTCCAGCCCACAGTTATTATTTTTTTATGGGCATCGAGCACGTCATACGTACTACGATCATCGAACACTGTTCGGGGTTTGCAATCAAGCGAATAGCTATCTTCTGAATAGAATCTAACAAGTACAGCCCCTAGCATCGTCGCTCAATTTGTTGGGCGTTAGTTTAGGAGCAAATATGTCCTGGCATGAACATGTTGCAGGCATAGCAAGGAGAGCTTCTCAAAAGTTGGGAATATTATTTCGAACCAGAAAGCTTTACACCCCACAACAACTGTTAATTCTTTACAAAGCTCAAATTCGACCAACTATGGAATACTGCTCCAACGTTTGGGGCTCCGCTCCCAAACATACTCTGCATTTGTTGGATTCTGTTCAGAGAAGAGCTGTCCGTTTGACTGAAGACCCGGAATTGACCGGCGGCCTTGATTCGCGAGAACATCCCAGAACAGTTGGGGACTTGAGTCTGTTCTACAAGTATTTTCATGGAAAGTGTTCGAAGGATGTAGCCCGCTTAATTCTCCCAGAGCGGTGCATCTTAGAAGTACACGTCATGCTAATAGTTCACATCCGTATGAGGTTCAGCTTGTTACTCCTTGTACAACGCTTTTCAAGCAGTCTTTTGTATGGAGAACAAATGCGTCGCTCCTGTAGCCCTTTAGGGACTTCTTCCCTGCAGCACGTGTGCTAGACCCCAAAAAAAAGTTTTAAAATTAACACTTAATTGGACTTGTTCACACTAAAGAATAACTAAATCCAGGCATTGCACAAAAAAAAATTGAATCGAGGAAGGGCTTTAGAAATATTTGCAAATAAAAACATGCGGTACATGTTAGAAACACACGTCGCGCTGGTGCTTCACATCCGTATGAGTTCAGCTTGTTACTTCTCGTCATTTATATGGAGAACATCATCCCTTTTGGAATAATTTTCCCAGGACTGTGTTTCCCACCGAGTACAATCTACAGCGATTCAAGAACAACGTGAATCGTTTCGTTTTTTTTTTTTTTCCGCACACATGCCGCTCCTGGAGCGCTTTAGGGACTTCCCTGTCGCACGTGTGCTAGACCCATAAAAAAAAAAAAACAGAGTATGTTTGAAAGCAGAGCCCCAAAATTGGTCGAATTTGACCTCCGTACAGGACCAAAACCAGCTGTGGGATATAAAGCTTTCTAGTAGAAAATAAAATTTCTAGCTTTTGAGAAGCTCCCTTTACTATGCATACTAAGACATATTAACTTCCAAGTTAACGCTGTGCAAGTTGAGTGATAACGCTAGAGGAATAGTGTTCCGACATAATTATGTCGTTTTTGTAGCGTTAAGTTGTACTTGTTCGCTATCATCGCAAAATAGGACTTCTTGGCCGTTGCTAAACTAAATAATTTAGTGCTATCTGCGGATATTTACACAAGTAGATGATGTTCCAGCGTTTAAGGTAAGAGAAAAAACAAGCGTACTGTCATCGGCGAAACTGTAGATTGGATTGCTGGTCCTATCTAAGGAGATCGTTAGGGTTAAGTACTCCATAACAAAAGCAAAATAGAAAATATAAAAACTGCATTTTCACATTTACCTCTTCGATGTAGTAATAAGTCGTAGTTAAAAATAGTAGTTTTGTCGTCTTTTTTACTTCGAGTACATTCCTTCTATTTAATAAAATAAAAAGTTTTATTGTTGATGCATTTGAATAAATCAAAGTAAGAGCAAAAGTGCATTTTTTAGTTTAGCTATATATTTTCTTAGCCTCGAGCACACAGGAAACAAGTGTAGTAGTGAGTTCTGTTGCAATGGTTTCATGCTGATGCTAGATCTAAACTCGACAGGAATAAATATGGGCTTTAATTTAAATAAAAATTACCATAGCAATTCCCTACTGTTAGTTTTTTATGGTTTGCTAATTTCGTTATTTAGTAATTTATTGTTACTACTCAACTGGTACCATTAGCAACAAGATACGTAATTCTAGTTAGATGAAACACAATATAAAACAAACAGAAAATGATTTTAGATGTGTCCAATTAATAGTTGACTGAAAAAAATGTCCTCTAATTAGAAAACATGGTTACGCATCTTATTGGGTTTTTGAATTATAATTGATTTTACTAGATTTTTATACATCTGTTAAAAAAATAGCAAACTCTAGAAAAAAAGTATATATAAAAGTGTGCTTAGTCCGGTCGAGATAAACCGTATATAACCATGATTTCTTATTGAATACCGTTAATATTTCCGCACCAATATATAATGAACCCTAGTCGATTAACAAAATTCTAATTATTTGCTAAAGAAACGTACTGTATTCGTGAAAAAAATATTCTTTATGCTTCAAGATTCCTAGATCATAAAAAACATATAGTTTCCAATTTTAATTGGTCTATCGGTCCGTTTGATTGATGGCATGATAACTCCCAAATGAAATGAGATGGCGTTTTCAATTCTGGTACAAATCTCAGCATACTGCGTGTATAATAATACTTAAGAAACTATGATTTTTGAGAGATATCGCTTCAGAGCAAGGGGGCGAAAGAAGTGGCGGTCGATAAATTTGATAAAGTTTTAATAATATTACAGGAATTTTTCTTGGTTTTAGGAATGTTAAAGCATACTTTGTTATAGTCAAATATATCATTGTTTAAAGGGATGAGGTAGTGGGTAAGAGGGAGTTGCTTCAAATATTAAATCTCATTTTCAGAGTTCTTGGTATAGAAGAATATAAAAATTATATTATTATTTCATTACATGAAGCACTGCCAAAAATAGTATGTAAAGAGAAATGTGAAGTTTCAGTTGTAAATATCTTTGAAGGTCTTTCTCAGCTCAACTTTGTTTGTGATTAATATCTTATTATTAGTGGAAGTTGTTGTGAATAAGGAAGGATCTAAAAATCATAATATATTTCATTATTTTCAACTTTAACAGTAGTAGTCTCTAGAGGGAAATATTAGTTTTCAGAGTCATTGGGATCAGTTCTCCAACATATGAAAAACCACTTGACTGACCGTTTTTACATTTTATATTTATTTACATAACTATCTAACTAATTTGTAATCATATAATTACATTTCTCTGTACATTTGCATATTTTTTACCAATATGGTTAACAAAACAACCTCGTTTAATATACGCAGATACCTCGTTCGTAGAGATCATTGTTGGAATTAAAGAATCTAAAAATTATTTTATTTTTTTTCATTATTTCATTATTTTAGCACCTTATGTAGCGCGCAATGTCAGTTTTTATTTGCAAATATTTCTAAAGCCCTTCCTCGATTCAATTTTTTTTTGTGCAATGCCTGGATTTAGTTATTCTTTAGTGTGAACAAGTCCAATTAAGTGTTAATTTTAAAACTTTTTTTATGGGTCTAGCACACGTGCTGCAGGGAAGAAATCCCTAAAGGGCTACAGGAGCGACGCATTTGTTCTCCATACAAAAGACTGCTTGAAAAGCGTTGTACGAGGAGTAACAAGCTGAACCTCATACGGATGTGAAGTATTAGCATGACGTGTACTTCTAAGATGCACCGCTCTGGGAGGAATTAAGGGGGCTACATCCTTCGAACACTTTCCATGAAAATACTTGTAGAATAGACTCAAGTCGCCAACCGTTCTTCGATGTTCCAGCGAATCAAGGCCGCCGATCAGTTCCGGGTCTCCAATCAGACGAACAGCTCTTCTCTAACAGAATCCAACAAATGCAGTGTATGTTTGGGAGCGGAGCCCCAAACATGGGAGCAGTATTCCATGGTTGGTCGAATTTGGGCTTTGTAAAGAATTAACAGTTGCTGTGGTGTGTAAAGCTTTCTGGTTCGAAATAATATTCTGAACTTTTAAGAAGCTCTCCTTGCTATGCCTGCAACATGTTCATGCCAGGACATATTTGCTCCCAAATTAACGCCCAACAAATTGAGTAACGATGTTAGAGGAATGGAGTGCCCCGACATAACTATGTCGGGTTCAGCAACGTTAACTTTTTTAGAAAAAACTGCCGCCTGGTTTTTTGTAGCGTTAAATTCCACTTGGTTACTGTCACCCCAAGATAAAATTTCTTCCAGGTCTTTGTTAAGTTGAATGACTTCCTGCTGTCTGCGGATATTCGTCTGAGTAGCCGATATCCGAGCGTTCAAAGTGAATGAAGAGATAAGTGTACTGTCATCTGCAAAGCTGTAGATTGGATTCTCGGTCTTTTCCAGCAGATCGTTAATGTAAATGAGAAAAAGAGTAGGAGACAGTATGGAGCCCAATAGCCCATCCTGCCAAACAATGTCAAGAGCAATCGTTCGAGATTCTCCAAAGTGTTCAATTGCGTTGTTCCAAACGTGTGTTACATAAGTCAGAAGATCTCCTGTTGATCTATTTTTTACGAAAGCCATATTGATGATCGCTAATAATGTTGCTGCCTGTTTGTGCAGAAAATAATTAGTAAAAGTATTTATTAAGTTTAGTTATATCGGAGATTGCCGATATTTACTTCAAACATAATGAAATTTAGGCTGTGAGAATAAATATCAGATCCACTGGCATCTCGGTTTCGATGTTGACTGTGACTCAGGCTTTTAAAAAAATTCGTGGTATTTCTGATTTAATTACTTTTTCCCAGCGAAAACCACAGTAAACGATGTGAAAACATTTCAACCACAAGAAGAGTTTTAACAATCTAATGATACAATTTTTGAGGCCATTCGTGCAGGCATTTCGCTTAAATAAAAATCTAAATTAATGGCACGTCTTTTTATTTTATAAATATTTAATTGAAAAATAACTGCAACATTTATAACGAATTAACATTATAGTTTAAATGAAATCTAGTGTCTCACGAAGCTATTGTATTATTAATTTTGATAATGTCATTATTTTCACCGCTTCATTAGAGTCTTCAAATTAAAATAGGCCGTTCTCATGAAATAACGCAATGAAACTGAAAACAAAATTACTAGTCTAAGACAGAATGACCTACTTTTCATTGAATAAGACAACTGCTTATTGTAATTAGGTTTTTTCTTCTTCTTCTTCTTTTATCATTTGGGAGGTTTTATTAAATTACTCAGAATTTATACATGTCAAACACAATTAATGTTTATTTTAAACAGAAAATTCGCAACAGGATGTCGACAAGAAACAAAAAAGAAATATCTAGTTAGTTTAAAGAGAGTAGCCACATAAATAAATCAACTCTTTGCATGTTGATATTGAAAATGAACACTTCGTATTATATTTCCAATACATAAGATAACAACAAGCAAATAAATAACTACTCTTAAGGTTTTTAGATAAACTATCAATCTAAATAAAAAGTTTTTTGGGGGAATAACTTTGCTTTTCTTTGAATTTACTTACAATGTCTCGATCGATAACATGATATCTTAAATGAAACAAGAGTTGATGAAAAGATCATAAGATTAATCCAGCATCCATAACGGAATCAAAAAGCTAAGCTTGGAATTCATTCACTTTATAGAGATAAAGTTAAAATTCCTAAAGGAGTTCGACAGAGATGTACATTGTCAGCTTTTTTGGAAAAAGAAAGAAGAGAAATAAGAGTCAGTTGAGTGGACAGCAGCCGGTGAAAGCCGCCGGAAGCGACCAAACACACAACAGTCGGCTGGGAAGGATTTGGCCCCTGTATTTCGGATGCGCATGGAATAATTTTCATCGACTATGCTGAGAAGGGAACAACTATCAATAGCGAATATTATATAAAGTTATTGGTGCGTTCGAAAGCATAAATCGTAAAGAAACGGCCCAAAATGAATAAGAAAAAAGTGCTCTTTCATCAAGACAATGCACCGTGTCAAAAGTCAATGGTTAGGATAGCAAAATTGCATGAATTGAAGTTCGAATTGCTTCCTCATCCACCATATTTTCCAGATTCTTCCCTCAGCGACTATTATCTATTCACAGACCTCAAAAACATGCTCGCGGGAAAAAGATTGGGCTCCAATGAAGAAGTTATCGTCGAAATTGAGGCCTATTCTGAAACCAAAGACAAATCCTTCTACAGAAAAGGTATAGAAATATTAGAAAAGCGTTGAACTAATCGTATCGCTCTTGAAAAAAGTCGAATTTTGCAAAAAAAAAATGTGTTTTAAGCAGCTAGACCAAAAACTTTTTAGCCTATATGTGTTATGTACACATATCGACGCGCGATGTCAGTCAGTTAAATGAGTAAAAACTATTAACCTATGTATATCGATATGTATCCAGTGAGCATACAATATGAAGATTTTGCATTTGATTTCATGCAATATTTTATACCCTCTATGGATGAATCAATATCATCATACTATGAGCCACTCTGTACACTTACGCTATTCTTGATATGCAAAATAAGCGATTTAAAAAAAGGAAAATGATCGACCGTGAAAATCGAAGTTCCAATAATAATTGCAGACAATTTACCATGTTTCCAAGAAGCATTATGCAACATAGAAAACATGAAAATAGCCTCGTCATTACAGTAAGTGTCGTGCCCTTGCATTTTGCATCAGTAAAACATCGCATACACATCACACATACCGTCTAATAATAATTTATGGAAATAAGGCACAAGAAATGTTTATTGCATTCACGACTTACTTCGCATCTTTTTACATACTAATTTCTTGGAGAAATTTGTACTTAATTAAACCTAATAACAAAATTTTATTAACTCTTTACAATTAATCTCATTTAAGTAATAAATTACTTAAGGAAAATGTCAAAACTGCGGCTTGTCTACTACGTATTTCCAATAAGAGTTGCATAAATAATTTTATTTTGGAGTCATTAAAAGGTTCTTTTTACTCACACAACGATTCTTTCGGCCTTTCTTGTAAGTTAGTTAAAGAGTTTTTTCTTTCTACAGAAAAAATGGTAAAAACCACACGTGAGTATCTTATTTCTAAACAACATATGAGCAAAATAGAGAATGATTTTTATTTTATGCGCATACACGTGCTGCAGGGAAATCCCTAAGGCGCTACATGAGCGACGCGTGTGCAGAAAAAAAATCACGTGGGTTTTGAATAGCGGTTCGTTGGAGCCGATGGGAAACATAGTCCTAGGCAAATTATTCCAAAGAGATGAGGTTCCCCATATAAAAGGGTGGTAAGGGGCGTAACAAGCTGAACTTCATACGGATGTGAAGTGTTAGAGCGACATGTATTTCTAGCATGTACCGCTTTGGAAAGAATTAAGCGAGCTACATTCGTACAACACTTTCCATGAAAATACTTGTAAAATAGACTCAAGTAGCCCACCGTTCTTCGATGTTCCAAGATTGCTAGTCAGTTTTGGATTTCCAATCAGACGATCAGCTCTCTTCTGGATAGAATCCAACAAATGCAGTGTATGTTTGGGAGCACAACCCCACATCGTTAATCGAATTTGAGCTTTGTACAGCATTAATAGTTGTGGAATGTAAAGCTGTTTAGGTGAAAACAGTATTCCCAGATTTAGTTCCAAGTTAACGTCTAGGAACTTGAGTGACGATGTTCCGAGATAGGCTGTCCCGACATAACAATGTTGGGTGCCACAACGTAAACTTTTTTAGAAAAAACTGCCGTCTGGGTTTTTGTAGCGTTCTACTTGGTTACTGTCAACCCAAGATTGAATTCCTTCCACGTTTTTGTTAAGTTGAACGACTTCCTGTTGTCTGCAGATATTTGCATGAGTAGCCGATGTTCGCTCGTTCAAAGTGAATGAAGAAGTGAGTGTACTTCAGTACAGTATAGTATTACAGTCTCCGATGACTAGTCGGGAACTTTCAAATACAACTTTAAAACATTTTCCAAGTCCCAAAATTGACGAAACATGGTGAAACTAACAGAGATCTAAAAATAAGTTCTAATTAACAAAGCTACTGCTGTAGTCAGTTCCTGATGACCAAGTCACTCACTTTCATAAAAAAGGCGTATCAACAGTTTAATAACGGCGGATTTATCTAGACACATCAACTATATCGTGAAGTGTCTCCCATGTGACTGAAGTGTAATTTAGCAATCATAACATTCTCCACATCAAAAACAGAAAAAATTAAATTAAATTTCATCTTAAACGCGACTGTAAGGTGATACGAATATATTTTAATAATCTTTCTTGATTATAAGATAAATTTTAGGTAAAATCGTGGGTTTAATTTGCCATAAAATTTTGTTATTAATATGAGTACCAAGCCAATTTAATTACTACAGATGTTTCCTTTCAATGCAACGGTACATATCTAAGTAAAAGTAAATAAAAAAATATATATATGAATGCATCTTAATTACTCACGGGATTTTGTTTCCTGCACTAGTTTTGCATGTACAGAGATGTCCAATAAAGTTTTATTTTAAAAAATTTATAGTAAAAAAATTAGAAATGGAAAAACTCTTATTGTAAAATTAACTACAGTTTTTAAAAAAATATTTCTTAAAAATAATGTGGTCTTAATGTGAAAGTCACGTTCTCAGCACTCTTCTAAGAAAGCAATAAAATTATTGATTACTGCTCAGCACGTCATTTCTGTAATTTCTGCGATTTTGTTTCATATATTTTGTTTTACATATGCCAGGGAGCGGGAATTATCACTATAAAGTTTGGTCACAGTAAACACACTATACAGTAGCGAAACTCAAGGATAACCGCATAGGAAAAATCGGGTTCGTTTTCAGAAGGTCACGTGGCAATCCGCCATGTTAAAAGTGGACCAGCGCGAGATTTGAAATACAAATAAAGTTGTGAAAAGTTTTATCATTCAAAATCATAGATATAGAAATGTTTGAAAATTTTTGATTTGTTATTTAATACAGCATGAATAATATAAAAGTTAATGCAGCATGAGTAATAAAAAAAAAAACAAAAAGAAAGGAGCACTTTGTTAGAAAAGAAATGAATACAGGGGAAAAACTTCATAGGAAGTTATTTGATGGAATTCTTCATATTCAACTTCAGTTTTTAATAACCTTATCCAAAAATTCAAAAGTCTATCAAAGTTAAACGTCACTGTTTGAGGTTAAAGTTTTATTTACGTCATTTTTCAAGTAAATTTGTGATTAAAGATGTTTTTTAAGGACTAAATTAATTTAATTTTAACATAAGTAATACTTAATGCTATTTTTCTTGTACCGTGAAATAAAAACATATTGTCAACATCTTCTAAAATAAGAGCATTTTTTTCTAAGCAGTGTTGTGTTGTTTGGTGTGATAGATCTCTTGTTAATTAAAAAACACTGTATCTAGTTTTTTGGTACTTATTTTTTTCTTAAACTACAAAACTATATTGTGTAACTTCGAGAAAGGTTAATATAATATTATCTATTTTCTATGTGAATGATTCTTAGAGGTTCCATATCTTTTTGTGTTCTGTTATCCGTATTGCCTTTTGATAACGTAATTAACGCTTGCTTTTATGTACAATGAATTAATATTTACATCAAAGAGTCAATACAGTAATTTCCTAATTATATTTACATACAATACTTAGTTATGACCAAGCTGACTTTTCATTTACAACTATGTTGGGAATGCGGAATCTTTGGCACAATGACACTACTCAGTATATATCACCACTACATCAAACACTTTATTTTTGCACTCGACGCGCGTTTCGCTAACCATATTAGCTTCATTAGGAGAAATGATTGACTCATATATACGGAGTATTGTCAATTACAGTTTAAAAGGAAAATAACTATGTTTAATTTATAGTATAGGTATACAACAATAGAAATAAGTTCTTTATAGGAGGAATATTAATAACAGGTAACTAAATCTTCAGAATTTTAATAGTAACCATAATTACCATCAAAATGGACTTCGATTAAGTGTACTGTCCATTTAACGAACTTATTTTGAGAATATTTTACCCTTTGGCACACATCGTCTGACAAAATCATATTACAAAAATTTCTTTGGAATCATATTAAATTTTTTCTTATTTTAATAGCATATTTGATTCAATAATCGATTTATATCAGTTATTTCAATAATCCCATTCCTCAGTGGTTTTGTGATCTCAACACGACACTTAATATTTAAACTTTCAAACACAGCTTATAAGGAAATAAAATATACTGTCTAAAATTTGAAAATAATAAATATGTTGTTATAGGTTCTGTATTCCTTACAATATATTCACAGAAACTTTTGAAAGATTGGCATGAAAAAGGAGCAATGTAATTTATAGAGAAAAATAGAAAAAAAAAATCACTTTCAGAGTATTAATTGTACTTGCAATTAAACAGTGTTAAATTTATCAGGTTTCTTATTAGAAAAGGTGTATCAAACAATTAATACAGATGAAGTTATTGAAAACTAGAAGCCTCTTGAAAATACACCTTTAAGAAAAAAAAAAAAAAATGTTTTATTGATAATTTACACAAATATAAATAGTTTTAAATAACTGAATATTAGTTTACACAAAAATAAATCTTTCTAAAAACCAGAGTTTGGAGGATTATTTATTAATCATAAAAAAATTACACAGGCATACAAAAAAAGTTTTTCACTACCAAACAGATCGCTATACCTATATGTATTTTTGGACGCTGAAACCGAATCTGAGGTCAGAATTGAGCAATCACGTCAGGATTTTTAAATAACCAGCTGAACTAAGTTTAGAAATAAATTTCAAGCTTTAATGACCAAATCACTCTACCAATATGAACGTTTTATTAAATCAATCAAGGTTCCCCGGAAGGCCGTCTCTTGAGCAAATACGTCTAAACAAAACGTACATTAGTAATGATAATATTGTTTTATGCATATGTATTTTTTCAAAAATGCATTTAAGATAGTGAAAAGTTGTCTTGTGAAAGCAAGCAATAGAGGTTTATTAAAATAATCAACAACTCCAACAACTTTAATTGCATACCATGATTTCTATGAAATTGTTTCAACTAAAAACAGAGGAACTGCAAAAAAAAATCATTAATGCAGCAACTTAAACTTTGACGGATAATACTGTTGATGATTACATGTGATGCAAATAAAGCATAATTAAATTTAGTTATGATTTAGAATAATAGTCTTAGCGCGCCCTGATTGAGTTAGAAATTTCTTATTTGCAAATTTTAGAGCATAAAAAAGTGTGACTCGAGCAAATCATTTGCGAAAATAATTATATGGAATATTGCAATTCTCAACGGCACAACAATAACCTCCTTTCCTCATGATTATATAAATTGTTTCTCAACCTTTTCGATTCTCTTCACTTACAAACGTTTTTTAATTCTCTTTTTCTACAAACTCTCTCTTCCTTCTGTCTTTATATTCACATAAACTGCAGTCACATCAAGAAACGATGGACAATACATTTCCAAAGACACATTCCGAGATCGGATGTAAACACTGAGCGGCCATTTTGAAAAAGGACCCGTCGACACATGCGCCGTCAAAATTTTGTCACCAAATTGGAGCTCAGTTTCGCTACTGTAGTATGTTTACTGTAGTTTGGTTTTGAGATATCCTCACAAGACAAACCCATCGGCGTCAAATCAAGGCTGACACGCAAGAAGGCGCTACAACAAACTCCTGAGAGAATTTACAGCATTTGATAGCTTGTTTGTTTAGGAATTAAAGATTCTCTCTCTCTCTCACTAAAACCATTACATCGCTTCTTAATGTACTTCGTTGCTAAGACATACTTAAAGCCGAATCTGTTTCTTCAGACTTCCATACTAACCTGAACTTCTATATGGAATACTCTGTACTATTAAGTTTAAGTCTTCTTCTTCTTCTTTATAAGCCACAATTTCTCTTCTGCAGATGATAGGCCTTGTCAAATGTTTCCGAATTGTCTCTCTTCTGTGAAATATGGAGTCATCCATTGCCTGGTGTCAACTTGATATCATCAGTCTAGAATTTATGTGTTGTGGGATTTTGATAATTTTGAGTAAGAAGCTTGTACAAATGCGATAACAAGCTGATGTGGAAAAGTTCTCAAGATAATCGCCTTTCTTGAACAAAAGTACGACTTCACTCTTATGCCAATGTACAGGTATTCTTTGTTTTCCGATGCATTTATTAAGTAATATCCGTATCGTTTCAAAAAGTTCATTTTCTCCCATTTTCAATATTTCAGATGTTATTTTATGTTCACCTGGAGATTTCCCATTTTTCATTTGTTTTAAAGCGGCGTCCAATTCACTCCGGCTTACTTCAGGAATTTCTTCCGTGCCAACGTTAAGAATATGTTGTTGCTGCTGATTCGGATTTGGTAGAGTTGAGAAATAACGTTTTCGTGTAGAATTCCTTTATTTCATCAGTTATTTCCTTCCTGTCAGTTACTATTTTACCCGTTTTATCTCATAATTTTATTATTTTAGTTTTACCTTGTGATATCTTGGATTTCAATACTTTCATATTTTTTGTTTTTTTTTAGCGTGTGTTAATTATTAAGATTTTATTGCATTTTCTAACGTCTTTTCTTGTTTCTTTCTTTATGATTTTGTTGAATGTTTCATATTCATGTTTATCTCTTTCTTTGAGTTAAATCTTTTTGGGAGAGAATTTGTTCACTTTTTGCTTTTGGAAACCATACGTGAGTATCTTGTTTCTGATCAACATATAGGACATTTTCTTGCTTATTATTTCGATACTAAATAAAATTTGTGTTTTTCTAGGTTTTTAAACTGTCTTCTGGTTGTAGTTTCCTTTTTAGTGTTTGAATTTGTGATTTGTTTGCCTGGAGCACTTCCATGGTCGGAAACTTTGTGTGTTATGCTGAATCATGTTCTTTCTTTCCTCTTTCAGATTTATTTTTAAAAAGCTCTTACTAGCCGGTGGTTGCTATCTATATCGAAGTTGTTGAGTACTGATATATTTTTGCAGTATTAAGTTTAGGTATACAAAGGAAATTATATATTTTACTACGTCAAAATTCATAGTAAATTCTAGGTTTTTGGGCCGCTATGTTTTTAAATGTTTTATGTTAGGTTATAGCATTCTAAAGCTTTGAGGGACATAAAGAGAGTAACGGTCAGATGTTAGTCATTAATCATCTTCTTTTACCCTCGACAAATTAATTAACTACATATTCATTAAAAAATAATAAAAATTAATATTTTTAAGACCTATGTCGGCCATAATTAAGATAATGAAGAACAATAAATCACGCTGGCTTCAAACAACTTAGTAGCGGTTCCGACATAGACATATAAAACAACTAGAATTACGATAAAGCCTATACATCTGATAACGCTTCACAGTATACACGTGGCACAAATTAGTAATTTTCTGCGAAACAGATATTATCAACATTCTTATTACTAACAAACTACATACTCCTTGTTAAAAAAAGTTCGCGAAAAATGTTATTTTTATAATTTAGGTTTTATCCCCACATTTTCGTGTTTCTATTTTTTTTTGTAAAACCTTGTCTTGAGTTTGTTCTCTATTTAATCTTTTTCACTAAAACTATTCTAATCTTCCTCTACTATTGCGTGATTGCAAAAGTTCGTGCCCGATTTTCAAAGATGGCAGAAGCATGCATTTTTGACTGTGCTGATGTTTATTTTATAACAATCATATTATTAACTGACAGTTAAATGCGTCGTGAGTTAACACAACCTTAAAAAAGTTTATTAAATTAATTTGTGTGTGAGGTTAATATACAAAATGGAAAATGAAAAAAAGGGAGTGAGTATTGGAGCTGCAACAAAAATTATTCAAGACGTTTATTTGGATCGTGCTCCTGCTCTTATGACAGTTAAAACGTGGTTTGGTCGATTTTGAAATGGTGACTTCAATCTAAACGATAAATTTCACTCTGGGGGATCTCTCGGCATTGATAATGACTTTATCCGTGACTTAGTGAATAGTAATACACGGATTACCACTGAAGAGATTGCTAAGAGACTAAATACAATTCGACTGTATTTCGTCATTTAAAGCAACTTGGATATACTTAGAAACTCGATATATTGATTCCGCACGATTTGACAGAACGTAACAAAATGAACCGTGTTTCCACAGCCTCTCCTCGCTCGTCAACAAAATAAACGTTTCTTGAATCAAGTCATAATTGGAGATAAAAAATGGGTTGTGTATAAAACCGTAATAAGAAAAAGAAGCTGGAAGTAAGAAAGTGAACGATCAGAATCTAAGGCAAAGGCTGAATTGCATCCAATGGAAGGGTTGTTATGTGTTTGGTGGGATTGCAGAGAAATAACTTTTTACAAGTTTTCTCCACGTGGCCAAACAATAAATGCGGAGAAGTACTGTGAGCAACTCAATGTTGAAACCCAAGCAAAACGTCCAAATTTGGTCAATCGAAAAGGTATCATCTTCCAATGTGACAACGCTAGACCATACGTCGCTCAATAGACACTGCGAAAACTTAGGGAGTTAAAATGGGAAATCCTCCAGTACCCGGCGTATTTCCCTGACCTTGCCCCTTCAGATTTTCATCTGTTTCGTTCTCTGCAAAATAATATGAATGACAAAAAATTTGGTTCTATGGAAGAAGTCAAAAACTACCTTACGACTTGCTTTGAAGAGAAACCACGCAATTTTTACAAAGAAGGAATTCAAAAACTTGTAAAACGATAGGAGACAGTTACAGAAAATGGTGGCGAGTACATTACTGATTATTAATACTATTTTTCATGAAAATGTGTTGTATTTAATTTGGTTTCTAATTGGGCACAAACTTTTGCAATCACCCATTATTATCATTACTTTTCTGTCAACCTAATATAGTAAATAATATAATAAATGGACGAAGTATTGATGGGCAATATAAGAGAAATGAAAGCTATCTACTTATTTTTATATTCGTATTAATAGAATTCAGTAACGTCAAAAACTGTACATAATTCAGAAACAGTAGCGCCAAAAATAAAAGACAGGGCATATACATTGTCAAAATAACTACCGCAAATCTATCTAGATTATTCCACTAGATCTAGAAATAACAAGCTGCTTGGCATCTAATTGTCTTGAACACAGTCCATGAAACTGCAACATGAATTACGCTATAAGTCGATCTGTACCCTTTTCAACAAGCTGTCATTCTAGTTGTTTTATATGTCTATGGATTCCGCCAGCTTTGCTTAATTAATTATAATTACGTCCAATAGTATTATCTTGAAGAGTGACAAACCCGTGCCACATAGATGTTACGGCTTTTAATTTTATAATTTGAAAATATTAACGTTAGATAATTTCTTCCTACATTTATTTTAAACTCATACTTGAATTATTAGTTCTTATGGTAATTAACGTTGAATTTAATCGCACATTAGCGCCTAGATTCCGAAGACTGTACATTAAGAACTTATAAGAAAATGACGTAGTTTGAAAAAAGTACCGGATTCGGCAAACAGAGAGCTTTTTTTATCCTCCTTCTCCTCGCTTCAATAGTGATTAACCCTATTTATGTCTAGGTCTTAATTTGTATTTTACGGCACTTTCTGGACTACACACAGTACTACCACGGTCGTTATAGTATCTGTACAAGAACTACTACCATATTAGCTGTCCATCTTAACGACAGCACTCAGCTTTCTCACGCGCTTACCCATCTAAATATTAACGGAGGTCAATCTTAAATAACTTTAATTAATGATTGCCGTCAAGTCGAAGCAAGCAGGCATGAACAGATAAATTAATTTTTTGCTTTGTATCTCTACTTGCTACTTATGGTCATGTAAGTTCTACAGGATCGTAGGAAAAAAGGAGACGGAGTAAAACGTGGGACTTTATTTTTCTGTTAGCTTTTTTGAGGACGTACTTCTTTGTTATAATATTTTGGAGAAAACTAAGCCTTGTTTCAATTTGTTACTGATTTTTGTTTATATAGGTGTGATTATTATTATTTGCTACACTTTTCAAACTGTAATTTATGAAAAATTATTTCACCATTTTTAGTTACCTTACTAACAGTATATTCCGGAAATGTAAATAAACTGATTTCATTAGCAAGGAAAGCGTTTCTTAAGGCACCTGCTCGCAATAACGCCTATTAAGAAAAACTGCCAAATGTGCCTTTACCTCCCGAACCAGTGGTAACTCGATGGGGAACATGGATTGAAGCTGTACTATTTTACAACGAACATTTCGAGGCCATCAAAGGTGTAGTAAATGACTTTGCTAGTGCAGAGGCTATGTATGGCAGTTCGTCAATCCAAGGAAGCATGTAACGATTCTGATATTAAAAAAAAAACATAGCTTTGATTAGCACTCACTTTTCCCACATAACTGCGGGTATTAAAAAGCCTGAAACTTGAGGTTTGGCGTTGACCGAATCAATTCAGTTAATGAATAAAATCCGTCAAATAAACTCCACATTGCCAGATGTATTCCCGCGTAGAGTTAATGAACAGTTTGAAAACATTTTGTGCAATAAACCAGGCTTTGAACCTTTGTGTCAAATTGATAGTTTTATTAATGGGACAGGTGAACTTTTGCCAGAAACAATAAGTGCTAACACAGTACCCAAATTCAAATACTGCCCAGTTACCTCACTGGATGTGGAACGGTCTTTTTCCACTTATAAAAAATATTTTAAGTGATCTAAGACACAATCTTACTACCCAACATTTGGAACAATACCTTATTATTTACGTGTACAAGAATATAAATGTTAAATAATTTAAAAAAATGTTAAATAATTGTTTAATTAAATTTAAACATCGTCGTTAATTTTATGCTGATTTTGAAATAAAAAACTAAAAAATTACTACTTTTATTATTATTTAATATTGCATATTTTGACCCGCATATTTTAAGCATTTTTCATGCATATTTGCATGCATATTTCAAAATTTTTATGTTGCATATAATCCGGTCTCTACTGATAACAAAGAATTTCCTAAATATCTGCATTAAATTTGAGACATCCGTTTTGAAATTATTGAATAAAATTGTAATAATAACGACAGGATAATCTGTATGAAAATTTAATGAGAATGCGGATCCCCTTAGTGTTTTAGTTACCTTATAAATAGGTACCTTAGAACCTGTTTTGAATACGTTTATCTGTAACACATGGGCTGAAAAGTCCCGGGCCTAACAAAGAAAACACGGTTTTTTTGGTTCAAAATTAGCTTTATTCATCAACGTAATCTCCATCAAGAGCAACGCAATCATTCCAGCGCCGCTCTAACATTTCAATACCACTTTTGTAGAACGATTTATCTTTTGCCTCAAAATAGGCCTCAGTTTCAGCGATAACCTCTTCATTCGTGCGAAATTTCTTACCGGCGAGCATTTTTTTCAGGTCTGCGAACAGCCAGTAGTCGCTGGGAGCCAAATCTGGCGAATACGGTGGATGTGGGAGCAATTCATGTAGTTTTGCCATTGTTTTGATTGACTTGTGACACGGTGCGTTGTCTTGATGAAACAAAATTTTTTTCTTTGCCATATGCGGTCGTTTCTTTGCAATTTCGGCCTTCAAACGCTCCAATAACGCTATATAATATTCACTGTTGATGGTATTTCCTTTCTCAAGATAGTCGATGAATATTACACCACGCACATCCCAAAATACCGAGGCCATAACCTTTCCAGCCGATTGTTGTGCTTTCGGGCGCTTTGGACGAGGTTCACCAGTTGCTGTCCACTCAGATGACGATCGTTTTGATTCCGGAGTGAAGTGATGGATCCATGTTTCATCCATTGTCACATATCGACGCAAAAATTCCGGTTTGTTACGTTTTAAACATGGCCAAACACTGCTCAGAATCATCAACACGTTCTTGTTTTTGATCAACAGTGAGCAAACGCGGCACCCACTTTGAACAGAGCTTTCTCATAGTCAAATGCTCATGCAATATAAAGCCAACACGTTCTTTTGATATCTTTACGATGTCAGGTAACTCACGCAACTTCACTTTTCGATCATTCAAAACGATTTTATGGATTTTTTTGATGTTTTCTGGTGTTACCGCCTCATTTGGACGTCCACTGCGTTCTGCATCATTGGTGTCTTTACGACCACGTTTGAAGTCAGCAAACCAACGTTTTATTGTTGTTTCTGATGGAGCGGAGTCCCCATAACACTTTTCAAGCCATTGCTTCGCTTGAACGGTATTTTTTCCCATCAAGAAGCAGTGTAAAATTAAAACACGAAATTGTTTTTGATCCATTGTTTTGAAAATAACAAAAGTAGCGTCACTCTTAGCACAATAACTCACAAACTAATGAATAGAATATCATGAAATTTTAACAGCTGTCTTTTGAAGGTTAGTATTAACTGAAAAAAAGGTGACTGCAATAAAACTAGCGCCATCTATGTGTTAGGCCCGGGACTTTTCAGCCCATGTGTTATTATTAGTAAAAACTGCATGAAAATTGCCATATTCCTTAAAAAGTTGTGAGCAGACAGCCCTCAGGGAAACTAGAAAAAATCTAAGATATACCAGATAATAATAACACTGCTAGCTATGGCGCCACTTTAAAGCGAATTGAAATTTAGGATATCGAAAGGGTGTAGGGGACAGCGGGGATAGGAGTATTCAGCTGAATTATGTTAAAACTAATACTCATTTAGTTTTTAACTTGATTGAATTCAGATTGATAAGTTCTATAGTACCTTAGCAACTAATGATTTGCTACCTATAAAATCCAAAACACCAATTTTCAGAACTTCTGTCATATTATTTGTTAGTATTCTTGGCATCACTTTCAAAGGGCTGAACAGATTTTTAGGAATTATACCAAATATAGTAGTATTTAATATTACAAGTCTAAATAGAAAAGTTTCTGCATTATTGACTTCTGAAAAATAAAGACTTAAGTTCTCTTGACAAAATGGTGTTAGTCCGTTGGGATTTGGATAGAGAGAGGTGCTTCCTACTAGATTCAAGAGTCCTTCCGTTGGTCAGTGTTGTTTTGACTTGGTAGTTACAGACGCTTCACCTAAATCTCATCTGGTATTATCGATGCTAACTGCTACATAGTTGAATGTCAATTAAGAGGTTAAAAGTTGTGTGGGCTACTTCTCTGTAGTCAGGACTGGAGGGTTGCTTTATGTTATTACGCATGTCCACCCAAGGCACCAACGTATCAATACCCAATACATACACACACACACACACATACAGACATGCTGTCAAAAATAATGAAGTGTTATGTATGTGTTTCGAACTTTTTGGTTCTGGTCATTAGCACGCATCAAGCTATAAGAGAGAAAAACTTGGGAGTTAGAAAACACAAAGGATTCACAGACCAGGACTTTTGTGGTTTAAGTCAGAAGACCTAGCTAGCATTAACCGACATATCCAAGGAGGTCACAATAGCAAGCTGCATGAGACCCTATTTCATGAAAATTATTGACTGAAGAGAAAAGATAACAACTATAATGATACAACAAGAAGATCATCGAAGATGCTGTCAAAAGTCATGGAAGTGCATACACGTGTTTCGGACCAAACCATGAGATAGATGAGAAATTTGGGAGTCAGTATAGAACTTCCTATATACTCTTGATCAAATCGTTTTACCAAGAAGTAAAACAAAAGAAAAACGGGTATCAAGCCAGGAATAATTATATGAGAACAGAAGAAGGGACACTGCTAAGCGAGAAAGACCAAATAATGATGGAGTGGAAGAATTTCTGTGAACAGTTGCTAAATGGAAGTAGTGACGAAGAGCAAATAACAGACTGGGCAATGGCGCAAGAAGAAATACACATAGAACAACCAACAGAACAAGAAATAATAGACAGTATCCAAGAATTAAAGAATAACAAATCTCGGGGTCAAACGAGATACGTGCTGAAATTCTAAAAGCAGGTGGAAAACAACGACACAAAAAGATATATGAATTGGTGGAAATAATATGGGAAAGGGAACAAATGTCAACAGAGTGGTCAGCGGCACGAATATGTCCAATTCTCAAAAAAGGCAACGAAATGTTATGATATAAGGTCTTCAGCAAAATCCTGAGGAAAAGAATGGAGGAACAGACAGAAAGGATAGTGGGGGAAGATCAAGCTGGTTTCCGCAGGAATAGGTCAACAATAGATCAAATTTTTACTTTAAAAGAGATTCAGACTAGCTGTTACGAGTACATCCTGACGTTGTATATCCTATTTATAGATTTTAGTCAGACATATGATAGAATAAACAGAAGAAAAATGTATCAAGCGATGTTTCAGTTAGGCGTCCCAGAAAAACTGATAACACTGACGGAAATGACACTGAAAGAAACGAAGTGAATGGCTTAAGGCAGGGCGATCCCTTTTCTACGACGCTGTTCAATTTAGTTATGGAGGCAATCATAAGAAATAGTGGAATGGAAAGAGAAACAATTTTCAGAAATAATCACCAATGTCTTGCTTATGCGGACGATCTAACGCTACTGGCGAAAACAAATAACCTGTCAAGTGCAAGTTGAACTTGCGCAATTAGTGTTCCGTACGTTGATTGCTTTTAAAATAAACAATTTTGTTACAGAGGCATAAAATGATCAGTGATTTCACAAAACACACCCCAAATGAGTTTTCAGCAAAGTTTATTTCCAATCTTTACTGAAAATTTATGACCTTGAAATTTCTGTATATATATATATATATATATATATATATATATATATATATATATATATATTACTCGTGTTTTCACAAGCTTTCATTTGACACCACACTCGATGACCTTGTAAAAAATATTTTTTTCACTTCCAATTTCATCCCCCAAAACTAACCCCTTAAGTCAAAATTTAACCCTCAAAATTACATGGCTCTGATGAGGCCATCAATTCCTATATTATTACCAAATTTCAACTTTCTATGTCAAACAGTTTCGGAGAAAATCGGGTGTGACAGACTGACAGACAGACACCGAAGTGATCTTATAAGTGTTCCGTACGGAACACTAAAAATGAACAAAGTGTTTTTGAGGAATCTCAACGATGATGGATAAATCTAAAGTATAAATATATAATAGCAAAGAAATATATGAGTTAAAATTATGAGAGTGGTAAATTTATTTTCCATTTTTTTTCTTGGGAGTATAGGGTTATATTACAATTAAACAACTTATTCCTCAGACCTTTCGCTCAGGCATGGCTGGCTTTTTCAATGATTTTTTTGTTTTATTTTGGTTGTAGTCGCATCTACAAATTAAACCAGGTTTCTTAACCAATAATCAATACATTTAAAAATTATTTTTCAGCACAGCTCGCTACGTCCGTATATGACAATTAAACTATTGTTAAAACACATAAACACTTACTTTAAAATCTATAATATATAAAATAAAATGATTATAATTATTAAATTTACATACCTCGATATGCACCTTTGACACACTATTAGAAACTATTTTTATTGTTTTGTTATCAGTATCAGATATTTTGATTTTTTGTAACTATAGTATGTTTACTTCGTTTTTGGGGCACAATTGTACTATGGTAATAATTTAATGACATTAATACTTAATCATCTAATTAATTAATTGGTGGTAAATTCGACTTGTTATTTACTTCTTGTTTGTCGTTACATACGTGTTTTTCTTTTTTAATGTGTATCACTTCTTTGATAAGAAGTTTGCGATAGTTCCTTTCCTGGATGACTATTTTGGAAGTTTCGGAAATCAAATTCGTGTTTTTCAGTACTTTTCATGTTTATGTAGAGCAGTAGATACGTTTTTTGTGTATTTGTGCCCATTTAGTCTATTGTCAAGGTATTGTTTTGTCATTCCTATGTATTTTTTGGGGCGGTTAAATCATGGGTTGGAATATACTACGTTTGACACTTTGTTAGGTGGTGTGAGCTTTTAGTGGTGTGAATAGCGATGAAAGACGGTGTTGAGCTTTGTGACAGACACGGATCTCGTATTTTTTCATTATGTATTTAATTTTTTCTGAAAGTGATGGCGTGTACGGCATTGCTACGTGTATTACTGTGTTCTTGGTTTTAGTTTGTTTTTGGATTGTCGTATTATAAAATTTATGTGTTCGTTGTTTAATGATTGTCTCTACAAGTTTTTTAAGATAGTTGTTGTGAAGGATTTTACGGACTTTATTTATCACCTCGGTTCGAAATTTGCCAGAAGCTAAGGTAAGAGCTCTATCCAATAGTCCAATGATCACACTTTTCTTATGGGTGTTATGGTGGTTAGAGTGGAAGTTTAGGTAGCGTCCGGACCACGTGTTCTTTGTGTACCATTTGGTTTCCAGTTCTTCGTTGTCGGTGTTTCTTATAATCGTTATATCTAAGAAGTTAATTTGGTGGTTATTTTCTATCTCGTTGGTGAATTGGATTTTCAGGTGGAAACTATTAAATTCGTTGAGAATGCAATTTATTTTGTTAGTTGGTACGGCTGTAATGCAATCATCAACACATCTTTTAAAAAACAAGAACAGTTTTTTTTGAGAATTTCTTCCTCTAAATGTTCCATTAGGAGCTGTGCAACTGTAGACGATATGGGGGATCCCATGGCACAGCCATCGAGTTGTTGGTAGAAATTATTTTTATATTGAAAACAGTTATTACTTGAGGTTAAATGTATAGATTCTAAGGACATATTTTGACTTAACATAGTATATTCCTTTATTTTACCCCACTTTTTTTCAGTATGTCAGTTAGTAGTTCAATGGGAATGTTTGTATATAATGATACATCAAGTGACATTAGAGCATAATTTTTGGGTATTTTTATGTTATCAAAGAATTTTTTAAAACTAAAGAAGTCTTTAAGATAATAGTCAGTTTTGTAGGTGATTTTTGATAAGCAATTACCTAGGTACTTTGATAATTTGTAAAACGGAGGCTGTAAACTGGAAACAATTGGTCGTAGGGGTGTTCCTGGTTTATGGTATTTTGGTTTTCTTTTTCATAAACCTTTTGGATTCAATTTTATGGATGAGAGTAGTGTTTTTGATTTATACGTTCTTCGTTGGGGCACAGCCTATTTTTGGGTACATTTGTTTGTCTGACAGTACCATTTCCATTCATATTCGTTAGTGTTCGTGATTAAAGTTTTGTTGCCTTTATCAAGTTTCAGTATGGTAATGTTAGGATTGTCTTTAATAAATTATTTTGTTCTTTTAACTTGCCTTATTATTATTTTCTGGAAGCAGGTTTGTCTGGTTTTGTTGTGTTTTTGTTTTAACTTTATGATTAGTTATTACATTTACCACATCCGCGCGTATACTGTCCTAAATGTCATCAGGTTTATTCTGAATTACACTTTCTATGCTAGCAATATATTCTATAATAGGAATTTCTTTTTCGGTCTTAATGTTATGGAACATTTACCAGGTGTACAAGTATGAAATGCGGATTTCAGACAACAGATGGTGCACCAATGCAGTTTATGCTACAAAGATTTGACACTGCGCCATTTTGTTTATGTCATTAACAAGTGTCAGACGCGCACGAGTGATATATTGGAAAAGTGTGTGCATAGTGTTGTGTTATTGTGTTCAATATGTCGAAATTTATACCGAACAAAGAGCACTTGCGGACAGTATTAATTTTTTGGTTTCATTTGAAGAAAACTGCTGTTGAATCATACCGATTACTTCAAGAAGCTTATGGTGAACATGCTCCATCGCAAGATACGTGTGAACGATGGTTTCGGCGTTTCAAAAGTGGTGACTTCGATGTTGCAGACAAGGAACGTGGAAAACCGCCAAAAAAATACGAAGATGTGGAATTGCAAGCATTGTTGGACGAAGATGATTCGCAAACACAAAAACAACTCGCCGAGCAATTGGGCGTTAGTCGACAAGCTCTTTCCAATCGACTACGAGAGATGGGAAAGACTCAGAAGCCGGTAGATGGGTACCACATGAGTTGAACGACAGGCAAATGGAAGAGCGCAAAAACACGTGTGATATTTTGCTCGCTCGGTACAAAAGGAAATAGTTTTTGCATCGTATAGTTACAGGGGATGATTTATTTTGAGAATCCCAAGCGCAAAAAATCATGGGTAGATCCAGACGCACCATCCACATCGACTGCAAGACCGAATCGCTTTGGCAGAAAGACGATGCTCTGTGGTTGGTGGGACCAGAGGGGCGTGGTCTATTATGAGCTGTTAAAACCTGGGGAAACGGTTAATACTAAACGTTACCAACAACAATTGACCGATTTAAACCGTTCGCTGCTTGAAAAAAGGCCAGAATACTGAAAGAGGCAACACAAAGTCATTTTTTTTTTTCATGACAACGTTGGAAGCACTCAGCTGGGAAGTTCTACCCCATGCAGCTTACTCACCAGACTTGGATCCTTCCGATTACCACTTGTTTGCATCGATGGGTCACGCACTTGCTGAGCAGCGCTTTGGTTTTTACGAAGATGTGAAAAAATGGCTCGATGAATGGTTCGCAGCAAAAGGGGAAGATTTTTACTGGCGTGGTATTCACAAATTGCCCGAAAGATGGGAAAAATGTATAACAAGCCATGGAGCATACTTGGAATAAAGCACTTTTTATCATTCTTCCGAATTTAACATATTTTTTTTAGACAAAAAATCAGCGTTTCATATTTGTACACCTGGTAGAGGAAGAAATTCTCAAAAAAACCTCGGATTCTGTTTTTGTTGTTTCAAAGATATGTTGATGATTGCATTACAGCCGTACCAACTAACAAAATAAATTGCATTCTCAACGAATTTAATAGTTTCCACTCGAAGATCCAATTCAACAGCGAGATAAAAAATAAACACCAAATTAACTTCTTAGATATAACGATTATAAGAAACACCGACAACGAAGAACTGGAAATCAAATGGTACAAAAAGAACATGTGGTCCGGACGCTACCCAAACTTCCGTTCTAAACACCCATAAGAAAAGTGTGATCCCAGGACTAACGGATAGAGATCTTACCTTAACTTCTGGTAAATTCTGAACCGAGGAGATAAATACAGTCCGTAAAATCGTTCACAACAACAACTATCCTAGAAAACTCGTAGAGACATTCGTTAAACAACGAACACAGAAATTCTATAATACGACAATCCAAAAACAAACTAAAACCAAGAACACAGTAATACACATAGCAATGCCGTACACACCACAACTTTCAGAAAAATTAAATGCATAATGAAAAAACATGAGATCCGTGTCTCTTACAAAGCTCAACACCGTCTTTGATCGCTATTCACACTACTAAAAGCTCCATCTAACAGAATGTCAAACGTAGTATATTTCATCCCACTCGCGTCTACTGCCCTACATAAACATGAAAGTACTGAAAAACACGAATTTGATTTCCGAAACTCCAATATAGTCACCCAGGAAAGGAACTATCGCAAACTTCTTATCAAAGAAATGATACACATTAAAAAAGGAAAACACGCATGTAACGCCAAACAAGATGTAAATAATTTAAGTCGAATTTACCACCAATTAATTAAATAATTAATTAAGTACTAATGTCAAATTATTATCATAGTAAAACTGTGACCCAAAAACGAAGTAAACATACCATATTTAAAAAAAAAACCGGTCAAGTGCAAGTTGAACTTGAACAATTAGTGTTCCGTACGTTGATTGTTTTTAAAATAAAAATTTTTGTTAGGATGGTATAAAATGATCAGTGACTTCACAAAACACACCCCAAATGAGTTTTCAACAAAGTTTGTTTCCAATCTTTACTGAAAACTGGTGACCTTGAAATTTTTTTTTTTTTCTATACCAGATAAATTATTAAAGGTAATGATAATTTTCGTTCAATCTATACCCCGTGGAGAATAAATATTCCAGGATTTTTTCAAAATTTTTTGATCAGTACTTTTCGAGATAAGGTAGGGGACAGCGATTTTTCACGATTTTTAAAAAGTAATACGAAGAAAAGTGTGCGCAAGTATTACATTATATATATTTTTTTACTCGTCTTTTCACAAGCTTTCATTTGATACCACACTCGATGACCTAGTAAAAAAAATTTTTTTTCACTTCCGATTTCACCCCTCAAAACGAATCCCTTAAGTCAAAAATTTATGTTACGGTGATATAAAATGATCAGTGACTTCACAAAACACACCCCAAATAAGTTTTCAACAAAGTTTATTTCCAATCTTTACTGAAAATTGATGACCTTGAAATTTCTGTTTTTTTTTTATATACCAGATAAATTATTACAGGTAATGCACTCGTGATAATTTTCGTTTAATCTACACCCCGTGGAGATTATTCCAGAATTTTTGCAAAATTTTTTGATAAGTACTTTCCGAGATAAGGCGGGTGGACAGCATTTTTCGCGATTTTTTAAAAATAATACAAAGAAAAGTGCGCGCAAGTATTACATTATATATATATATTATTTACTCGTGTTTTCACAAGCTTTCATTTGACACCACACTCGATTACCTAGTAAAAAAAATTTTTTTTTCACTTCCGATTTCACCCCCCAAAACTAATCCCTTAAGTCAAAATTTAACTTTCAAAACTACATGGCTCTGCTGAGGCCATCAATTCCTATATTACTACCAAATTTCAACTTTCTACCACAAATAGTTTCGGAGAAAATCGGGTGTGACAGACGGACAGACAGACGGACAGACACCGAAGTGATCTTATAAGTGTTCCGTACGGAACACTAAAAATGAACTCAAGAGAATTATGACAAAATTATAGGGCGAAGCAAAAAATATGGATTAGTAATAAATGAAAAGACAAAGTACATGATTATGGGGATGGGCAGAGGGGAAGATGAAGAAAATCTGAAGATAACCTCTGGGAGTTGTAAAAATTATGAATTCCAAAAAGTAGAAGAATTTACATACCTACGGTTGTACTAGAGAAGAATGGATATGGGGGTAGGGAGATACAAGCGAGAATAGCGAAAGGAAGCCAAAAATTTGGGAGCTTGAAAATGTTAATGAAAAACAGGAAGACCAAAATGCGAATATATCAAACTATAATAAGACCAACGGTGACGTATGCTTGTGATACCTGGGTGCTTAACAAAAAAGAAGAAGAGCAACTGGAAACATGGGAACGAAAAATGCTGAGAATTATCCTGGGAGGAATAAGGACGGAAGAAAGATGGAGATTTATACACGCTATAAGGAACCAAGAATAACAACAAATGTGAAGGCACGTCTAAGATGGCTGGGACATATACAGCAGATGTCGAGAGAGAGAATGGCGAAGATGGTACTACATAGAAAGCCTGTCGGAAGAAGACGGAGGGGAAGATCGAGGACGAGGTGGATGGAGATCGTGGAGAAGGATCTTAGAAGTATGGGTGTCGGCGAGTAGAAGAGGGAGGCAATGGAGAGAGCCCGGTGGAGAGTGGTTGTGAGCAGTTTTGAACATTATTGTGAATATGAAATGTAAATGAGGCCCGAGGCCTACAAGGCCTGTAGCGCTGTTTAATAATAATAATATACTCTTGATAGCATCCCCGATAATCTCTTTTTTTATCATTATAGCTGTCGTTATCTTTTATATTTTATTCCATCTTTAAAATTTTCTTTCACAGAATAAATGCCCCTGTCAATTATCCGTTTGTTGCCTGGTATAAACATTTACTGTTAGCCACGAATTATTTCCCAAAATCAATTAAGATTGTTTCTCAAGACAAAGCTCACGAACCTACCGAATAAACCCAATATAGGTATTTTAAAGCTACGAAGTAACAATACAATGCTCTATAAAACCGGCAGGCATTCAGCGATGCATCGTGACTGTACGTCCTTGACACCGAGTAAGTTTTGCTTAACACTAAAAAAGCGCATGCCCTCTAGGGTGCAATACATGCATGTCGGTTTAGTACCGGGTCACGCCGACAACTTGTTGCGTATTACCCTAGGTCAAAAGTGGTTCCTATCAATTTAATATGGGTACCACAGCGTGTAAACATCATTCCTTCTGCGCGGAAGTTTACAGGGCAAATATGAGATATCAATTCTTATTTTTACACTCAGAGTACTAGCTATGTTTGCTGTCAATTTAATAACAGTGGGAATATCGGAAATGTTTTGAAGATGAAAACAAGGGTGGTACAGAGTATGACAAGCTGAATCTAATACGAATGTGACTTATTAGTGTAATATGTATTCCTAGCACCTACTACTTTGGGAAAACTCAAGCAGGCTACATTCAGCGAACTGTTTCTACGAAAGTTATAGACAAACATGCGATCTTAAAATTTATACTTTTAACATAAGTCTTTCTACGAAACGCTTCTTTTGTGCAGTTTGATCCTCATGTAAATTCACCCTGACAGATGTAATAATAGGAATAGGTAACAATCCATTTTTATCTAGACCGACGACGCAGCTATAACAGGACAGTACTGTGGGGTGTCAAAAGTAACCGCACCCTTGGAGGATCCAGCACCAACTGGTCAGGACTCAACGATATAATGTTTTTCTAGAATAAATTTTAAATGCTTGTACTTTTACTTAGAGGAAGAGGGCAGTAGATTGCATTCGCTCCCTACTGGTAAATATATATGTACTGAAAGCTCTGCTAACATGTGGTGAGCATTCAATCGCATTACAAACAAAAAAACGCGCCAAGGGTTCTAAAAACCAATAATTATTGATTGAGGTGACGAAATTATACAGTACTAAAGACAGATCTTACATTTGCATAATTTTGAAGACTAGCAAAAAAACCTTGAGACTATTCCTTCACGAACTATTACAAAATTGCCTCTTCATGTGGTACGATGTAGTTGACAAACTAGGAGACCAATATCCGCCCAATTTAGGGAACTTGAAAGATGTATAAACTGGTAAAGCTGTTTAACCAGTACTTCCCATGAAACACAGAAGTTGTAAAGTCAATATATTTTTTTGAGGTACTTTATATTTCTTTACATATAAATAATATTGCTAACATACTGCTCGTTCTCGTAACCAAAAACCAGGACAAGTTCTCATATTGTTACTGGAACCATACAAAATTTATTGATTCTCACCCCTTTTACCAGCCAGCTGTATCTAAACATCAGCACTCTACAAGGCTAAAGAATGAAATGAAAGAGGAAAGACAAATTTCTTGCTTTAGTCGCCACTGTCAGTAAACAAAAAATTATAGGATCAATTAAAATTTACAAACACTTTAGCAATATTAATAGAGTTAACCTGAACCATAATTTCTCATCTAACCAAAGCCGGAAAAGCTTCCATTCCATATCAGTTACTGTTAACTTCACATACACAAACTGGTCCTAAAACGCATTAAGGAGATTCTATCTTTAACACGTCAATTATCTATTCACGCCTTTAATCAATAATCAATCGTACGACTGTGTAATCATGGCAAAGGTTCTTAATATAAAACAATAATTGTTACAATCAAACATATGTTATATCGAGAGTACTTAATCTAAACAAGTAGGACATTTCTTTAAACTACAATTATTAATAATACTCATCGCGCTACTTCGGTTACATACCACATTACATCGTGTTGGTGCTATTATTTATTATAAATCTTGACCTACCCTACGCAAGGTTCCACGGTGCAGAGTACACACCCACTAAAATACGTGAACATGCGAGTCTGAATCTAATGAACCAAATCTAAAGGCCATTACTTTAATCTATAGTTAAGCCTTTGTTATCTTGCAATAAAGCAGTAAAATCTTGTGAACCTATAAGAGAAGTGCGGTTAGGATAAAACATTTGTAATATATTACTAAATTTATTTATTTATTTATTTATTTATTTATTTATTTATTTAATACAACTATCCTACAGAACAATCCAATTATAGGATAGGAACATTCAAATATAACAAGTACAAATAGATAAGTATTTATCAAATCAGCATTTTGATAATTCTAATAACTACACTACAAGCTAAAGAAAAATAAAATAAAAAGAGACAGACCTAATCCACAGTTAAACATGACCTACGTAGAGATGTCATACTGCAACAGAAAATATCAACCATATGTTTGACCCTTTCATAATTCATGCACATAACGTATATCGGCGAGTACATCAACAAGTTTGTTCTTGGAACAGGCATGTAGAAAAAAAGAATGGTTTAGGCGAGCGTGTGGAGATGGCACACGGAACCTAATACTTGAGAGGGTGCAAGGGCATTCAATTCTGTTGTTCAAGATTTTATATAAAAACAAGATTGTAGCATATTCTCTACGCCGAGAAAGGCTAACAATATTGAATCTTCTTAACAGAACATCATTAGGGAAACCCAATGGTGGATAAATACCATCTAATTTAAACCAGAGGAATTTCACAAATCGTCTTTGGATTTTTTCAATATGATTAATGTGGATCTCATATGTTGGGTACCAGATAACTGAACCATATTCCAGTTTAGAACGCACCAAAGCATTAAATAAAGTGTTGAGGGTTTCAATGTTTGAAAGGTCTCTAGAATTCCTCATAATGAAACCCATACACCTATAAGAAGAAGCAATGATCTCATTTATATGATCCACAAAACTGAGTTTAGTATCAAACATTACACCAAGATCTTTGAAACGATAACATTTTTCAAGATCATTATGGTTTAAATTATATAAAAAATTTACTGGTAATTTCTTTCGAGTGAAAGACATAGAAAAACATTTCTTTGTGTTCAAATATAAGTTATTACGAATACACCAACGATTTAAAGTATCTAGATCGTCCTGAAGAGTTACACAATCATGGAGAGAGTCTATGCATCGGTATATTTTCAGATCGTCAGCATAAAGCAAAGAGGACGAGGTAAGGCCTCGGGTGATGTCATTTATAAATATGTTAAACAATAACGGTCCTAGGACAGACCCTTGAGGAACACCAGAGGTAGCATTAATAATGACCGACTCAAAACCACGATAATTTACTATCAGTTGACGACCAATTAAGTAAGATTTCAGAAGATTTAATAAATTGCCATTAACTCCACAGTTTGAGAGTTTTTCAAGCAAAATACCATGGTCAAGCCGGTCAAAAGCCTTTGAGAAGTCTGTATAAACTACGTCGACCTGTCCTCCATTGTCCATACTTTCCGAAATAAATTGAGTAATTGTAACTAAATTGGTAATGGTTGAACGCCCTGGAAAGAATCCATGTTGGCTTTCAGTTATGAAAAGTTTAACATGATTAAATATAATGTCATATAGCACAATTTCGAAAACCTTTGAAAAGTTGTTCAATATTACCACAGGTCTGTAATTTTCAATGTGGCTCTTATCACCCTTTTTGAATACGGGACATATTTTAGACTTCTTCCAGATTTGGGGAAAGGACGACGAGTTTAAACACAGATTGAAAAGAAACGTGAGAGGCTTGGACAACACAGCTGCGCAATCCCGAATAAAAAAAGCTGGTAGACCATCGGTTCCAGCGGTCGATTTAGGTTTAAGTTTCTTTAAGGCACTGATCACGTCTCTTTCCTCTATGGTGTTGACAATTAGAGATGAAAGAGAGGGACGTGAGCAGTTATCAGGGGGGTTGTTCCGAAACGTAGAGGAATCAACATATGCCGATTGGAAGAACTTAGCAAACAAATTCACTATCTCCTGAGGAGCCGTAAGCAATTCGTTTTCAAAATACATGTTGATGGGAATACTAGTTGTCCTCCTTTTCTCGTTTAGAAAAGACCAAAATTTATTTGGGTTGATAGAGAAGTCCCTTTCCGCCTCAGTAACATAATTTCTATAAGCAATCCGAACCTCGATCTTGATCTCTCTACGAAGACGTTTAAATTCGACTAGGTCACAAATATTTCTAGTACGTCTATACCTTTTCCAGGCTTGATTCTTTTTTTTGATTTTACGTATTATCGAATTATCGTACCATTTAGGATATTTGAGGGTCTTAGGGCGAATAATAGGAACATTGTTGGAGATAACTGAATTCAGTACGACATAGAATTGGTCGCAAGCGTTATCAATATTATTGAAGGACCCCAAGAATGAAAAATCGGTTTGTAGAATGTCGTTGTAAAGGGATGGGTAATTCGCTCTTCGAAAGTTGTACCTTTGAGTCTGAAAAAGGGGAAATTTATCATGAATATGCTCAACCAGAATTGACATCTGTAAGGCAGGGTGATGAAGATCCAATGGTATCAAAGGATGATCCACACTATATACATTAAGTAGAGTTCTACTAAATACAAGATCTAACAGACGATTATTTTCGTTATAATTACGATTATATTGATTTAAAGATAAAAACTCGCATAATTCAAGTAAAGAAGAAATTTGGTTGTCACTATAAGAGGCATCCATAACATAATTTGCATAAGTAGGAAGATTAAAATCTCCCAAGACTAGCAAATCGTCTTCATTAGTAAAATAACCAGAGTCCAACATTTCTTCAAATAGTGTGTCATAGGTAACAGTATTACTGTTAGGTGGGACATAAATCAGAAGAATGCCAACTGCACGATGGGACAATTCCAATCTTATGGCGATCATATCAACATTAGGAAGCGAAGAATGAAATTCAATTTTAGTTGCATTGAAGGTCTTGCTCAAAGCAAGCAGTACGCCACCACCCCTCGTAGTATTCGTTAAAGCAAAATTACGATCAGCCCTAAAGATATTGTACTGACTACTAAACAACTCGGCATCAAAGACACTAGAGTCGAGCCAAGTTTCAGTAAGTGCTATAAGATCGTAGGAACAAAGATAGGAAGCATTAAGAAGGTCATGTGTTTTAGTTTTCAAACCACGTACATTCTGATAATAAATAGAAAATTCTTTAAGTTTCCGCCCCAATGCTCTCAACCGCAAGCCATCACTTGATTGCTATATTTTAGATGCAAGAGATGTTTTAAAAGCATCCAACTTAGTTTTATAAATAGGGCATTTAACTGCATTCCACGCTGCATGGTTAATATCTGTTTCAACTTTTGCATTAACACAGTTAATACATTTAAAATGATCAGATTTACATTTAGAAATACTGTGATTTAGAGAACAATTAGGACAGTATTCAACTGTGGATTTACAATTTTTTGAAAAATGATTTAAACCACTACATTTATAACAGAATTTTAAAACATCATAGACAATACATGAGTCATAATCCACAAGCAACCGACCACTATTTAGAATTTTACAATATAAAAAAGAATCAACAGACAAGATTGCTTGATAAACATCGCTCCGCTTTCTAGTAGGCCATACTTTTAATACTTTACATTCACTAGAAATATCAAAAACGTCATTTTGTAGTTTAAGTTTGGCAAGCAATTCCTCAGGGCTCATTTCTTCGCCAATACCAACCAACTTTAATCTCGGATTTGAACTCCTCACTTCCCTAATCTCATATTCATCAGCTAGAGCATTATTTGCAAGATTTTTAAATTTTTCAGCATCGTTTGCACCATCACACTCAATCAAAATACCTCCATCACTAATGTTTTTAACTCTCGACATTCGAATATTTGCATCAACAAAGTCAATGTTTTGTTTAACCTTAGATTTGGTTTCACTATTTGATTGACCGGCTGCCTTGGGCCTAATGGAAACGTATTAAGTGAAGTTCAGAAAAACCGAATGTCTAGAAAAATATTGCTGCTGATATTTGCCTCTTACCATTATCGGATTAAATTACGATTCGTTCTTATTTTTATGCATTTAAATACCACATGTCCCATAAATAAGTTTAATTCAGACATAAATCTTTCCGAATAATGCATTTCATGTTTTGATCTACCTCCTATAACTTTCTGCGTCTATTTGAAAATCAATTGAGTACCTATTGCTCCATTTACGCAGTGTAAATAATATTAAACGTAAAATGAGTAGTTCGATGGTCGCAGAATTGTTGTTTTTGTAGAACTCTAGTGCGCTTCCTAGGTAAATTTTAACTTACTACTAGGTAACCCTGTAGAGGAAATTCCAGTACTCGTAGGATAGAGCCCTCTTTCTCTTCCCACTCTTAACATACATTCACTCTAAGCGTTTCTATAGAAGAATTAAATCACCAATCGTCCTCCGATATTCTAATGACTCAAAATTCTTGGTTACTTCCGGATCTTCACTTAGGTCAATAGCTCCCTTTTGGACAGAATCGAAGAATCACAAAATGGAGAGCAAGTGTATAAACATGTTCGGATTTTAATGGTGACTGTTTGAATAATCGAAGCTTTTAAGACAATTCTGCAGAAACTTCGGTTCCAATTGAGTAAAGTAAGTGACGAACTCAATGTAAAAGAGCGTCTCAAAAAACCTACGTGAGACTCTGTACCGCTGCTGTTTGAGTAATTTAGCTCCATTCGAGGATAAATTTATTGTTAAGCTATGAATTTCAGTTACCCCCTTCACCTTTTTTTGTCTAGGTCCATGACTGTCTTTTGTGCTCTTTGGCATTCCCTCTACTACCATCTCAGTTATGCTTCATTGTCTCGCTATATCTTGTCTCGCCTTTTTTGTAATGTTTTCCAAATGATCATTGGTTTTGTCATTGGCTCAGCATTTCCTCAATCGTGATTCTACCTACTCAATAGGTATTTTCCTCATGTTTCTTTTTAGTGTGGTTTATCTTCTCTTCAGTTATATATTAACTCATTGTTCCACTGTTAAATCTTCTTGCCCGAAGTATTTGCACTACAAATATCGTCTCCACGTTTTCTCATTTTCTATTATTTTATTTCTTCAAACCAGTTACTCAAATTTCTCGAAAATCTTACTTCTATTTCTTTGTTCTTTGCAAGAAATAGAAGAAAGAATTTCCTACGGGATAAATAAACTGAACTCTAACAACAGATAGGAAAACAAGCCGTAGCCATCAAAAATTAAAAGAGATACAATGTAACCCCGATATACATATTTGGAAGAGGTTAAAGACCATAGTTTCATAGTATCATCATTAAAATTCTGTTAGCAATTTGCATCACCATAAAAGTTATTTTTTAATGTTGGGCACAGTACCGTAGGTAGCTAACAATGAGGAAGATAAAAATATATGAACCGTTTTATTTAGTTACGAGAAATTCCATTTACAATATTTATATTCAAATAATGGCTTAAAATAATACATAATAATACTTTAAAGTGATGTTTTCAGTCTTAGTATTTGTAAAAGTAAGATCAATAGTAAATTTGGTTTTGCAGTAAATACTGAATATCTACAAACGTCCCACCAATAGAAGCAGTGAATACTTGCCTGTCGATTCATATCTCAAGAAAAGAATTGTTAATAAAATGCTGTTCATCTTCCAGTGTACTCGTTTAAAGCAAGAGGAAGAAAGAATTTTTGAAAACCACGTTAACGTTTGAAAATAATGCAAAATATGTCGAAGATAAACAACAAAATTCAAAATTTTTATCAATTTTTGTATGCTGATTTAAGTAGAATTCTACCTTTGTTAGTTAGGATGTCCCTGTATTCCGTATACATAGAGTTACTGTGGATTTCTGGGATGAAAATATGACCATTTAACCCAACTTACCTTAGTCCAAAAATTCGTAATTTTTGAGATACAGAATGTGAAAGTTATACTCTAGTTTTTCTTAAGTAACTTTCTTAATAATGGTACTATTTGTACAAGATTCGGTGCTAAGGGGTTTTCTGAGATAAGAAATCGAAATCAGCTCACAGTTTTGTTGTAAATTGTAGGGGGCGCTGTGTATGCTTTTAAATTGTCATAATTTTTTTATACCACTCTATATGATATTTTTAATTAAATATTCGTATTCTCTGCCTTCTTCTGTCTAAAAAAGCTCTCTTGGTAAATGTTGCTCCAAGCATCAGTTTCTGAGATAGTGAGATGTTTGTTTCCATTTTTTAATTCCATTGGTAAATTCGCAAATGCGTTCCTTGACGTTTCTTCACATTGTATAGTTACTTGGCAACGCTCAAAAATCACTCTGGCAATGATGTAAGATATCATATGTTCTATGACTTAACTGGCTTGTAGTAATTCTGACAGAAAGTAATTTTTTTCAGATATCAAAGATGTTTTACGAGAATTAACAAGAATTAATCCCTTCTCAAGCTCAACAGTGTTTTAAATCTAGATTATTATGGAGTACACTTTTGGTGAGCAAGCTGATATGATTCTAGTGTTTGGCTTTTGTAATGGCAACGGTCACAAAAGTGCTCGCGTATATCACGAAAGATTTCCGCATCGTCGGACTCCTAACCATCAGACTTTTGTCAATGTTGAGAGGCGACTTCGAGAAATTGGACAATTTAAATCAGTTATAATGCTGGGCAGCCTTCACAATTGTACATGATAATCCTGAAATCAGCACTCGTTTAAATGAACGTCAAACGGGAATCTCAAAAAGTACAACTAACCGGATCATTAGACAACAAATTATTCACCCCTTTCATATACAGTCCGTCCAGGAACTCTTACCTTCAGATCTTGGATCCCGTTTGAACTGTTCACAAATTATTCAAACACACAGAGCGACTGTTTCGGCAAATGAACATAATAATTATGTTTACGCTAAAGAAACCCCACAAGCTGTGCAACAAAGACGGTTTCAATGCGAATTCAGTATTAATGTCTGGATAGGATTTGTCGCCAACTATTTGATCGGGCCGTTTAGATTACCAGATCGACTTGATGGTGACATTTACTTGAATTTCATCCGTGAAACTATTTCTAATTATTGAAAAACTTACCCATTAATTTACGTCGCGACATGTTTTTCATGCACGATGGTGCACCACCCTATTTTACGCGCAATGTGAGATTTTTTTTGAACCAAAGTTACCCAGATAAATGGATCGAAAGAGGTGAAGATGCTCTTATTCACTGGCCACCTCGTTCCCCGAACTTAAATCCATGAGATTTTTTCCTTTGGGGTGCATTAAAATTGAAAGTTTATGAAGTTCAAATCGAAAACATTGAACAATTGTGGAATAGGATTCAAAATGCTGCTAATGCTTTACGAGAAGAAGACATTTTACCAAGGGTACATTTAAAGTTCCTGCGACGTATTAATTTATGTATTAACGAAGGTGGCGGCCATATTGAACATTTATTGTGAAACCAATACCTTCTTAGTTGAGCGATTAAACTTCAATTTGCGGGTAATCCTTTATCACCTTAGCCAGTTGGTTTTTACATTCTTACTGTTGTTGGCCCGTTAGTCTTTAAATTTATTATTGTTGTTAGCCTGTTTGCCTTTAAGCATGCTTTAAATATCAAAGACTATTCTTTTTGACCTGTCCTAAGCCTGGATGAAGTGTGGATTGAAGTGGACACAAACATCCCATTATCTCAGAAACTGTTGCTCGGAGCAACATTTACCAAGAGAGCTTTTTTAGACAGGAGGAGGCGGAAAATACGAATATTTAATTAAAAATATCATACAGAGGGGTATAAAAAAGTTACGGCAATTTAAAAGTATACACAGTGCGATAAGTGGCGCTCCATACAATTTACAACAAAACTATGAGCTGATTTCGATTTCTCATCTCAGAAAGCCCCTTAACACCGAATTGTACAAATAGTACAATTATTAAGAAAGCTACTTAAGAAAAACTAAAATAAAAGTATAACTTTGACACCCTGTATCTCAAAAATTACGAAATTTTGGACTAAGGCAAGTTGGGTTAAATGGTCATATTTTCATCCCAGAAATCTACAGTAACTCTATGTACACGGAATACTGGGACACCCTGTATAATGAGGATGCTCACGCATTGAAGCTAACACCTTGATTTCTGGTCTTATTCATTCTGATGTCAGTATGCTATCTGTAGTATGTCAAATTAAAATGTTTATTTCCAAATTAATTTACCACTTTTAATTGATGACAGAAATTGAATTGTTGTAAATTGAAGAAATAGGTGTTACAACTTTCTTCAAATAGGGTAAAATTTATGGTAGGATCACTGAAAATGAACGGCACAACATTTCAACAGCTGAAATAATAACAATTAGTAAGACCATAAACAGTTGGTTCATTACTACACTAACGCATTACGTACAGATGAAGAGAATTATTTATGCTACGCAGCATATAAAACACAGAAATTACGTTAAGAATCTATCATTATTTTTAATGCATCTTTTACTGTATAAATTAGAAGAATATATTATATGCTTCATCCATTTCCGAATGGTTAATGGACTTTATTATTATTTTATGCAAATTATGCAACGTTACGGGTAAATTTTAATTTAAATTGTATTGAAAAACTTAACATTCTTAGTTAGAAAACATTTTCATTTATATAAAATCAAATAACAATGACGAAATATAATTGAAAGTTCATGTTCAACAACCTTCACACAGAAGTGTTTAGCGTCCGGAAAATAAACAAAAAACTTGGTTTAACCATTTGAGGTATAATTAAAATTCAAAAATTTATTTCATATCACCTGGCATGCAACATTTGCTGGATTTTATGCGGTGGATGTCAACATTAATTAGCTTAATTAATTTTAATGGCCAATAATTTTAACCTTGCGGTAATTTAATTGCATAAAGTAAGGAACGCCGATGTAAATATAAGTGATTATGCAGGTTTTAAATTAAAAAATACAGGGTTACTCTACATAGATCTACGATCCCTCAAATTCGTATATACACAAATTTGATTTTTTGAACCTTTATGTACATAAATCTTTTGTTATAATATATTGTATAAGTTCATTGAATTAAAACAATTGAATGTTGTTTAAAAAAAAATTATTGACGTTTCTCCCTTGGTTTTGAGCATTTTCAAAATTTCTTTGGTGTATTTTGTCATTTCTGGAGTTAAAATTAAACATACAATCACGGTTTCAATTTAAAAATATAACAATAATTTGGGTCACAAACTACTTATCCACTTTTTTTTTTATTTTACAAGAACAATTAGTTTAAAATTAATAACAAACACTTGGTTTAAAATTAGCTTATTACTAATATATATTTCATATTGTTTCTATCTCGAAAACAAGCGAATCGGATTAATACATTTCAGTTTAAGGCCAACGGTGAGACTGGCGAAAATATATGTATAAGTTGCGGAAAGAACTATTTTTTGTGTGATTTTATTTTTATGTTAATTCTTTTTTTAAGATATGCTTTTATTTTTCTATTGGTTTTAAATAATTGATAACTAATTAGGCAAGAAGTTGTAAAAAAACTTAGATCCTTAATTACTAATTTATGATAATTGTGGTATTAGGATAGTTGGCGAAATTTTGCTAAGACTTATGCATTGTTTTGTAATTGTTTAGCACAAGTACACAAAATAAAACGAGACACATAGTTGTGCGGATTGTAAAAATTACAGCCTGATTCATAGTAACTCAGTAATAAGGGCTAAATCGTACACTTTATTCTGTGTTTGGATTAACATAAAAAATAAGTATTATCTGTGTACCAAATTTGAAATCGATATCTCTTTTTTTAAGAGTTATTGTGCGAACACGTCGATGTTTGAGAGTTATCGTGCCAACAGGTAAACAGATTGATGGAAATGGGAAGCTATCCTTTTCGTAAAAAGTAATCTTGAAATGTGAAAAAATATCTGTGGATGTTTCTGTTACGAATACAATACTTCCACCAAGAAAAGGAAATAAAAATTTAAAAAAAAAGCAAAATAATAAATGTATAAAAAGAATTTTTATTGGTACTATCTTGTCACGATTTTATATCAGGTAAAAGTACAAGGCTGGTAAATCATCATTATCATCGTAGCAAGATTTCAAGAAGCCAGATTTAATTTTCTCGGGCGTCCGCAATCACTTGTATCACCCGTATCAGTAAATAATCTGTCTGGTATGGTAATATTAAAATGCAAAACAAAAAAAGAACAATTCATGCCAGTAGGTTAACTTATAAACGTTGTTTAGTTATAAGAACCACAGTGCCAATGAAAGGTTCCGTGTGTCAGCAAATATACGTAGAATGTAGATTTAAAGTGTCTGTAGTTACATACAAAAAGGAAATTATTTGCACAATTTAATACATAAACAGGCACGTGAAAGATGCAAATTTTCTTAAGCATTATAGACCTTAACAAATGAACCGTTCCTTAATTTGTTCTCTGTAACAAGCGGCTTGTTTTGAACAGCCAAATCTTCATTAGAAGTACCAATATAAGTATAAGTTTGCTTAGAACTTGACTTTGCTTAATATATTAATTATATGTTATACAGTCTATCTATTTGATTTTACTATTTTTAACAACAAGAAAAAAGAATTTTTAAGGTTTTGCAGAGTAAACGCGCTAGTTTTTGTATCTTATCTTTTCGCGTCCTAAAATCATATTTAAAACTGAACAAAGTCAATTATAGTAAACTTGTTTTAACGTCTAATATATGAGTAATCAATCGTTTTTTTATGAGTCCAGCACGCGTTCTGCAGGGAAATCTCTAAAGAGCTACAGGAGCGATACGTGT
Organism: Pachyrhynchus sulphureomaculatus; assembly: GCA_019049505.1. Taxonomy (NCBI): domain Eukaryota; kingdom Metazoa; phylum Arthropoda; class Insecta; order Coleoptera; family Curculionidae; genus Pachyrhynchus; species Pachyrhynchus sulphureomaculatus. The sequence continues at coordinate 14,330,291 of CM032450.1, forward strand.
GCGGAAAAAGCGATTCACATTGGCTTAGAATAGCTGTAAATTGTACTGTGTTGTCGGAAACACAGTCCTGGGCAAATTATTCCAAAGGCATGTGGTTCTCTATATAAAAGTTTGCTTCGAAAGGGTTGTACGAGGGGTAACAAGCTAAACCTCATACGGATGTGATGTATTAGCGCGACGTGCATTTCTAGCATGCACCGCTCTGGAAGGAATTAAGCAGGCTATATCCATCAAACACTTTCCATGAAAATACTTGTAGAATAGACTCAAGTCGCGAACCGTTCTTTGATGTTCCAGTGAATCAAGGTTGCTGGCCAGTTCTGGGTCGCCAGTCAGGCGAACAGCCCTCTTTTGAATAGAATCCAACAAATGCAGTGTACATTTGGAAGCAGAGCCCCAAACATGGGAGCAGTATTCCATAGTTGGTAAAGCTTTCCAGTTCGAAATAATATTCCCACCTATTAAGAAGCTCTCTTTGCTAGGCTTGCAACATGCTCATACCAAGACATATTTGCTAGCAAATTAACACCCAGTGTTGTGGAGTGTAAAGCTTTCTGGTTCGAAACAATATTCCCAACGGTTGAGAAGCTTTCCTTTCTATGCCTGCAACATGTTCATGCCAGGACATATTTGCTCCCAAATTAACGCCCAACAATTTGAGTGACGATGCTAGGGGAATGGAGTGCCGCCGCCTGGGTTTTTGTAGCGTTAAATTTTACTTGGTTACTGTCATCCCAAGATAGAATTTGTTTCAGATCTTTGTTAACCATTTCCTCCTGTCTGCGGATATTTGCCTGAGTAGTCGATATTCGAGCATTCAAAGTGAATGAAAAGATAAGCGTACTGTCATCTGCAGAGTTGTATAATGGATTCCTGGCCTTTTCCAGAACATCGTTAATGTAAAAGAGAAAGAGAGTAGGAGACAGTATGGAGCACTAGGGCATATCGGCGTTGATAGTGAAGGTGTTAGAAAGAAATCCGTCGACTGCCACTCGTAAAGAACGCTCTTTGAGGAAACATGAGAGTCATAAATAGAACTTTTCAGACATACCAGACGAGCGTAGCTTAGCCAACAATCCATTGTGCCAATCGAATGCCTTGAATAGATCAAGCGAAACCGCTCGAAATTCTCCAAAGTGTTCAATTGCGTTGTTCCCCACATGTGTTACCTAAGTTAAAAGATCTCCTGTTGATCTATGTTTACAAAAGCCATACCGATGGTCGCTAATAATGAATCCATTAGGATATTTTAGAAGATGTTGATTATTGTCTTAACTTCACCCTGAATCTGCATTTATCAGAATAAAATCGTATCGTCACATGTAGGCAGAATAGTATCGGTGATAACGCATATCTTTACCTAACTATCTAGCGCTAATGCTTTTAAATAAAGTAGAAAATTTAAAAAAAGATAAAAAAGGAACCTTGAACAACGCAAATAAGTTGTACAGGTCACGACGTGACTTGGGCAAGATAATACATTAAGTTACTTGAAGAAAAGCATTACATAGCATCAAAAAGAAGATTAAAACTTTCTTAATTGGGTTCCTCTGCTTTTATAAAGAGATTTATGTCTTTTTTTAATAAGTATAACAAAGTATTATTATGACTGCTCATGTAGAAGGGTAACCGTTATAATTAATATCCGTAAGTGCTAATCAAGATAAAAAAAAACTTATTTTTATTTATGATTTCTGATGTGAGTTCATACATTAATTTTTAGTGATTATTAATTTAGTTATTGCTATTTATTAATTGTTTTTCATGTAACTTACTTTTACGCTTGACTAATTTCACTTATGTCAAGCAATTCAGAAAATGACCCATTTGTAACCTTATACGTTCTGTTTTGCTTGACAGCTTGTAAATAAATAAACAAGACTGAAACCAGAAATGTGCTTGAAAGCTGAGAAATATTTTTGTGTTTTCCAGCTTACAAGCTTCACTCTCGTAACTTCGTCACGTCCTACTGGAGGAGACCAATAAACCAGAAACACCTATACAATACTACCATCCTCCTTTCTACTTTCGACAGGAGTCCCAAGAATGATCTTTTTAACTAGACTAAGTATATATTCGACAGTTCGAAGCAGGAAGATGTGTATTCATTGTAGGCGTTTTTGGACGTGAAATTAGGGCGTTTTCAGATTCTGGATTATGAAAGGTGGTCCACAACTTGCCTGATAGGGAATCTAATCGCGATGAGATACTAAGTACTGTGTGGGGGGATTCCTAAACGTCGGATTGAAGTTATAGATTTCAGCAAGTGGTTGAACACGTGCAGTCGTGATTTGAGAATTGACCGACAAAATATAGTTATAACTCATCAATCAGTAGCAATTTCTTGAGGAGATCCATTATTAGTGCCTGAATATATGCACATTTATAGGTAGGGATGTATGTTTCTTAAAGCTCTCCTGCTGTTGTGTTTGCGTTGTGATTGCCTCTTCACCTAGGCTTGTTGACGAGCCCTAATATGGAGTGCAACAGAGTATGACAGGATTTGGTGTTTCATAGATGGGACGCCCAGGTTGTACATTTTTTAAAAGAAGGGCAATAACTTACTTGGCGGTCTTGGTCCGATGTCAACAGTTGTATTTGTTACAACGATCTACAGAAATACCACGACATGATAAGTATTAAATTTTAGGGAACAAATAAGTTCTTCTAGATTAATGTATCGGAAGCAGCTATTTATGGATAAACAATACGACAAATATTTATGCTGTGAATATATAATATAACAGTGCATTTAACAGTAAAAAAAGGTTTTAAACAACAATATTTTAATGTAATGCAAAATAATACTAGCTAGGAGAACTACTTCATTCATAAATGACATGTTTATTCTCCAGGAAGTCTGGTCATTGATGATATACCTATATTGTGGACTAAAAAATTAAAATCGAAGCATAGATAGGTTCATTATAGGGGCGTGGCACTATTTTGCTTTCCTATATACTACTACTGCATTTTTAATCGATTTAATACAGCTTAAAATGAATAACTATAAAAACATAAGAGTTTACATAAAATATACAAATAAAAAGGAAGATAGAAAAAGAGAAAAACAAACTAATTACTGTTTTATAATATAAATGTCATCCGGTTGTATAAACTTAATTGAAGAAAGGGATAATCACATTTACTTTATACTACATATAATTACAAATCCTTATTTATATCTGCTTGAAACTGATCAAGAATAATTAACTAAACATGAACAACGCCAGTGTAACATGACAAAAAATATTATCCTCCATTTTCCATAGTTTTGTGCATCCGTAGCAGGTGGTTTAAATCTTTACAAAGATAGCAGTTTTTTTTAAAATGCTTTAATGTGGGAATCAAGATCGATATAATAGACAAACACATCAAAATAAAATAAGTATAAATAAAATTATAAATAAATTTAAAATAATTCAATAACAGATTATTGTACAGGGTTACTGATTAGAAATGGACCACCCCTTGAAGAGTTAGGCAAAAAATTAAATACAGACGTTGTAGCGTTTTTAGAATTTTTTTACAGATTTAAAACAGAAACTATCACACGTCGGCGTCGTGTTATTTTCATATAATACAAATTTTATATATTTTTAAGTGGAACACCCTGTACATTATATTTTAATTCTAAAGTATTCTGAATTCTAGAAACTTCGAAATTCGTTAAAATTAAGTATAAGTAGAAAAATGTTTTTTAGTGAAAAATGAAAAAGCGAAAATGAGGAACTGGAAGTTCCTTTGTTTTTTAAGATACCTTACTGTTTAAAAAAAAACAGTCAAATGTAAGTTGGACTTGCGCAATACCGTGATTGTTTTTAAAATAACAAAAAATTCTTACCTATGCTAAGTTAATTAGGTCTTTGACATGTACATATCTTAAGATCCAATATGTATTTTAACAGTTTTTCACAGTCAATAATGTATAATAGTTATAGCGTCTTAGCTACCTAATAGTCATTAAATCAATCTAACTCAATCTAGAATCTGGTAATAAAAGTGTACAGCAAATATTTACTATCGAAATATTTAATTATAAACAAATAAAATAAAATTATATAAGCTGGGTGAACAGGGGTGTTTTTACCATTTTTTAAAAATAATTAAAAGAAAAGTGTTCGCAAATAATACATGATACATATTTCTGAACTCGTGTTTTCACAAGCTCACATTTGACACCCCACTCGATGAAATGCTAAAAATTTTTTTTCACTTCTGATTTCACCCCACAAAAATTAAGTCCAAATTTAATTTTCAAAACTACATGGCTCTGGTTGGGTCATCAATTCCTTTATTTGAGCCAAATTTCAACGTTCTATGACAAATAGTTTCGGAGAAAATTGGATGTGACAGACGGACAGACAGACACTAAAGTGAACTAAAACCAATATTTACTGTTTTTTTTTTGAGGCCCGAAGGGTCTATAACAGATCTTAGCAAGATATATTACAGGTTTAAAATAGTTTTCAGAAACATGGTTATCACCAATATAAAGTTTTGTAAGTATAGCATTTAACCAAGGAAAACAAAAAATTACAAGTTGTTACGTGGAACTGGATTCGAGACTGTTTAGTAAAATTGTTTAGACGGATCAGTCGGTTTTTCTCAAGTTTCCAAAGTTTTTAATAGAATAAATGTTCATTTTTAAACTATCGCAAAACGAAGAATTGAACATTTTCGTCGTCAATCTGTTCCGGTTTGGTGTGGCATATTGAACAATAGAGTAACAGGACCGATATTTTTAATAGAAGTTTAAATGGGGCAACATATTTGGTAACAATAAGTGAAATTGCAGTAAATTTGGTGGCAGCAGGACGGCGCTTTACCACACGATATTCTCGCAGGAATCGATTTTTTTAATGAAACTGAGCCTTTATGGATTTAGAAGATTAGGATCACCACCAAATAGCGCAGATTTACCTGTGTTGCGTACCTTTTTCTGGCGTTATTAAAAAATAAATTAAAAGAATCGGTGAGAAAATTACGCATGAGGTCGCAATATTGAATGATCAAGTTGTTTCAAGCTCCACACCCTTATTCCTAGTTTGTTTATCCTCTCGACAAAGTAGTCAATATCGTAGCCTCCAAAATACTCGTACACAGGGTCCTTATTTGACGAAAATTTGACGAAAATTGTTGTCCTCTAAGGCAAGTTTTAAGATTGTGGAATAAATACAAGTGGAAGGGGGCCAAATCTGGAAAGTAGGGTAGATGTGGCAGTAATTCATATGGTAATTTGTGAAATCTGGCGATTGTGATAAATGAAGAGTGAGGTCTTATGGGGTCCTGGTGAAAGATTACTTTTGCGCCACAATCTCGGACATTTTAATGGCAGTTCTTCCTTTAAATGGTGGATGAGTGTGGTATATTATTCCTCTATTATTGTTCGACTTTTTTTTAAATATTCAACGAATATAGTTCCTTGCAAAACCACAAATGTTCTACTCATTAACTTAAATAATATTTAACCTTTAAATCTGGTAATTGGTAAATAATTATAATTATCGACCCATTTCGAGACACGGTACATTTGGCAAGGTCTTTGAAAAAGCTACTTATCAGTACCTATTTTTCTTAGTAAAAAATCAAATTATTGCATATCAACACGGCGTTTATTCAAATAGATTAGAATGTTGGGACTTATTAGTCGTCAGAGTGAAAAAAAAAGTATTTAAATACCTTAATGACACTCTATTACGTCTTAATTTTGCAACCACTGTCTGGAATCTCATGTACAATATTTAAAAATCAAGCCTAGAACTGTTCAAAATAGTTTCTTAAAATATTTGGTACAGTCGACACTGTTTGTAGTGAAACTCTATATAGTGAAAAAAACTCTTTATGGTGCAATTTTTTTAAAACCTAGAATATTTTAATGAAATTTCATGTAAAAAGCCCTGCATATAGTGAATCTGTAAAATAGTAACACTCTATATAATAAAATTTTTACCGGAATTTTATGTATAAATTTTTATGCATTTATTGAGATCTTGGCCATTTCGGGTTTCCCATTTTTATCTAACATTAGCACGAATTCCATTTTTATGACGCATTCTTTTGAAAAGGTTCTTAACGCGTTTATAACGCCTAATGGTTGGCAATAAATCAGGTAGATTTCTGTGAGAAACCCGGGGAATAACCCATTTCATAGAAACCCGGGGACAAACCCATTTTATAGTCGAGGCCTAGTAATTCGCAAATTCAGGTTCAGTTTCTTTTTGTTTAAGAATCAAGTAAGATGTCCAAGCGAGTGTGTTTAAGTTTTGCTGAGAAAATTAAAGTTTTGGAGGAAGTTGATAAAGGCTGCAAAAAAAATTGATGTTGCTGCAAAATTTGGTGTTTCTCCAAGTTGCGTCTCTCTGATAATAAAAAGTCGCGACAGTATCATCAAGAAACCAAGTGTTCCAAGCAGTCGAAAACGAGTACGGGTGAGTACTTACGAGGATGTAAATGAAGCAGTTTTACGATGGTTTCAAGTGGCCCGTACGCATCAAAATGCACCAATATCGGGAAATTTAATAAAGCAAAAGGCTCTACAATTTGCTAAAGAATTTAACTGCGTTAATTTTCAAGCTAGTGAAGGGTGGTTAAGTGCCTGGAAGACTCGCAATTCAATTGTTTTCAAGACGGTGTCTGGCGAGAGTGCAAGCGTTAGTCAGGACTGTGACATTTGGACTGTTTTAAAAAGTGCATAGAAAAAGTACGAGCCAAAAAACGTTTTCAATTGTGATGAAACCGGTTTGTTTTTTAAATGTTTGCCAAATAAAACTTTTGCTTTTAAAAGTGATAAATGTTTTGTTGTTAAAACAAGTAAAGAAAGGGTGACACTTATGGTTGGAGCAAACATGGATGGCTCAGAAAAATTGAAATTACTGCTCATAGGTAAAAGCAAAAATCCCCGTTATTTAAAAGGAGTTAAATCTCTGGAGTTAGATTACGCCAATAATAAAAAGGCATGGATGACTTCTGAGATTTTCGAAAGATGGATCAAAGAACTGGACACGAAAATGAAAAGCCAAAAGCGAAAGATTGTGATGTTTATAGAGAATTGTCCTGCACATCCAGTAACTGTAAGTACAAAATTAAGGAATATTGAATTGATCTTTTTTTCCACCAAACATGACTCCAAATTGCAACCTATGGACCAGGGTATTATAAAAAAACATAAAACATCATTACCGAAACAGAATTGTTCACAAAATTGTTAATGCGATTGATAACAACCTTCCAGTCCAAAAATTGATTACCCTTAAAGAGTGCATAACCGAAGTCGCTAAAGTATGGAGTGAAGATGTTTCTCAGAAAACTATCAAAAACTGCTTTTCTAAAGCAAGTTTTACTGAAAAAATTGACGAATGGGAAGAAGAAGACGAAATGGATCTCGCTACCTTAAAAAGGCAATGGGGTATTCTACAAAAAACTGCTACCGTCGACGCAGATTTTTTACTTGAAGATTTCTTAGAAATCGACAATGATGTTGGCACGACAGATCTCCCAACTGACCAAGACATAATTGACGATATAAAAAGTATAGAATATCATGAAGAAGAAACTGAAACTGAAACCGGGGAATGTTCTGTTAAATTTAGTGAAAATGAAATAAGAAATGCATTTGACATTGTGCGAACTACTCTCAGGGGCCAGGAAAGTGTACCTGATCAAATCTTTATGCATTTGAATAAATGCGAGAATTTTGTTGAGCAACAATTATTTTTCAAAAGTAATGTTCAAAAGAAAGTAACTGATTATTTTTCCTAGTACGTATGTACGTAGTATGTACATATGTATTAACAGATTTTGTATTATTCTTTTTATTTCGTATGTAGTACATACATACATAAAGTCCGTTATATCTTTACACGTGCGTCATAGTTTTCAGGCAATATCCCAGACGACTATTATATTTTTTGTCTCTTTTTACCAATACCTACGATTTATTGGTGAAAAGAGATAAATAATATAATAGTCGTCTGTTATATGGCCTGAAAACTATGACGCACGAGTAAAGATATAACGGACTTTATGTATGTATTTAGCCCTGTACATGTTATGTACTATTTAAACTTTCAAATGTTTAATAAAATCTTTTCTAATAATTCAATTTTGCAATTTTTTTTTGTTGCTTGTACCTTATAAAATACAAGTAAATGATTACCAATATAAAATACATACATAGCAATATATACGGATTTTTTTCTTTATATAGTGAAAAACTTTCTATAGTGAAATTTCGGTCAACATTTTGGTCTTTCACTATATAGAGTGTCGACTGTATTTAGAAAGGATGTTCCATTTAGTGATTATCCCATGCTGAGATATTAATTATAAAATTGATTCTCCTCTTCTTTTGGCTCTGGTGACATTCGGTGTTTCTCAGAGAAATTTTCGTCATAAAAATTTGTTTACGTTACCGTATTATCGAACGAATAGTTCTTTTTTGAGATTGGTTCTTAATAAGTACTTTATATTTTAAAGTTTAGTATTACAATAATGACTAAGACTCATTGTTAATCTTTAATGAATTATGAGTTAAAAGTGTAGGAGAGGGCGTTACCCGGTTATCTCTTATATATCGTGTTTTACGCCCTTTTCAGGGTTCTTGTATCCAAAAGATGTAAAAATGTTATATTTTCATTATTTTCAATTATTTATGGTTAAACATATGAGTGATTAATACAGTATACGATCTGTTCGAAGTTCTTAGAGTCGAAACATCTGAAAACTGTGTTATATTTTCATTAATTGCAATTGTAGAAGAAATAACACGCAGGTTTCAGTTGTAAATATCTCTGTAGCCTATCCTCTGCTGGATTTTTTTGGGAATAAAGCATCTACCATTTAAATCACTGACTTGTAGTCCGTGGATATATTTATTATTTAGTGTGAGAAAATCAAATTCAGTTTTACTATTTTTTATAAGATTATGGAACATTCTGTATGGAAATACGTCCTAAATATAAGGCCAGTTAATTTTTCAGACAGACTCGGTATAAATATAGGTATGTCGGTTTGTCGCTGCAACAAGATGCATATGAAATCAAAGTCATAACTCATCAGCGCCGCCACTGCAGTTGTTAATTACAAAGATCGTTACATTCCATTCGACAAATCGTAACACTGCTAATTGCATTTTGCATTGTTGTGAAGGTTGTGGGAGTAATTTGAGGTTGATTACCTTTAAATTCGATGAATTTTTTTATTAAAGAAACAATCTACCGCAATTCGTGGGAATACAACATTAATAAATGAAAAGTAAAAAAATACCGTACAAACGAATTGCTATTTCGTTTCCCCTATAATAAGTTCCGTAGTGAAGTGAGTACATAATGATTTAAAATGCCTTTTACTGTTATTAAATTGATGAGTAGGGTTTCAATGCAGTTTCCTATTGCAGCACCTATTGTTAATAAATACGCTACTGTATTACTCGCCTCTGCATATAGCGGATTTTGTTAAAATTTTATGATTAATGCCTTAATACTCTGTTACAATTGTAATTCTCATATTTTCTATCTTTTCTACCCACACGGTTTCTTACTTTATTCAGGCTAGCCGTTATAAAATACGTAAGTGCGTATGACAGCACTACTTTAGGTAACGTAGCATTCTTAAAGCTCTATACCATATCATTAAAATAACTTTTTGTAACCTAACCTGCCACAGGGAACTGAATTTTTAACAAAAAATAAAATGCAGGTCCATTATTATTTATTTCTCTCTCTTAATTTCATTGTAAGTTTTTTATATTGGTTCTTGGCATAGTCTCGAATCACCCCAGGGTGACATATAGCTTTCCCTAAACCGGGGGAAGAAGAGAAAGGTGTGACCTCATTCTCTTCCCTGTTTGTGCGATATATATCATCAAAGGCCCCGAAAGAAGAACATCTCGGATTATTGCCACTCAAAGGTCAAGCAAGTGGAAAGGATGTAGCAAAAAGTATAATGAAAGCGAAAAGAAGTTTTTGTTTCAATTTTTAAAAGGCTAAAGTTAACCAAAATAATCATGAAGTAATTACGTCCCCAGGAAGCACTCCCTGCATCAAAATTTCCACAAGAAACTGGTAAAATTATAAAACTGGTAATTAAGATTACCAACACCAATTTAACAAGGGGATTTAACCAAGGAGAGCAAGTATTCAGATCTTCTCCAATATATCAGAGTTCGATGGCTTACCAAATATTACATATTAAAGCGTCCTGCATTTTATGTAAATTAAATTAAACCATTCTTAGAGAATACAGGTATTCAATAAGAAAACTTAACAGACGATTGTTGCAAAAATTATATATTACGGTGGACCTTACAATACAACTGAATTAGCTCGTTTAAAACGAAACTAACTCTGTTCGCTAAACTTTTAAAGAAGTTTTTTGGTCAATATCACCGAGAAAACAATGTCCTCATTAACAAAGATTATTTCAAGATGGCAGTTTTGACTATGAGGGAATCTTTTCCTCGAAGGTTTTAGAAAGTCAGAAAGAATAAAGCAACTTACACTTTTCTTCTTTGTTATGGACACTGTTAATTAGTGTTCCGTAGGGATAGTACGAAACTATTTGACTTACGAAGTTGAAGTTTGACACAAATATAGATTGATGGCACAATCAAAGCCGTGTAGTTTGGAAAGCTAAATTTTGACTTAAGGGGTTAGTTTGTAGGGGTAAGTGGAAAAAAAAATCTTTAAGGTCATCGGCAAAAACATCCAACCTATCTCGAATAGCACTAATTAAAAAAATTTCAAAAAATTCTGAAATAGTCTTCATAAAGTGTAGATTGAGCGAAAATTATCACGAGTGCATTAGGTGTGATAATATATCTGGTATATGGGGGGTGAAATCGGAAGTGAAAAAAAAATTGTTACCAGGTGGGGTGTCAAATAAAAGTTTGTGAAAACACGAGTTCAAAAATATATACGATGTAATACTACGCACACTTTTTTGCAGTATTTTAAAAAAATTTGTCCCCTCACCCCATCTCGAAAAGTACTGATCAAACAATTTTGTAAAAAATTCTGAAATATTCTTCGTGAAGTGTAAATTAAACGAAAATTATCACCGGTGCATTAGGTTTGACAATTTATCTGGTATAAAAAAAACTATGTCCCTTGACAATATCGAGGAGAGTTTTCCGACAGAATGGTGGAGATAAATATATTTTCAGTACCGTGCGTCGTTCCTATAGCGACAAAATTATTTTATTCTATTAGTTTATAATTAAAAAAATATTTAGGTAGTAAATATTGGTTTTACACTTTTATTACTAGAATCTAGATTGAGCTAGATTGATTTATAACCTAATAGGTAGCTAAAATGCTGTAACAATTATACAATACTGACTAAGAAAAAAAATGTGAAAATAAATATTGGATCCTAAGATATATACGTATCAGGAACTTTTTGTATTTATTTTAAAAGAAATCTCTGTACGGAACACTAATTACACGACTTGCACTTGGCCGGTTTTATATGAAAATACAATTGTTAGACCTGACAAGCAAAGATAATGGATCTCTAAATTTGTACGTTTGTACTAAAACATTTAGTTCGTAGCACCAGCCAGACTACTATAAAAGACTTTCACAAGATGATTTGCAATACTTGGAATAGTATTTCGCACTCATATCATGACTTGAGAAATTTGCATTTGGTGTTATCATCGAGTTTGCTAATATAAATTTCATTAAATTTAATTAAGAAGCTAAATTATTGATGTCACCTTAGAATCGCGTCTTAAATTAAAAACAACTACTTACATGACGGACATACAGAAGCTTTCTAAGGAAATCATATATCACTACTCACACTGATTAAAACCAATGAGAGCATTTCTTCTGAAATTTGTGCTTGATAAAGATATACTTATTATTATAACTTATTTTAAAAATCAAAACCAGTTACTGCGATATATAAAATAAATATAATTTTTTTTTGTGTCAGGGAAAAATCTTTCATTTTGGTGTTGTTTACCGCCCTTCTTTTATACAATGTTTTCTCTGTGGAAATTAGATAATTGAAAAAACAGCAGCCCTTTTGATGTTTCATATTGTATTGTTACTTGTTTAATGGTCAATTTTCTTCGTTTTAAACTTAAGTACACAGATATAATGTACGGCCTGAACTGTGTCTGAGTAGCCAGATGGCTGAATTCTTTAAAATACTATTGACAAGTCATAAAGTTTTTTTTTGTAATCAATCTGCTCTCAAAAAAGCTTGATTCTAGTAAAGGAGGAGGAGGAGAAGATTACTGATAGAGCTCACACTTGTGGTCATCTGCGAGTCATAATTTTTATTGTATAAGCATAAAAAATACAGCTATCGCTAAAGAAAGTGAAACACGTAGAACAAGATGTCGCCGCAAAATGAAGTCGGGTGGCAACCAAAAGATCGTTAAAATGTACGTTGTAGATTTCTTAAAGAATCCACGCATGTTTTTCCTTATTATCGTTACATATAATACACTTCTACTTAAGCGACATCTCTGAGAAATTCGATGAGACACATTTAAACGTGCCCGAAGTAGCCAGCCGGTTTCGTTTTATGGGGGTGGTGTGTTCCACGTGTTTGTCTTTCGCTAGAAATTTTCTGTGATCTAGGTTAAAAATGTCCCTACAATATTAAATATTCAAGGAAACTAGTTTAAATTTAAAATGGTTATGTGTATTTTGTCTTTCTTTTCAGAATTTGTTGCCACTACCAGCGGGGGCTGGAGCAGCTCTGGTAAAACCCACGAAATACCACTACTACCCTCACAATCAACATATTTATTTACTACCAGAATGTGCTATTCAACAGGTAATAAATCATAATAATATATTTTGTATTATATCATAAAATTTAAAGAAATGTATATTAATAAATATATATTCTCACCCTAGGCAATGATAATTTTTTTGAAAAAAAGCAATAAGTATAATTGTTAAGAGCTCCTTAAGAAATCTTTAATGTAATTTCTAATGCAAATCACAACATTTTTCTGATACATAGCAAATGAAGGAATTACATTAAGTCAGAAATATGTTAATTTGTAATCAAATTTTATTCATAATGGGATAACGGGATATATGTATGGCTTATTCGTAAAATGAAAGTTATGTTATTTAGGCTACAGAAAATTTTCTCTCAATTTTATTTCTCTACCCCCATAAATGCCGATTTACGGTTCAAATATGAAATCATAGCGTCACTATTTTCCCGCTGAAATAACATTAAAACACGACTAATCACCTAAAGTGCCCTCAAAATTGGTTGACTGCATGAACAATTAACTAATGAGTCAAATGTACAGTGTTATTAGATTTCCAAGAGTTACATAATTTGCATGGTCCACTCTTATTAAATATCTAACCGAATGATGTGTTTAGTTTTCGCTAATAGAAAAGAAAGTAAATAATATTATATTTATGCTTAACCGTTAACTATTTACTAAATTTCTGTTTTAAAAAGTTATATATAACCATATACGAGGCTGGTTTGAAAAGTCAGTGCAAAAATAAAAACTACTTATGTGTTTGGGGTAAACCTTTTTTATTTTTCGACATAGTCTCCTTTTAGGCTCATACACTTCGTCCAACGATGTTCTAGTTTGTTGATCCCTTCGGAATAATAGGATTTGTCCAAGTTTGCAAAATATCCATTAGTGTCTGCAATCACCTCCTCGTTTGAATAAAATCTTTGTCCCGCCAGCCATTTCTTCAAATTGGGGAACAAATAATAGTCCGAGGGAGCCATGTCTGGAGAATAGAGAGGATGTGAAACAAGTTGGAATCCTATTTCCATTAATTTTGCGACCACAACTGCTGAGGTGTGTGCTGGTGCGTTGTCGTGATGGAAAAGGACTTTCTTGTGGGCCAATCGCGGGCGTTTTTCTTGCAGCTCGGTTTTCAAACGGTCCAATAACGATGAATAATATTCACCTGTAAGAGTTTTACCCTTTTCCAGATAGTCGATGAGGATTATCCCTTGCGAATCCCAAAAGACAGTCGCCATAACCTTTCCGGCCGAAGGAACGGTCTTCGCCTTTTTTGGTGCAGATTCCCCCTTGGTAACTCATTGTTTAGATTGTTGTTTAGTCTCAGGAGTATAGTAATGTATCCATATTTTATTCACAGTGACGAAACGACGCTTAAAGTCCTCCGGATTCTTCTGGAACAGCTGCAAACCATCCTTGCAACACTTCACACGATTCCGTTTTTGGTCAAGCGTGAGCAATCGCGGCACCCATCGTGCGGATAGCTTTCTCATGTCCAAATGTTTATGCAAAATATTATGTACCCGTTCAGTCGAGATGCCCACAGCACTAGCAATCTCACGCACCTTAACTCTTCTGTCATCCATCACCATATCATGGATTTGATCAATGATTTCTGGAGTCGTAACCTCCACAGGCCGTCCAGAACGTTCAGCGTCACTTGTGCCCATATGGCCAGTCCGAAACCACTTATAAACTGTTCTAATCGAAGGTGCAGAGTCACCATAATGTTTATCAAGCTTCTCTTTAGTCTCCTGAGGCGTTTTGCCTTTCATAAAGTAATGTTTAATCACAACACGAAATTCTTTTTTGTCCATTTCTTGAAAATCACTCGACTTCCTTGATTCACACGAATGCCAAACACAAAGAAATAGACCAATATGGCTGAAACTTGGTGTGCGTTCATTCAAGAGATGCTACTAACTAAACATGACCTCGATACGCGCCGGTGGTGCCATCTCTCGGACTTTGCACGGACTTTTCAAACCAGCCTAGTACAACTAGTCATTAAAATTAATAAATATAAGAGGCAACACTGCCTCGGTATTCAAAGCGATTTGTACTAAAACCCAGCAGGTGGCCGTTCGGTTTTCTTTGCGGTATTGCATCGAAATAAGGTAAGGTAACTTTGTGAATAAGACAGGGTTGCAACTTAGTATTTTCTACTTGTTTTTACCGAACTCATTGAAATTTTTAATAGATGATTTATTTGGCGGGAAATATATATATATATATATATATATATATATATATATATATATATATATATATATATATATATATATACATATATACATATTTATGGTTCTTATCGTTGCGCTCAACGAGACGGAGGGCGCCAATTAACAACCTGGATACACGCCTGTTAAAAAAAAGAAAATCTGTTAAGATAAAACTCTAAAAACTTAGACACTCCCCCACACAGTGAACTCAAAACCTGACCGAAGAGGAAAAGATTTTTCCCAAAAAAGAATCCCTTGATACAGTGAACTTTAAAAACTCATCTGATTGAAACATCAATTACTTTGGAGAGCTTTTTTTTAAAAAAAAGAGAACCGGTTAATACAATGAAACTTTAAAAGCTTTCTCCTATAACATAAACCTGCTTCTAAGAAGGCATCATTTCCTACATCTATTAGGTCGGGAGAGGCGGCCATAGCGTAGTGGTTAAGACATCTGTTCTCTACGTCAGCGACCCGAGTTCCTATCACGGCAATAACAATAATAAAAAGATAAATAAATAATAAAATAAGATCAAAATACTATCGAGAGGAAGGCAGGGGGAAGTGGTATCACAGATATAAGATTACTACACACAAAACAAATACAAATTCTTTCACACCAAGCAAACCAACCTCCACCCAGCAACAGTGAAAGCAGAGAAAAACTACACACCTCTCGACTCATCCCGAGCAGACCACCCAGCAGACACACACAGTCACACCCAATTACAACGGGAAAAGATGAAAACGTAGTCAGAAAAAACACTCCACGGAAAACACAGATACTACATAGAACAAGACCACGTAAACAAAAAACAATCATACACCTGGTTACAGGATAGGCAGCTATTCCATGAAACAGAAGGCTTCTTACTTGCCATCCAGGATAAAGTCATATTAACCAGAAATTACCAAAAGCATATCATCAAAGACCTAACTATTACAGAATAAAGAAGCAATCGAACACATAACAAGCGGATGTAAAATATTAGCCGGAACAGAATACACAGCCAGACATGCTCAGCGGCAAAAGCAGTTGACCAGGCACTAGCACCACAACATACAAACTCATAGAAAACACAGATCCCTACTACAAATACACACCAATATCCATACTTGAAAGTAAAGATTACAAGCCCTACTGGGACATCAGTATCCGTACAGATAAAACAGTCCCCGCCAATAGACCCGATATTACTTCAAAACAAAAAAGGAAAAGTCACCTATCTAAATGACAGCTGTCCCCAACGACACAAACATCCAAACGAAGTATACAGAAAAATCTCCCAATACACAGACCTTACAACAGAAATAAAAAGGCTATGAAAACACAAAAAAAAAATCATCATTGTCCCCCTCATAATATCAGCCACAGGCCTTACACCAACAATATTCACACCATACTTAATACAATTAGGACTCAACACAAAAACATTCAGATGTTAGTGATTTTGAAAACATGTAACATTGTCAGGTCATTCCTCAATACACGATGGTAATAGCGTTTGTGCTGACTTGGCATAGGTCCATCATCCAAAATTTGACACACTGACCAAATGTGAGAAAGAAGAAGAGAGAAATAATAAAATAAGATAAAAATAAGCTGTGGAAATGCTTAAAAAGGCACCAACCACAGGTAAAGGCGAAAGGGTCGCCTACATCTGTATCGAATAAGGCACTTTAAGATGATTAGGCCAGGGGCATATATCCTTCTGCCCCCCTTGGCTACGCCACTGTAATTGGTGGAAAGCTGACAGGAATTTTTATTCATGTTTGTTTAATTTACGAGTAAATATCTAAGAGTGCATCTTTCATCTTAAAATTTTATTTGTAAGCTTAGAACAAGTTTATTCTTCTATTTGATACCAAATTGGCATAAATTCTTGCTTTTTCCAATAACAAACCTTATACATTAGAAAACGTAATCGCAAATCAAATAAAATACGTGCTCACAGGACTGGTTGGCCTATTGTTTACAGGCTGTCAACCTGGTATAAATCATCATAAACTGTTCAGAATTTCAAAGTAAAATACGCGAATAAAATGAGAATATTGCAAGAGCTGATTGAATTTTTTTTGTTGGCTTTAATGAAAATTCCCACGTGTAAAACGATATTAATAAAAGCCTAAAGTGGTTATTTATAATCTGAAAATTATTAACTTTTTCTTCCTATAACTATAGTAACGGTTTTTAAGGGAAAAAATTGGAAAAAAGTTATTCGCCCAGTACTTCCCATGCCAACACCGTGTGATGGGTTTCGAAGAATTTAAAATCTTTTATTTCTAAGACAAAAATATAGAAACACTCTAGTTTCAGTTTCCAATTTATTTATTTTAACAACTTAATTGTTTCAAACACCCAGTGTCTTCTTCAGAAGTGTATTAAGAGTAACTAAACTATTTTAAATGGTAATGTAAGTAATACGAGGCTGGTTTGAAAAGTCCGTGCAAAGTCTGAGAGATGGCACCACCGGCGCGTATCGAGGTCATGTTTAGTTAGTAGCATCTCTTGAATGAACGCACACCAAGTTTCAGCCATATTGGTCTATTTCTTTGTGTTTGGCATTCGTGTGAATCAAGGAAGTCGAGTGATTTTCAAGAAATGGACGAAAAAGAATTTCGTGTTGTGATTAAACATTACTTTATGAAAGGCAAAACGCCTCAGGAGACTAAAGAGAAGCTTGATAAACATTATGGTGACTCTGCACCTTCGATTAGAACAGTTTATAAGTGGTTTCAAAATTTTCGGACTGGCCATATGGGCACAAGTGACGCTGAACGTTCTGGACGGCCTGTGGAGGTTACGACTCCAGAAATCATTGATCAAATCCATGATATGGTGATGGATGACAGAAGAGTTAAGGTTCGTGAGATTGCTAGTGCTGTGGGCATCTCGACTGAACGGGTACATAGTATTTTGCATAAACATTTGGACATGAGAAAGCTATCCGCAAGATGGGTGCCGCGATTGCTCACACTTGACCAAAAACGGAATCGTGTGAAGTGTTGCAAGGATGGTTTGCAGCATAAGAATCCGGAGGACTTTAAGCGTCGTTTCGTCACTGTGGATGAAACATGGATACATTACTATACTCCTGAGACCAAACAACAATCTAAACAATGGGTTACCAAGGGGGAATCTGCACCAAAAAAGGCGAAGACCGTTCCTTCGGCCGGAAAGGTTATGGCGACTGTCTTTTGGGATTCGCAAGGGATAATCCTCATCGACTATCTGGAAAAGGGTAAAACTATTACAGGTGAATATTATTCATCGTTATTGGACCGTTTGAAAACCGAGCTGCAAGAAAAACGCCCGCGATTGGCCCACAAGAAAGTCCTTTTCCATCACGACAACGCACCAGCACACACCTCAGCAGTTGTGGTCGCAAAATTAATGGAAATAGGATTCCAACTCGTTTCACATCCCCCCTATTCTCCAGACTTGGCTCCCTCGGACTACTATTTGTTCCCCAATTTGAAGAAATGGCTGGCGGGACAAAGATTTTATTCAAACGGGAGGTGATTGCAGACACTAATGGATATTTTGCAGACTTGGACCAAATCCTATTATTCGGAAGGGATCAACAAACTAGAACATCGTTGGACGAAGTGTATAAGCCTAAAAGGAGACTATGTCGAAAAATAAAAAGGTTTACCCCAAACACATAAGTTTTTATTTTTGCACGGACTTTTCAAACCAGCCTTGTATGTTCCTTAAACTATAATTTATTCATGTTTTGGGTCAATCATTTTATTAAATTATGTACAGTGTGAGTCAACGCGTTTTTTTTCTTTCATTGTTTTTGTAAAAACTTAAAAGGTAGCGCTCGTATTCCTATGGTATTATACTACTATGTTCAAAGAATGAGAGGACTATTTCTTTTTTAAATCAAGTGCTGGTTTTCCAGATTGGTGGAACTGTTATTACTATCCAACCAAAAATTTCATGACATTTGCTTTATTAGTTAGAAATAAAAGCATATTTTGTAGTTGTAAACATCTCTTGTTGGCGATCTTTAAAATGAATAAATTTATTGAGCGAAGAATTCAAACAGAAATAAATATCTGGATAAGAATGTTAATAATGTATTACGGTGGTAGCAAGATCAAAAGTTTTCAAGTGGTGCAATTCGTTAAAAGAAATTAGAGAAGCAGTTGAAGGCAAACCTTCTTCTGGAAGAACATCCACAATAACCACAAAAACACACGATTTTAAGGATGATTTGGGCTTATCTTGCTCCAAAATAACAGAATTTTCTTGAAAAACATCATCTCGTTAAGGTCGAAATGGTTTTCTTTGAAACGGATAATTACTGGTGATAAGACGTGTACTTATTCATATGATTCGGAAACAGCGCAACAATCAGGTGAATAATGGTGAACCAAAACCGAAAATATTACAAAAACTGGCTAAACAATTAATGATGGTTATTATTTAAGCGTTATGCATCGTTTACCTGAGTCAGTTCGTAAAAAAAACCTAAGTTCCGCCCATGTAGTAAGGAGGTTCTAGATGTCACCTTGGTTGCTATAGTTGCTTACATCACTTTTTCGAAAAAATGTCTTTGGTTCGATCGGAAATGCAAAGAAGCCGTTGCTTCTGAAGATATTTCTTACCGATAATAGCGTGACAATCCTAACGTCATAAATTGTAACATCTCCATCCGTACCAGCAGCAAACGTAAACAAATAATCCACAAAACCAAGAAGGGGCACAATCAAAGAATTAAAAACAAACGTCATGCCAGCTACAAAAATTCCAGATATTTTTAGTAGGTTGCTAAGGCCATTCATCAAAATTTCACTAAATCCACTACTTTGTTCCATTCTCCTCTGTTGATTTTTAGAAAAAAACTGCAGCCAATATTCCAATGTGCAATCAAATTTAGTGGATTCTTAAAGCAAAAAGAAAGAAAATTACCAGGGGTTTGTCACCTCTGTACATCAAAATCTACTGTAACAGTCTTGAACAAACTGCTACTTTCTCGATTAGGCCTAAGTTATAACACTTAACATTCTTTTTACAGGTATGTAACGCGGTATACGTAAGACTAAACTGGACTCAACCCTTATGCGCCTGCCCGTCAAGATATAGGGATCCCTGCTCAGCATCTCTAAATTCTGACGACCTACACACTACAGAATTAACAATGAACAGGAGATCAAGGGTAAGGAGATTTATTATATCTTGGTAACAAACTTTTGGTTCTAATCTCGACCAGGGATATGCTAAAAGTAACACTTTAGTTCACAAATTTTTTTAGAGTGATTTACAGGTTATGTAGATCAGACCAGGGCAAATGAATATTGAAGAGTGTATTGTCAAAACCTTCTATCGAAATGATTCGTCGATTATGGCCACTTTATGAAAATTAGGGCAAAGATTTCGTTAGGAGGTGACGAAAATCAAGAAACGAATACTGTTAAAGATATTCCAATAACTGGTCGCTTCTCTACTGTATATACACCGGAGAAACAATCCACAGAGTACGAAAATGTTCAAGAGAATTCAGTGAACACTACCAGCAGTCATTACTCTCGATGTTTTTTTTTGACCTAGATGCATTAGTTATTGTGTTAACTGAATTTTGAATGGCTCTAACTAAAGCGTTATCTTCAATATGATAAGTAAATGTAAGTCTGATGAATGTCTATCTCTGGGGAATGACGCCTGATCTTGGAATATCTTTTACACCACCGGTTTCTTACATTTTTTTACCAGCTGATGAACTGTATTAACCCAAGGCACATTAAATCCGCAAAAATTAATATTATGGACGCAATATTGGATCAGAACCAGAAACGCATAAGGCTAAAACTGTTGGTTAGCGACCGTTGCAGAATTCACATTATTTAAAGAATCAATTACCTATTAAGGTTGCCAATCAGGATCATTTTCAATTTCACTTCAATATATTTGAGTCAGTATAAAGATTCGTAGAATTAAACTGGCAAGCGAGTAATGGATTCGTTGTGATAAATAGATCTGTCGTTCCAGTCTGCTTATTTTCAATCTTGAGCTGTCTTATTTCCGAACTTTCAAACAACATTCAGCCCAGTAAATAAACAATAAACAAACTAAATCGATATTCCGAAATAAAATTTCGGAATATGGTTTGTTACTTGATTGGTCACTACAACAGAAAGTCGAGAAATTTGCACATGCAAAATGACTATGACTATAGTTTCTGAGCCTATACTCTTCATCAGGTAGGCTTAAGGCAACGGTATCGATCGTGAAGATCCGAGTACCGTGGAGAGTCAAGTTGGAATGGCTTATAGCAATCATGGTACCTTAAATAAACAATAAACAATATTACAAGCAACGAACCCAACCCAACTTTCAGCTCAAGACAAATAAAAAAACAGTAAGTTGAGGTAATCAGCTTCAATGCTTGAATCAACTCATTAGGTTTTTAGTGAAGTTAGTAGACCCAGCTCTAAGTTCTTATAAAAACGGGAATAGTTGAAGTAGAATTTAAAAATATATTTGTTTAAACACAAGTAGGTGAAAAATAACTTGTGTGTTCGTCTTCGGTAAAAGATATCCTTTCCCGGAAACTATTCAAAGTAGAGACACTGAGTTGTTTGACTTTATTAAATACTAAAAAGTCGCTAAACTCAATTAAATCATGGTGCAGACTGGATCTAGATGTTTTCGTGAAGTTGCTGGCCTTTTAAGAAACAATCAATAGAAGATACAAGTATAAGCAATAGTAAATTGTTTTGTAGTATTTATTCCTTATTCTCACGGAAAATGAAAGATGTAAAATTTAAAACAAAAAGCAATCTGCAATGCTTTGTTTTCAAATAGAAAAAGCCCGGCCTACAAAGCGTTAATGACTTTACTTATTTTTCATTCAGGTCGAAACTGTAAATGAAATTACTTGTAAAAAAAATATTATGTGAACAGATACCATCGACAGTTATGGGTTCAGAAAATCCTGGCTATTATGGCTAAATAGTTACCTGTTATTTGATTAGCTATAATTCTTTTATTTTAAAAGCATTAGTTCTCATATATATATATATATATATATATATATATATATATATATATATATATATATATATATATATATATATATATATATAGCCATAAGGAGTACTTATGCGTTTGGTGAGATACATTTTATAATTCACCAACACGTGTTGAACCACCTGTAAATTCGGTGGAAAAATATGAATATAATAGGGACTTGTTGCAAATTAAACTAGAAAATACACAATAAAGTTGTAACAAAAAGTTTATTCTTGAATGATTGATTACCGGCTAAATCACACAAAAACCTAACGGAAAACAGTTGCCAGCTGCTGCCTGGTCGCCGCCTAAACTAGGTTGTAAATTTTTAAGCAAGGAAAAAAACGTATTATTGTTTGATTCTTTGTTGACAGCTTACTTTCATCATGAAATATTCAAAAATATCACTGCCATACTGTTACTATTTCTTAGACTATAATGCCAATTTATAAATAAAAAATTCTCCTTTTTAACATGCAGCTTTAATACCTAACAGCTGCTTATATTTGCTCAAAGCAAATAAAAAACTGTGATAATGGTAATAACAATTCGGGTATTCTTTATTTTGCAGAACATTTATCAAGGAAAAACACAGATCAGTCATATACAGTCTGTTAAGTAAGAACGTGTTCGCGATAAGTCATTTTTGGTAGAAGAAATGTATCAGTCGATTCCGAACTTTCGTCGAAATCACGTAAAATTCAAAATGAGTCACTTGTTTGCGCGTCGGTTCGAGGCAGTCTTTCCTTGTTCCCATCCAAAGGGGCATTTGTTGTCGTTTGTGAAGAAGTGGGTAAATTATTTTAACGAGACATAAAATGTCGCTCGGTAGACAAAGTCACTCCGAAAGTCGAAAAACGAATTGTGTCTTTGTTTTCACGGGACCCGAAATTATCGCTGCGTCAAGGAACGGCAAAATTAACAAAAATCGGGTTTAAATGTGTCCCTTTGCTGGGTGAAAATCACGTCGCGAAGCGACTCGCTTGGGCTCACGATAATATACTAGAGTGAACCTCACAATTGCCGGACGCCAACCCTATTGAAAACGTTTGGTCTCTTATAAAGTGAAGGCTTAGAGGAAAGACTCTGAGGACTTTGACTAAGTTGTCTCGCGAGATTAGAAAAATTTGGAGATCATTGCAGAAAATCTGGTCGACAGCATGCCTTCAAGATGCCAGGCGATTATTGATGCAGGAGGCAATTGGACAACTTACTAAGGTAATTGCGCCATTGTTAGCACACCTCAGAATACATTGATGGCAAGAAATATTCTCGAAACACATTTTTCAAGAATACGAGTGGTCACGTTCTTACTTGACAGACTATGTCATAGAACAGAGTAGTTGGTTGAAGAAATGAACTTAAAACAGTTATAATTTTTATCATAAATTGTCTCTTGTTATGAGTGATTCTTATGGTACATTCTTTAAGTTTTTAGTAGCTCTCCAAATTTTCATTTAAACCAAAGCCCGAATCACTTGAAACCGATAAATCTCGAATGTTAGGTGTGCCCTTCCTACTTTTTTACCCGTCCATTTAAATATATTTCTCGCCGTGCTGATAACAATTATTAACAATTACAATAAACGATTTAACATAAGTCCGCACCGTTAATAAGCACAAGATTTATTTGCACCAATTACCTATTCAAGGATATGTCATGCTTGTCCAGGATGGGACTAAAAATATTTTTTGGACTAGCAACTAATCTAATGTTAATTAGTCACCTTCGGTTAGTAGTTTCTGAAGATTGTAAATATCGCAAATTAACACTCTGCGGACGGCCGATCCTCCGAGGCCCGTTTTGTGAAGTTAAACTCTTGTAACTACTTTTGTGTAAATGATACAAATTTCAGATTTATTGGCAATTAATAATACCATGTCTGCTTCAAGACCGTCGAAGTTTATTTAACTCAGACTACACGGTTCTACTTATAATAAACTTAACTATTGTTCCAGACGGGTGGGCCTTTCAGGCCCTTCTATATAAAAACCATATTACATATCTCAGAGGGAGGCGCCAGTTGGCACACAAAACATAATTCCACTCTCTATTACGATAGCAGTGGAATTTTGATTGTGTGTAGGGATGGATGGTGGGGGCAGACTACGTTCTTGTGGCAAATAATTCACATTTATAAATCAGTTCAACTGTAGTGTTCGAGTAAAGCTGACTATCTGTGTTTGTTCTTACATAATGTCAAGTAAAATGGGGAGAATATTAGGGAAAGAACTTTCTAGTAATTTGGAATCGGGGATGAACTCAGATAAAAGTAACACTGAAGAGGGGATGGAAGAAATTGCTGATGCTCCAGAACACATCCAGGAGAATAGTGAGGATGAAGCCATGGACATTGGTGTATGTGATTTATCTTCTACATCTGGTAATGGTAATGACGAACAGTGGTATATATCCCAAAATGAAGAGCAAATTTGGAGCTCCGTGCCACTTGTTGATCCCAGAGGGCGAAAAGGTGGACATAATGTTCTGAACAATGCGGAAGGTCCAACCCGATGGGCTGAGATCAGCTATGAATCAGTGGCAGAGAGTTTTTTATTATTTTTTAGGCAACCCCTTTTGGAAAAAATATGCCACTGGAGTAATAAAGAAGCGCGACAGGCAAATAAAAATAGATGGAAAGAATTAAACGTTGGAGAACTAACAAAATATACTGGTTTATTTATTTTGATGGGGCGTACAAATCAAAAATGAAGATATCAGTACGATGTTGAGTCGACAAGATGATCGCAAAATTTATAGTAAGATAATAAGCCGGAATCGGTTCAAGGATATTTCACGCGTAATGAGGTTTGACGACGCAGAAAAAAGAAGAAAACAGCGAACTCCTGATAAGCTACAGCCTATCAGTGAAGTTTTTGAATGCTTGAGAGAAGCTTATGTGCCTGGGTAGTCTATGATAGTGGATGAGCAGTTAGTAACGTTCCGTGGCCATTGCTCATTTCGCCAATACATACCATCAAAACCTGGTAAACATGGCATTAAGTTTTGGATGATATGTGACTCTTTTAAAAGCTATGTTTCGAAACTTCAGTTTTACAAAGGAAAATAAAAAAGGGAAAACCAAGAAGTAAATCAAAGGGAGAGAGTAGTCAAGGATATGGTTCAAGAAATTATAAAAAGTGGGAGAAATATTACCTGCGACAATTTTTTCCCCATTTGTTCACTGGCAGAGGAACTTCTAAAAATGAACATAACATTAGTTTGAAAAACAAACCTGAACTCCCACTAGCACTATTTGGATTTCAAAACGACGCTATGATTATTTCATATTGCCCAAAACAGAACAAAGTTGTAACTGTTATGAGTACTATGCACAACCAGAATAGTGTTAATAAAAAAAATAAGGATAAGCCAGACGTAATCACTACCTAGAATGAAACTAAAGCAGAAGTGGACAAAGCCGACCAAATATTACGACATTATTCAGTAAAAAGAAAAAGTCGTCGGTGTGTATTTTCAAACATGATTGATATAAGTGCACTAAACACTTTTATAGTGTTTATGTCTAGTCATAATGACAAGTATGGCAGCAGAAGTAGACGGAGAAGGAAGTTCTTGATAGCCCTTGAAAAAGAATTAAAAGGGATACCTCAAGAATTTTCAGAGTAAGCAACAACGGAAGAAACTAGCTATTCCGGCGAAGCAAAAAGAAGAAGGTGCCACCTCTGCTCAAGGAAGAAAAACAGAAAATCAAAACGTGTGTGTACCAAATGTAGTAAAAACGTATGTTCAGAACATTGTTATTTTATGTGCACTAAATGTAAATAAATTTTTTGTAAATAATTACAAAATATTCAATATTTTAATAAAATAAATATAAATAAAAAAATAATTTTTTAATAAATTGTGTGAATATTATTTTTAATCCTAAAAAACATGTGTGTTTGCGACTAAACCACAGAATGGATCTCAGAGCCCGAATCCGTATTTAAGGGAATGTGAATGGGCCCGTCCGCAGAGTATTAAAATATCATAAATTTTAATCATCAATCAAATTGATAAACTATGGAATAATAAAATTATTTCGAAACTGATACAGCAGAGTATTATGAACATACAGAACTGCCCCTGGAACTACATACATATGTGTATGTTTTGGCTTGCTTTTATCTTTTTATTATCTTAATCATTGAAAATTTCACAATGTAGCAATTCCAGTAATAAAAAAGGTAGCGATAGCGCATTTTGAGACACTGTGTATATGATCATAGACCACTGATGAACCGACTCGTCATTGTTAAATATAACATGTGAAATAAGACTAAATATTTATTCACAACTGAGGAGTATCTTGTCAACTAAGGACTATTTTGTCATATTTACTCATACGAGTATACTCGCCATACTGTGCGATGCATCGACCCAACCAAAGAAAAATATTCAAGTGATATTCAATAATTAATTAAAATAAAGTCAATTTTTGTTCTCGCAAAATGGCTTCATACATACTAAATACGAGGGTCGTTCCAAAAGTTCTCGACCTAACAAAGAAAACGCCAGAATAAAGACAATTTTTTTAAAAAAAATTTACAAGTCACCTTGCAAATCAATAAACCAACTTTGCAATTTTTTAATACTCTCGCTCTCAAAATAAGCGTTCATATCAGCTTTAGCTTCATTATTCGAAGTAACTCTTCATTCAGTCAGCCATTTTTTCGGATTGAAGACAAAAAGTAATCGCTGAGAACCAAATCTGACGAATACGGCGGATGTGGAAGCACTTCGAAGCAAAAGTCATGCAGTTTTACAATAACAATCCGAGATAGGTGTGAAGGCGCGTTGTTGTGATGAAAAGGCACTTTCTTTTTTACGAGATGTGGACGCGTCACACCGTTCAGTAGTGAAGCATAATATTCTCTGGTAATGGTTTTACGTTTCTCTAGGTAGTCTACGAGCACAATACCCCGAGAATCACAAAAAAAACATATCCATGACTTTTTCTGAAGATGGGAACGTCTTTGCTTTCTTAGGCCCACTTTCACCTGCTCCCACCCACTGTTTCGACTGCTCCGTTATCTTTGATGTGTCTGATGAATACTTGTTTCATCTACTAATATGAAACATAGAAGAAACTCACTGGAATTATGTTTAAACAAACAAAAATCATTAAAAAAGGAAATTTTGAGATCTTAAGCAAAGACCCAACAAAATTTTTAAAATGAAATCCGTCTAGAAATAGGGAAAGCTTCCAGTATCATACCAGATTATAGAATAATCAAATTAACAGCTATGAAACCCCAACCACCGCAACTCTATTCCTTAATATAACTACACAGACAAGATTATCCGATTAGGCTGGTGGTCTCCTAAATTGTTCTGTAAAAAACTCTTTAGAGTTAATTCAGAAAATTTCAAATATAAATCTTCCTTCAAGAGCTAAATTAGTATCATTTAATGTACAAAATTTATTCTCCAGTATACCTCCAAACGAAACAATTGTTATGGTAGAACATCTATTAAATAACAACGTCGATATTATTATAAAACAAGATATTCTTAATCTACTAAAAACATGTCTGAAACAAAATTATTTTATATTTAATAATTCAATCTACAATAGCCCAGAAGAACTTATAATGGGAAACCTCTTAAGCCCACTTTTAGCAGAAATTCGTATGACTAACATCGAAAATATAATATAAAAACATGATACGTACACTGGTATCGTTATGTAGACGACATTTTAGTTTGTTTCAATGGCACGGATGGACAGTTGAATACATTTTTTAATCATATCAATTCCATTCACTAAAATATAACATTTACAATGGAAATAGAGGAAAATAATTCACTTAATTTCCTAGATCTTACTATATCAAGGGATAATAACAAACAAACCATCACATACAGACACACCAATACACAACACTTCAAACCACTCAAAACAACACAAATTTGCAGCATATTACAGTATGTTACATAGGCTAGTGAGTGTTCCGTTATCTGAAAATGACTTCAATAAAGAATTAAATTTAATAAAACAAATTGCCGTAAATAATACTTACCCCCAAATATGGTCAATTCAATACTCAATAAAAAACTTAAAAACAAAGCTATTTCTGAAGTATACCAAAAACTAAAGACAGCAATATTAATTATAAATCATTAACCTATTTTGGCACATCTTCAGAAAAAAATTAAACACTACCGAAACCAAAATAATATAAATATAGCTTTAAAAACTAATAACTAACTAGGAAAACTCATAAAAAACGCGAAAGTTAAACAAAACAAAGGTGAAAAATCAGGGGTATATAAACTGAATTGCGGTTCGTGTACTAAGGCGTACATAAGGCAGACAGGGCGATCATTTGAAACTAGACTTTCAGAACATAAACGAAGTTTTATTAACAACAAAACAGATTCTTCATACAGCAATCATTTAATCGAACAGAATCATCAATTTAATGACCAGTTTGAAATATTTCATATAGAAAACAAAGGAAAAAAAGTTAAACGTTTTGGAATGCCTAGAGATAAACCGTTTGAAAAACACAGGTTCCATTCTAAATGAACAAACAGAAATAAATATGACCGATGGGAAATTATTAAATTTACCATATATACCTTATAAAGTTCAGTATGAATTTCAAGAATACCCTAATTAACTATTTTTAGACTAATTGTAAAAGTAGATAATAAGGTGGAATAAAACCTAAATGTTTGTTAGTTGCAAAGAGCATCAGAAGAAGTTGTCATAACGAAACGCGTCACGCAATTTTGTAATAAAAAGTGAAAATTTTGACAAATTGTCTATCATCAGGTTTTTCAAACAAGTCTAAACACTCTTGGGAAATGTTCATTTCAATGCGTTTTTGTTCATTTGTTAAGAATCATCGAGCAGAAAGCTTTTTTATACCCAAAACATAGTGTAAAATGTGGTGGACATCACTTATCGAGATGTTTACAATGTTAACGAGCTTGCATATCTATATGCTAATATGAATTTTTGTGACAATCTCGTCGGGTGTAGAGGTTTTCGGGCGTCCTGAGCGTTGATCATCTTGAATGGATGTGCGACTAGCTTTAAATTCAGGAGCTCACTTTTTAATCGTTGAAAACGAAGAGAAAGAATTATTTAATGTGGCATTTAATTCTTTTTAAATGTCCGTAGGAATTAAATCTTTTAAAACGACGTATTTTATAACAATACTTAACATAACAGTTTGCTCATCTTGGCGCCATAGCTTTATCAAGCCGAAAACTTTTGAAACGACCCTCCTATAAGATCTATCTATTCCCTTACGTTGTTTTTATTAGAAGTTAGACCAATAAAAAGTCGTAATTGTACGATTCTTTGTATATCGTAAACCTTGGTATTCTTCTACAACTTAGTTCTGTCTTGCATCCTTACCCAGTCCGATTCTGTATCTGGTACTTTTTAATTATCCGAAGGGAGAGTTAACGAAACATCAAGAGCACGCCTGCAAGAAGAGACTCGAGAAAAAAAGGAAAATGTTTCTTAGCCAATTAAATTGTTATTTAAATTGGTGTTGTTGACGAGTAAATTGTTTGCTCTTAATGGTAGTGTTTTCATTTTATACGTGCATATAGGTAACTCTTATTTAATAGATTTATCTTAGAGTGTTTATTTGGCTAAATGATGTCTGGAATTATTTAAAATAGGGGCTGTGATTTGTCCTAAACCTTTCAGAACCTATGAATTAACACCGTGTCGAAAGATAGTTCCAAAATGGAGATCGTGCCATTTCTGTTTAACTCCATTTATGTCAGCTGGACATGTTAAACACGGTCGAATGCTTTTGACTCATCAAGCGCAACTGCACGATATTCTCCGTAATGTACCATTGAGTTGTTTCAAAAATATCTAATAAATCTCCTGTTGATCCTTGCTGCCGGAAGCGACGTTGACTGAATCCTCCTAGATGGAGGATGGAAGACGTTTATTGATATATAACATTCTCCATAATATCTGACATTATTGTAAGCATTGCAACTGACCAGTAGTCTTGCTCGCTTTTGTTAACTGCCATACTATTATTATTATAAAAAGCTTAGTTTTAAAAGAAGAAAAGTTCACGATATAAGAATAAATGATAGTGAAAGTGAACATAGTAAAATAATAATGGGTGTAGCGCAAGGTACAATATTAGGACCAGTATTATTTATGATCTATGTTAATAATCTCTTAAAGGAAATGGGTAATGATATAATTCTATCATATGCCGATGATACAGTCATCATATGTACAGAGGATGCTTGGAATCAAACTCAAATTAAAACTAATGAATATTTTCAAAAATTGCAACATGGCTGGCACTGAATAAGCTATCTTTAAATGTAGAAAAAACTGTGTTTATTGCTGTTGAAAAATAAATGCTAAAAAATTAGCAGAGTAGAAAATTGTAAATATTTAGGAATTATATTCAACTATAACCTTAAATGGGATAAACATATTGAATATATTATCAAAAAAGACTAAATACCTAGCATTCAGACACATTAATGTTGATTTACTATGCATTCTTTCACAGTATTATTAGCTGTGGAAATGCAGGACGAGAAATAGGAATATAAAGATATCCAATATTAACAAAACTAACAAGAATTGTTTAGTAAAGGTTATAAGAACTTTCAATACACTACCGATTAAAATGAAATCACTAGATGACAAAACAGTACATTCAAAAGTAAACTAGAGAAATGGATTAAAATCAATATATAAGGATTGACTAAAACTGACCCAAAAGAAACTAAATAATATTTTTAATACTTGTTATATAATATAATTTCATAGTTTATAAATTTTATTTAGTTTGTAATTATTTTGTAAGTATTCTTTTTATAATTGAACCGCAATCCACGTACAGGGAGCCTGTCCCCTCTGTGGAATTTACTTGATGTAAATTGTGGTTGAAATAAATAAACAAATATCAAATAAAAGTTAAGCATATTTCTAAAATGACCCACCTAACAAATTCAAAATTTTTATCTTTTAAAAATTATTACCATAATTTTAAGTTTTAGACCGTGAATACGACCCAGCCTGCAAACGACAATAATGACCAAAATATCACCACTTGTATTTGTAATTTTTAGTTTTTTTTTAATGTTACTTTAAGTTAAGCCCCGTAATTTTATTTTGTTTTTTAGTTCCTCTCAATAGTACCGGAATGTCATTTAAGAATTTTCAGTTCCCAACCGAGTAAAATGTTTGAAAATTGATGCCAACTTAATCGTTTTTACCTAGTAACATAGACTATAAATTAATTAACTTCGCTTTTAAAAGCTGTCACAGATAATATAATTTTATTGCTAGAGTAAGACTCAATTAACCTATTTTTAAATTAAAAAAAAGAAACAAACATTCTTAGTATATAAATTTCAAAGAAACAAAAATTAGAACTGGTAAGGTCAACAAAAATCAAAAAATAAATTATTTCCTTTAGTTTTCACGGCACAATTCGCGAGTGAGTGAATATGTTCTCCGAAAAGACGGGATTATGGCCGCTTTTTGGCGAATTGTGGAGTAAAAATCCAATGCCTAGTTGGGGGGGAGGGAGGGCGTCAATGGAAAAATGAAGGGCATTAAGGGGTCGATTTTTAACGTGTTATTGTTGGATTTTTCATTGGAAATTAGATGGACACGTGGAAACCTAGTTACTTGTCCGTGTTGAGATCAGAAATCTCTGGTCTGTCGGAAACCGGTTATACTCGACAGCCTCTGGCTATTTTTGGTCCGACCTCCGGCTGTCATGTATTTAATTAGCCCGGAGAGCTCATTATAAAAAAAACCATCCTGGATACACAAGAGCCTTTACCTAGCCCACAAGTGCAGGGTGATTCAATGAGAAACAATGGCGCTACTGGCAATTTTTACAAAACTGAAAACTAGTATTTTTTTTTAAATTGAAATATTAGAAAATTCACTAGGTTTAGGTATTATTATTTAATTATTAATTAAAAGTTATAAAATTTTACGCAGAATTTAAAAGTAAATTAGAAAATAGGATGTTCCATTTAAAAAAAACATATGTTATATCGGCCACACTTTTTTGAAGTACCTTGTATACTCAAAAATAATTTTAAACTGTACACCTTAACATTCCCTAAAATTTTGTATTTAACATTTTTTTCGTCATTCCCAAAACAAATGAGATAATGAACTTGACTCTATCGTTGACTCACCCTGTACAGCTAAAATTTTCGAATGGCTACCTAAATATACATACTCAGAGCTAACCTATACAACGGCATTTCTAGGAATGTTTTTGCTTTAAATGTTATAACTAAATCACACTTGTTTCAGAAGGCTGTAACATTAGTGAAGACCTGCGAACCAACCAGCGAAATGAGAATCTGCAGAGCCCCAAGAGATTGGTCCTTATTAGCGTTACAAAATATCAGAACGGGAAAATCACACTATCTGGTTATTTGTAGATGTCCTGATAGCAGCCAACTAGGTAATCACTACTGAATTTTCTTTTTTAATTCTATGCTCCCAAATAAAACAGAGCGCTAAATGACCCAGCAGTCGAGGAGCCCAGCACACATAACATCCATCCAAATAAAACAATCACAATACAGTCCGTCGAGTAAAAACGCGCATTTTTAGCGTTCAAACTGTAGACAAAGTCTCCCGAAAGCTTTTTCCGAAGGACATCCCGAAACATGGATCTTCACAGGGTGCTTCACGGTGTGCTGAACCAACCAGTTAGTGGAAATTGACCAGGCTCGTGGGGTAATAATATAATCTCAAAATGAAGCTTCATCGGAAAAAATTAGATTGCTAAAGTCTCGATCTATGTTTTGCTCTGCTCACGTTCCTCTCTGTTTTTCGCTCAGCAATGATTACTTGATTGTATTCTGCCACTTCAAATCTTAGCCTGGAAATGAGTGCGAATCGTTTTAAATGATGAATCCAAAATTTTCTGCTTTAGTTTTTGCGCCTCTTGGCGCAAAATTAATTTGAGGATTTCGGGAAAACATGTTAATAATGTTTTTCGTCCTTGTCCGACACTTTTCCTCTCGGACCACGTTCTGATAGACCATCAATATTCTTCACTGAGAGTATCGCGTTACCCATTCGCTAACGAATGCCCCCGACTTGTCCAAACACTTAGCAGCCGCTGTAGGCGTCATTTTCGGACCTTCTGGATGATTACATAGGAAGACAGCCTCGAAGCGCATCCAGCACTCATGTTCGATAGTGCACTGTTTAACCATAAATAAAGTTAGAAATGAATCTCGTTCCAAAAAACATTGTTTGCAGGGGTCCCAAGAAAAAACCTTAAAAAAAAGGAATTATTTTACCGACTACGTTTTTTTTTTATCGTTCACCTCCACGCCTGAGTAGAGATTTTACCCTTTTTCATATCCTAAGGATATCGCGAGGATGTCGTACTACCTGTCAACGTTGTCTAAGTAACGAAACATACATTTCTGTATTTTACAGCACCTTTTAGACAACGCAGTAGTGCTGCCTCGGACGTTATTGCATTTCTGCGAATATGTTTTAGAGACGACACATTCTTACTTGACCGACTGTATATAAATTTCAAGTATTAAAGAACTCAATATAATTTTCTTTTGAGGTAAAAGATTAAAATAAATTAGTAATTAAGAGAGCAACATTCCAGGAGAAAAGCGGAAAACGATAAGCCTATCATAAAACAAGGATCACTACGTTGAGTGGCGTTTTTGTTAAAATTAGTTAACCAGGATTTGCTCCGTTATTGTACAATTATTACAATAGGCTACAATACAACATTTACCAAATGATTACATGCCCTTCATAGTAATATTTAAGCAAATAATTCATGAAATATGTAAATATCAATTGCTACATCATTAAAAACTCAAACTTGCATTAGCAGCATTAGCAAATATAAATTATTTATTGATACAATGGTGAAGTTTAAGAATATTTGTCGGAAATAAAATTCTTAATTTACATGTTACATTTGCAGACATCAAATGTAGACTAGAATGTATGCAAAGTATACATGGCGCATTTTTAAGTTTGCTTTTTTGGCAGATTATGGTACATACTAAAATAAATCACTTAGTCCAGCCCAGGAAAATTGTTTAAAAATATCACTTCTTATTGTATGTACAGGGAAATTTTGTGTCTCACTTAATTCACTATTTTTCTATTCTACATTCCAAGGTACTGTGGTTATTTTCACCTAGTACACTATTTTCATATTTTATATACTAAGAGAATTCTTCCAGAACTAAACTTAGTTCTGGAAGAATCTTAGTGATAACAAAAAAATTGTTACTTGTCAAATTTGACAGATTATAAAGCCAACTAGGATTTTTTTAAATGGCGCCTTCTACATATGAGCACATCACTAAATAGCATTAGTCCATTTACAAATATATGACATTTATTTTCAGTCGTTACCGATATACGGGGTATTCTAGTTACTGAACTGAATTTGAACTCATTCAATTTACTTTTTTTCCTGTTTAGGATATCAAAAAAAAGTCTATAAACTTAGTTTTTTATGAGGAAGTCAAATATGTTAACATAAGATTTGTCACTTGTCAAATCTGACAATTTACAAAGCTAAATGCGATTTTTTTAGAGAGCACTCTCTACATATGAGCACCCTATTGAATAGCAGCTTTAAGTCCGTTTACAGAAATATATAAAACTTAATATTTGTTTTCAGTTATAACTGGTATATAAGGCATTTAAGATTTTTGTGACCTACCCAATTTACTTTTGTCCTATTTGGTGTGTCGAAAAATTTCTTTCACTATTAAACTTAGTGTCTTATGAGGAAATCAAATATGATAATAAAAAATGTATTACTTGTCAAATTTGACACGTTACAAAGCCAGCTAGGAATTTTTAAATGCATATGAATGCACCATCAAATACCATTCTTCAGTTTGCAAAAATATTCAACATTTTTACACATATTATTTTCAGTCGTTCACTTAAAAGTTAAAATTCAGTTCACCTCAAATGTAGAGGGTGCCATTTAAACAACTTCTAGTTGGCTCTATAATATGTCAAATTTGACAAGTAACAAATTTTTTGTTATCATATTTGGCTTCCTCATAAAAAACTAAGTTTAGTGCTGGAAGAATTTTCCTAGTATATAAAATATGAAAATAGTGAACTAGGTCAACCCTTAAAAACATGTCGCTGTAAATACATATTTGACCTTGTTATATAGCGACAATTTTTATTGAAAAAAGTAATAGACAAAAACGTTAAGGTTAAGTATCTTAAGAGTACCAAAAATCTGACTGATTTTTTTTTGTTTATTGGCACTGGTGATTTCCAAATAGCCAGCTTGATTTTTTAAATATATAATCTATATATAAATAGGACAAACACAAACACCCAAGCAGACTGGCGGAATCGAACCGCCGACCACCCGATTCATCGTAGGTTTCATTACCTACTCCTCCAATGGTCCCGCCAATATGACTCATTAAAGTAGATAATATAATAAATCAGGTGTACAAGTTTGAAATGCGGATTTCAGACAACACATGGTGCACCAATGCAGTTTGTGCTTTAAAGATTTGACACTGCGCCATTTTATTGTGTCATCAACAAGTGTCAGACGCGCACGAATGATAAATTGGAAAAGTGTTTGCATAGCGTTGTGTTGTTGTGTTCAATATGTCGAAATTTATACCGAACAAAGAGCATTCGCGGACAGCATTAATTTTTTGTTTTCATTTGAAGAAAACTGCTATTGAATCATATCGATTACTTTGAGAAGCTTTCAAAAGTGGTGACTTCGATGTTGCAGACAAGGACCGTGGAAAACCGCCAAAAAAATACGAAGATGTGGAATTGCAAGCATTGTTGGACGAAGATGATTTGCAAACATAAAAACAACTGGCCGAGCAATTGGGCGTTAGTCAACAAGCTGTTTCCAATCGGCTACGAGAGATGGGAAAGATTCAGAAGACCGGTAGATGGGTACCACATGAGTTGAACGACAGGCAAATGGAAAAGCGCAAAAACACGTGTGACATTTTTCTCGCTCGGTACAAAAGGAAGTCGTTTTTGCATCGTATAAATACAGGGATGAAAAGTGGATTTATTTTGAGAATCTCAAGCGCAAAAAATCATGGGTAGACTCAGGCGCACCATCCACATCGACCGCACGACCGAATCGCTTTGGCAGAAAGACGTTGCTTGTGTTTGGTGGGACCGGATAGGCGTGGTCTATTATGAGCTGTTAAAACCAATGGAAACGGTTAATACCAAACGTTATCAACAACAATTGACCGATTTGAACCGTTCGCTGCTTGAAAAAAGGCCAGAATACCGAAAGAGGCAACACAAAGTCATTTTTCTTCATGACAATGCTCCATCACATACGGCAAAACTAGTTCGCGACACGTTGGAAGCACTCAACTGGGAAGTTCTACCCCATGCGGCTTACTTACCAGACTTGGCTCCTTCCGATTACCACTTGTTTGCATCGATGGGTCACGTACTTGCTGAGCAGCGCTTTGGTTCGTACGAAGATGTCAAAAAATGGCTCGATGAATGGTTCGCAGCAAGAGGGGAAGATTTTTACTGGCGTGGTATTCACAAATTGCCCGAAAGATGGGAAAAATGTATAACAACCGATAGAGCATACTTTGAATAAAGCACTTTTTATCATTCTTCCGAATTTCACATGTTTTTTTTAGAAAAAAAATCCGCATTTCATACTTGTACACATGGTATATCGAAATTTTACGGACCCGGAACGTTTGACAAATTTCAATTTAGTATTTCTTTTGTTATTTAGCTTTTGCATAATTGTTTGTTTATTATAATAAATACTAAAATCTGTTAAAAATGCTAAAACTCATATATTTCTTGGTGTTGACGAAACTGAATAAAATATGGCACACAGATAACTTATAACTTGGAATAGGACACAGCCTATAATTGTTTGACACTGACAGCTTTCCAATCTGAAACACATATATTTTTATTTCTGGACCGATTTCCATCAAATTTGAGTTGAAAATACAAAATCTGTCTAAAATGTTTTTGAAATTGATAGTTGCAAAAATTTAAATGTCTGTATCATTTTCATTTATGGACCATTTTCGATTACATTTGATCGGTACATGTAGAATTACTAAAAAAAAGTTTGTGGACTTTAACACCTGTTCAAAATAAAAATGCCCATCATGAAAATGAATCAAAACATAGCTGTACAGTCTATATATTAAAGGAAGACATCAACAGTTAATTCTCATATATTTCAGAGGGACCTATGTCACATGATCAACCAACTTATGCAAGTGTACCAGGTATAAGAGTGTACGGGATGATGTGTGTGGACAACAAACGTAGAGGCCGCCTCCTTAGAAACCCAAGAAGTTTAGAAATTCCCCCTTTTCCATGGAACAAAGCGGAAGAATTAGCGGAAACAGCAATTTGGGATTAAGCAAAACCTTAGCTTAGAGCACAGTTTATGTGATTTCAAGAAATTCGTTTGAAACTCGACTTATTTAACTGAATATAAGTAATATTTATCTTCTAATTGTCAAATTACTTTTTAAGTTATCGTTTTATTAACTGTCGTCATAGTTTAATTACATATAGTGCAATTAGTCGACAGTACAGTAAGGTCCGTAATTTTAAGGCGATCTCATAAATTTACTTGACATTTTTAACACATTTAAACTTGATGCGTATTGTTTTACATGTAGGCAAACTTAAAGACAAGTGACCAGTTAAAATTACAGAGATTTAATATGGTTAAAAATCTCTTTTAACGCAATTCAAATTTAAAAAATCACTACGCATACAGAGTACATAATTCATAAAAGAAAGCGAAATTTCCGTTTAATGATTTTCTACAAAAATTGCAGACCATGGGCGTAGCCAGGGAGGGAAGTTCCCCCCTCCCTCCCCTAGATCCTTGAGGGTCTAAAAAAATTATAAAAAAAAACAAAAAACATTAATGGAATTTTGAGAAGCTGCCCCCTCCCCCCAGCTTAGAGGCTAGCTATGCCCTTGATACAGATCCTCCCTAAAAAATCATCGTCTTGTAGAAAATTGTTACAGTAAAAATAGTTGCAAGTTGATGTTACAATGACAGTAATAGTATCTGGTCGGTTTTTCTTCGTGTTTAACCCGTGTTTGGCGTCACAACTTTTTTAGGAGAAGAGTCTGCGTCATTGAAGTATTACGTACT
Organism: Pachyrhynchus sulphureomaculatus; assembly: GCA_019049505.1. Taxonomy (NCBI): domain Eukaryota; kingdom Metazoa; phylum Arthropoda; class Insecta; order Coleoptera; family Curculionidae; genus Pachyrhynchus; species Pachyrhynchus sulphureomaculatus. The sequence goes on from CM032450.1 coordinate 14,368,449, forward strand.
TCGGTAGGGTCTTGTTTTTGATACGTTTGCTTGTTGTCATTCACGAAAAATACTGGTTGAACACTTGAGAAATGGGAATTTTGGAAACAGACAATACAGAAAAGGTTCTAGTGGTTCCGTTTAAAGAATTAAGAGTTTCTTATCCTCACCCTAACAATACCACTAGTAATAGTAAACTGTTATATCATGACTGTATCTGACTAGCAAAACTCAATCGATCTATACTGCTTGACTACCTTACAATATTATTTTGCCCTTTTTCATTACCTCCCTTCTTTTGGAAGTTTACATCTTTACAAAGCGCTCGAATACATACACAGTACATGTAACTGTTAAGAATTTTTTTGAAACAATAAATCCAAATAATCACGTTATAACAGTACCAAAAATTTGGAAGTGTTTAAAGCAGTTAATCAAATAAATTAGTAAGTGCTATGTATCTTTCATATTTGTCATATCAATTGTAAAGCTTGAAAGTAGAAATTAAAGTAAAAAAATTAACTTTAAATTTATAGACAAGGGATTCGGGTTAGTTTCCATTATATTCAAATCTGTATAAGATGTCAATTAACAAGCAATATGGCGCGGATAACCGTGCCTTAATGAATATTAATATATATCTCTACGTCACTCTTAAGTATTACTTATAAATGCACTATTCTTGCCTGAATGATTGTTAAAATAAGCCTTATACTGTACCACATATATAAACGTTAAAAACAATGTAACTTCTACAAGATATTTTTATTGCAAAGTATAACGATGAAATAAGTATTGGCCATATTTAAAATTGAGATTCCAACCTATTTACTTTGACAACTCGAATAAATTTTGTCATGGTGAAGGGTAATTTGTGCAATAATTTAAAACCTACCTTTTTTTGCTAATTTTAGATTATACCCACTGTCACTTATTGTGGAGTGTTATCAGTCATCTTTAATTTTTAAATATGGCTAACAATTTGGGATACATACATACACAATATTTTCTTATGGCACTTAAATTCGGATATAGGGTAATGAATTTATTTATTTTTTCTAATAATACGTCGAAAATGATTTAAGATGTAGCATTAAGAGTGTGTATATAAATATAAACTTGGTATCATTAAAAAATATGTTATAAAATTGGGTTTTTTATTTCATCAAATCATCATTTTATTTACTCAAATGAGGTGTTTCAAAACCCTTAAATATACCTCAGATGTGTAACAAAACAAAGGAAGTAATTAATAATCCTTAAATAAAACCCGGTAACTCTCAGCAGTAAATAAGGATAGCTTCTTTTGATTTTCTTAATATTTTTATTTTGTCTTAATATATTGCACCCAGTGGCGTAGCGAAGAGGGATATATATTCTCCCGTCCTTATGAATGTAGTAAACAGCGAGTTTTAGAAATGGGGCCTCTTTTTATTGGGAGAAGCTTCTAAAGTTCCGTTGTATAAAAGAGTTCTTTTTTTAGGGAAAAAATCTCCCCTCTCCCTGGTCATCGATTTTTAGATTGGGTGTAAGCTTCTAAACTAAACATCGATTTTAAGCTGACCATGTTGGGAAGGCCCTAGGCTTTTCAAGTTTCAGTGCAAGGGACATATATCCATACGCCAGCCCCCCCACTCCTTAAAACCCGCTACGCCACATACCGTATCTATAAGCAGTGTATTAAAAATCACTATTACTATGCAATCTTTCCATAACGCTGAATTTGGTAAAATTTCTAATTAAATAAAAAGAATTAAGTACAAAAGTTTGTTACATAGTTAGATTATTCATGTTCATTGTTGAAAAGTTCTTTTTCTTTCAATAATTCAATTTATTTATGCTGTTCACACACAAAATTTTTAGAGTCCTAAACTAAGGGGAGTTATCTAAATATTTGCAAAAACTAACTTGTCCTACCAAGAATAACAAACTCCAAACTTCAATTTTCATATCATAACAGAGTTAATTACTCTTGCAATAATTTGAAAAGATAAAAGTGAAATATTAAAAACTTACCCAAAATATTTGTATTAACTTGGATGCTAGTTGTATACATTGGTTCCATTAATCTTTGTTCTTGTTTCTCAAAGCAATTCTTCATAATGTTCCTAACTCCTGATTCCTCTGAAGATACCACTTGTGGAGTAATTTCTTCTGGCTGAATATCTCTAACCAATTCAAACTTTTTAACTATAAAGGCACAATTCATCAAAGGTTCTTCACATAATGGTCCTGCTTTACAGAATTTATGAAATGGATTTGTTATACACTGAGCTAACAAAGTCTTTTTGTCAGTAACATTCGTCTCTAAAAATATATTTTGGATATAGTCTTGGGTATGATTTAAAAGTATGTTGGCACAGTCATATTGCTTTCCTACACTCCAAATTTTTGTTTCCATGCCTGACCAAAAAGGTCCACAGGAGTCGAAGACACTTTTTAATTGTTCTTTAAAATGCGCTAATGCACGGTTCGTCACATCACTTTTAAAAACTTTTTCTGTTACTTGATTACCTTCTGTATCAATGTTTATATTAAATTGGTTAATAATATCAATAATACTTTTATGTTGATGTTCTTCTATGGTCTTTAAAAACTCAATGTTATTCTTAATTACCTGCGCAATTTCAGATGGCAGTGAAACAAGTGACATTGAGAGTAACATATTTGGAGTTTTAAGTTCAACTTCTGGATTCTGACCACTTAAATTACTAATAACAGTTTCTCTTAAAGATACTAACGGGCTTGAAACTTGAAATTCAATTTTAGCAAACCTATTCTTTAGGTCTTCAATGCATTTATCTAAGTGAACATCACCAGCTGTTAAAATCACCAGTTCACCAGTCTCTTGCATAAGGACTTGAACACAAGAATCACTTTGCATTAGAAGATTTAATCCATGGCGTAAAATGGGGAGTTCTTTGGGATTAATAGGTTCAATAGCATACCTCACAACAGGATATGCAGTTGGGTGTTCAACAAGAGGAACAGCTTCCAATCTGCTAGATAAAGTAGCTGTTCTTAGTACACTTTCCTCAATTCCTCCTATACCACAAATGTTACCTGCCGGAACTGAATCTACGAGCACTAGTTCTCTTCCCAATAACATGTACAGTTCTTTAACTTGTACTTTACTAACATATCTATTTGAAGAAACTAACTTTTCAGGATCTTCAAAAATTTGGATCTCATTGGGAAGATATCCAGCAGTTAAAGCATACATTTCCTGTCCAACTTTCAGAGTTCCAGTAAAAATTCTGGCTAATCCTATTACTGCAATTTCATCAGATACTTTTTGAATTTTATCATCAGTACTTGATTCAATTTTAGGTTCTTCAATTTTTGGTGCTTCATTTTTTGGTTCATCTTTGGGTTTATCTGCCAAAGCCAGACTCTCCAATTGTGCAGCAGAAGCTTTAGGTTGTCTGGGTTTAGGAACAAATTGTTTGGGTGCATTTTGTGAAAGATTTTTGGTACTAACACAGAACATTTTGGAAACATATGATATAATAGGTGCTTCTTCACCAGCAGAAAGTTTCTCAAAATATGGGCTCACTTCATCCACACATTTATTCGAAAATGGATCTTCAATGTAATGATTTGCATTTAACAAATATTCAATTTTTTTCTTTTCCATGTTACATGGTGAGGGTATTATATTTAGGCACTGCAAGAGGAGAGTATGAGCTAAAGGTCTCCAAGCAGACAATATAGCTCTAATTTGTACTTTTGGATCATTTGAAGTGGTCATTTCTCTGGTAGGGCTGACAATACCCAGTTTCTTTAAAATCGATGGAACTTTATCTTTTTCCATTCGTACTGCCAAAGTTTCATAGATATGAATTATTGTTTTAAGACAAAGCTGCACAAATAAATTAGGTTTTTGTTTGTCAACAGCACCATTTCTAATTTCTCCTTTTGAGTCAACCCAACAATCAAAATTCCACATTTTATCATTTAATGAATCTACAGTTTCATTTTTGACCATTCCAACAACCATTTTTGAAATATGCCTGGTTGTAAAACCCCAACCATCTATAGCGCTAGCAAAAATAACATTACCAGTCTCAGGGCTGAATAACAAACCAGTATCTTCTATATCAACTTCAGTGCTTGTTAACTCATACTGGTACAGCTCTGCTACTATAACATTGCAATTCTCTATAACTTTTAAAATATTTTGAAACATGGAATCTATATCTTGATCTAGTTCCAATATTAACCTGTCCAGTTTATTAATAACAAGAATCATTTTGGTATGTTCTTCAAAGGCTTTGCTAATAGATTCCCGTGTTTGCACACAAACACCTTCAACTACATCTACTAAAATCACTGCACCATCACAGACTCTTACAGCAGCACCTGCTTCTGAGGAGAAATCTATATGTCCTGGAGTATCTATCAAATTTAAAAGGATTTTCTTATTTTTACCTGTATCATCATCATGTATGATGTTAAGGAGTGAGACTGCACTACTTTTCATTGTAATTCCCCTTTCTTGCTCGTCAGGACGATCATCTAAGTATCTTAAAATTCCTGCCATCCGTTTGCTAACTAGACGATTAGTGGCAAGAAGTAAGTCTGCTAAAGTCGTTTTCCCATGATCTACGTGTGCTAAAATACAGACGTTTCTTATACAATATGGTTCTCTCATACAGAATTTGAGTTCCTCTGGTGTTGGTCGAATTGTTTCCATTTTCTAAAATGATAAATTGGAAGTACATACCAGTATCACAATATATGAGAAAAATAACTACAAAAACATAGTAAGTTAATAGTATTAATATTAAAATATTGTGCAATATAATGAGCAATCAGAATTAGAAGATAGAACTACCATTTACCATGCTAAAAGTAACATAAACGTATGAAAAAAACTTACCAAAGTCGTTTCAAAAGATACCTGAAGTAACACTATAAATATTTAAGACTCACTTAAGAATAATCACTGGATATTTAAGTAAAAAAAACAATTTTAAAGAAGGTGAAAGTTTTGAAAAACAAAAATGCCTAACCTCACTTTTACAGCCGCGAGCTAAGTTATCAAGTAGCTTCATAACTATAGTGATGACAACATATCATCAATGTTGTAGTAATTAAAAACATCAATCTCTAATCATTGTGTTGAAAGAAAAGTATTTTTAACAATCAAAAATGTTTAAAACAATCATTTATTCATTAGATTTTCTATTTGGCCACTTCGTCTTAAAAAAATTTATAGGTAATCGTCGTTGCTAAAAAACATAATTCTATAGTTGTAGTTTTAGTTGATTTTTGTTTTACCAATTTTGTGTCTACACAATATCAAGCCGTACATAGCAAGCTTTTTATATAAATCCGTTAATTCTGCGTTTGTTGTGAAAACGTACATTACCAAAGAAACTATAGCTATCTCTACAGAAAGATAAACAGGTGAAACCCATTGTCTATGTAAAACGAAGTTGGCTGGCTACTGCTGGCACGTTAAAATGTGCCTCGTCGAGTTTCTCAGAGATGCCGCACAAGTAGAAGTTATAGAGAAACTCTACGAGGTGCATTTTAACGATCCGGCGGTAGCTAGCTGATTTCGTTTTTCGGCGACGTCTTGTTTCACGTGTTTGTCTTGCTGTAGCAATAAATATATTTTCTATGACATTACCTACAAGTATTTTCCCATATTAATTTTATAAAGAACAGTTACAAATTTTCGATTATAATGTATTTTTTCTACTAAGGTCGTTCGAGTAACGCGTTAGTTTGCATTATATCAAACTATATACAATAAAAAAAAAACGTTTAGGAGGCTAAACTTGATGTATTTAATGCAATTTTTAGTCTGAGTTCAATTATTTATACAGTTTAAAAAATTTTAGATACGAAGTAACACCTAAATTTCAAACTGAATCAATTAAGTAACCCGAATTGCTATTTTTACGAAATACCTAATTCCGGTATTGCCTTTGGCTAATGTAACTTACACAGCAGGACAGTAATTTGCTGCTAAATAGTTAAAATACTAACTTAATTATCCTTTTAGTAGCTGGTAGCTAATTAAAAGCTCCTTAAATTAATAAAATAGCTCATAGCTGTAGACGTAATTTTTTTTGGTGCAATTATGAAGTTATATTGAAATGAAACTAGTTACCAATAACCCACAGTTTACTTAAATCGAATTTGCTGTTTTAAATAAAATCAAGCTAATTTTCCCAGCGACACATTTCCACACTAAAAAAAAAAACTAGAAATGTGGAAGAATAATAAATATCCGCCAGTAGATACTTAATCACTTCTTTACCCCGTTAAATAATCAGCTGTTCATGCCGTTTATACAATTAACCTAAAAATATTAGCTTTTCAAAACAAAAAAAGCAAAACGTAAATAAGTGTAGCTTGATATGTTAAATTGTTTACCACATGTTTACAAACTAGATACATATTTGCGTAATTTTAATTTACTATATAAAACACCAAAGTTTAAATAATTTTATAGTGCCACATATAAAATGATAACACTATCGCAACGTTTAAAACGGAGAAATCAAAATGACGACATGACGCCAACAACTCGGGCTCCAATAAGAGATCGGTTATTAGTTAAGGAAGCTCAAGAGATGACCCAGCTATTACCAGCATCATGCTCAATACATTATCACAATGAAAATGATTTAAGTAAATTTATACTGATTGTGCAACCAACAGAGGGTTTTTGGGAAGGTGGAACCTTTAAATTTGATATTAATGTTACCGAAGAATATAATATGGTTGTATGTTGAGATTATATTTTAAAAATTACCTTATTATAGCTAAGCTCTTTTAAAGATTATTGATTTAAATTATATTGTTCAGTTCGCTAATGTAAAAAAAAATCAGAGCTTGAAAAAGCACCTGATTCAAAAAAACGTAATTTATATTGGTTCATGGAGTACAGTGTGGTCTTTATATTCCTCTCCTGAATGGTTTTGTTTACAACTTTTTTTTAATAAAGAATTTTTGATATATCAGTGTACTAACAAGAGATAAAATTTTAAACACTTTTTATGGGGCTAGACTACCTTTAAAATTTAGGGTGGTATTTTTAAATCATATTTATATAATTTGTAACTTGGTAAAGGAAAAACCATAACCTATAAAACACCTTATATATTCTTATCTCACAATAAAATATTAATTAATCATCTTATGAGCTAGAGGATTTAACTCAAAGAAAAAACCTTTTAGTGCAAAGGAAATGTAAAACCACAACTTTTTTTACATTCCACAATAATTATTATAAATTTTCTGCACTTCTTATTCATACTAATTTCTTCATAAAAGTGAACCTATACTAAAGAACTTTATAGTATTCAATTAGTCCTAATATAAATTTGTAATGTTAACCTGTTAAATGGTGAAAATTTAATTTTTTTGTAGCCTCCCATAGTTAAATGCTCGACAAAACTGTGGCATCCAAATATATCAGAAAATGGTGAAGTTTGCTTATCACTATTAAGAAGACACAGTGTTGATGGCATGGGATGGTCACCTATCCGTAGACTTAATGATGTTGTTTGGGGCTTACATGCTTTATTTACGGTAAGTGAATTGCATTACCAGATCAGTTGTACTGGCAGCTTTTACATGTAATAATTAAAACAAAAAACAAGTCATTCCGTAAACACTATTATTAATAAAGTCTTTTCATTTTACTGCTGTGAAAAATCATGCTGTTGCTTTATTATAGTGTTGCATGAAAAAATTAAATACCATAATATCAAGTGAATGACCGAAGTAAAAAATTTCTGTTTGGTGTAAACATAAAAATTTGCTATTTAAAGAAAAGCAAAAGGTAAATATGTTAAATTGGTGTTTTTACCGATTAGAATCAAAAGATCCTAATTTTATTTTATTTATTTATGGGTCACCCAGTATAATAAAAATGTGAGAAATAAAAAATCAACAAAATAAAATTATCTGTACTAACTAACTAACTTAACCAAGGTAATAAAAACAAAACAAAATTAAGCAAATAAAGAAGTAAAACTTAGAGTAAATATAAATGAATACAAATGAAAGCTTAAAGAGCAACAACCAAAAGATAACAAACGAGAGACCAAGGCACAAAACACAATGCACAAACATCCACAAGTGTTATAGGAGAATGTAAGGCATAGTTGGATCTGTGAATAGACTTTAAAAAGGTGCAATGACTCCTTGTATTTCTGGTTGGAAAAAAAAATCAAATTGAGCCAAGAGATCAGGACGGTCGAGCTGAGAATTAACAGTCTTATATAGAAACAACAGTTCGCATTACACCTTCTCACAGATAGCCTAGGGAGCTGGGTTGCTGACTTCATGGCTGTTGCAGAAAAATTAGATGGTGGAAATTAAGCTTCCTAAAACAAAACGCAAGAACCTGTTCTGCACCAATTCAACTGAGTGAATATGCCACTCATAATAAGATGACCATATCAGGGAATAGTATTCCAATAATGATCTAACCACGGATTAATATAATAGTCTCAATTTATCAATGCTAGAGAAATCCCTACTGGCTCTGCAGATGAAGCCAAGCATTCTACAGGCTCCATCGGCCATTGTAGTCATAATGCAAGTGATAATTTTGGGTCAAGGATTACACCCAGATCTTTAACCTTATTCACAGTCTGCAAAACCCATCCATCGATGCTATAGGGGAATGCAACAGCAGCACCGGCTCTACAAAAAGACATCACCTGACACTTGTCAACATTGAATTCCAGGCCATTCAACTTACACCAGTAGTGAAGGAATCAAGATCGTCCTGCAAAAAGCAACAATCAATCCGTTAAAGAGCTCACAAATCTTGCAGTCATCTGCAAAAAGTAAGAAAGGACCCTCTAAGTAAGTACCCACATCATTAATAGAAATGTTAAACAAAAGAGAACCCAAATGACTGCCCTGACGCACACCCGAGGTCACAGCAAAATCTTCAGAGACTGCATCCACTATATGAACAGACTGAACTCTTCCAGACAGATAACACTGGAGCCATCTCAAGAAACGACCACCAATACCAAAAGAACTTAATTTAACGCATAGAAAACCAATGTCGACCGTATTGACATTGGTATTCTATGCGGTATTGTTTTTGTATTATATTGTTTGTTTTAATTTTAGGATTTATTAAATTTTGAAGATCCGCTAAATGTTGAAGCAGCAGAACAATATAGACTTTCGAAAGAAGAATTTAAAATAAAAGTAATGGAATATGTCACTAGCTATGCAAAAGAGTGAATCTATTATATAGAATAGTATATATTATATAAAAAAATTATTGTACATTTTGAAAATTTTTCTGATTTTTCTAATTTAAATACGTTTAACTTATTTTTCTTTATATTGTTTATAAGTCTAGCACTTTTTGTGATATTTTTTATATTTTATCTTAGAAAATAATTATTACTGATATTGTAAATGTATTAAACTCAATGCATTACCAACTTTATTTCTTATTTAAAATATTTAGGTGAAATCAAATTTTGGAAAATGTAATACTGTGTTCAAATAAATTATTTAATTAAAAATTATTCATTTTATTTATTGGTCTCAATATATATATTGGCTTCATAGAATGTTGAGTTTGTTGATTTTTGGACTTGATCTGTCCATCTGGTAGGGGACCTACCTCTCAGTCCTTTGTCTGGCACATCACCACGATCAATCTCTCCAAACTATCGGCCCCCTTTCCTTGTAATATGGCCAAGGAACAAATCAATCTGATCTTTATCGTGGCACAGAGCAATCGTTGCATATCTTGGTCAGTCTTGTCATAACTGACTTTGTAATGCCTATTCTTTTATGAATTTCCTTGGAACAATTACTCTTGTTAGATATTAATGAAGGTACAGGAATTCATCCGCTATTTCGAAATCGTTGAACATATATAAAGTCTCGCTGCGGTCTATCATAATTTTCGTTTTTACTCTATTTTTTTCGAGTCCAAAGGCAAGACTTGTCACTTGTACACATTGAATTAGTTCGACCATTTCCTCATTTGCCGCCATAAGTGTAATATCCTTGGCAAGCGCTTTAAGATCTTCACACCAGCAATGCTCACTCCACCCTGCCAACCATCAAGAAAGCTTCTCCTGATGTATTTAGCATATAGATTAAAGAAAGAGGTCTGGGGAAAGTTTGTCGGACTCCCTTATGCATTTTGAATGGGGAAGACTGTTTGTTCTCAATTCTTACCACAGCAACACTGGATTCATAGAGGTTTCTTATGAGTAGAACTAGATGTTACAGTATTCCCATCTCAACCAGTACTTTCCACATTTTGCTCTATTTGACACAGTCAAAATGGCTTTTTATAATCTAGGAAACAAAGTATAAAGGGAGTATGATGTTCTCTTCCCTTTTCTATTAATTGTCGCGTGTTCAAAATTTATTCCCACGTGCCTTTCCTTTTATGAATCCAGCTTGTTCTTTAGGTATTTGAGTAGTAACATATGACTGTAGTCGTTTTATAACATCCAAAATAATTTTACTAGCATGTCACACAAGAGTAGTAATACGGTAGTTCTCACATTTTGTGATTGAACCTTTCTTAT